>VZQC01003549.1:84659-290789 GCA_009823505.1 Rhizomys pruinosus
TGGTGGCACACACCTTTAATCCTAGCACTTGGGAGGCAGAGGCAGGCAGATCTTTGTGAGTTCAAGGCCAGCCTGGTCTACAGAGTGAGTTCCAGGACAGCTGGGGCTACAGGGAGACCCTGTCTCAAAAAGACAAAAAAAAAAAGTATAACTGCAGAAATACAAACCTAGACCAAGAATGCAAACAGAAAATAAGGTAAAAGGAAGCAGCACACATCTCTCAATAATAACCTTAAATATTAATGGGATAAACTCCCCAATTAAAAGAAATAGACTGGGAAAATGGATTAGGAAAGAGAACCCATCTATATGCTGTCTACAAGAAACTCATCACACCCTCAAGGATAGGCACCAACTTAAAGTGAAAGGATAGAAAAAATATTCCAAGCAAATGGTACCAAAAAGCAACCATGAGTTGCTATTCTAATATCAGACAAAATAGACTTCAAATTAAAAATCAGAAAAGACAGAGGGCCACTACATCCTTATCAAAAGAACAATTAACAATGAAGATTTTACAAACATGAACCAAACTGCAATGTACCAAACTTTATAAATAAAATTCTGCAAGAGCTCAAGGCACAGATTAATCCCAGCACACTAATAGTGGGGGACTTCAATACCCCACTGAACCCATTGGATAGGTCAACTGGATAAAGAATAAATAGAGAGACATCTGATCTGAACAATACAATACACCAAATGGACCTCACAACCATCTACCAAATAGTCCACCCAAACACCAGAGAATTTACTTTCTACTCAGCACCCTATGGAAACTTCTCCAAAATTGACCACATACTGGGACACAGAAAAAAAAACCTCAACAAATACAAAAGGATTGAAATAATTTCATGCATTCTATCAGACCACAGTGCACTAAAGTTCAATATCAACACCAGACAAAGCCCTACTATCTACAAGAACACATGGAGACTAAACAATACACTCCTGAATAATGAATGGGTCAAGGAAGAAATAAAGAGAGAAATAAAAACATCCCTGGAACTAAATGAAAAGACAATACAAGACAGCAAAACCTATGGGATACTTTAAAAGCAGTCCCAAGAGGCAAGTTTATAGCCCTCGGTGCCTACATTTAAAAAGTGTGGTGGTGCATGCCTTTAATCCTAGCACTTGGGAGGCAGAGGCAGAGACAGGTGGATCTTTGTGAGTTCAAGGCCAGCCTGGTCTACAGAGTGAGTTCCAGGACAGCTNTCTCCCCTGCGACCCCGGTTCCCGCCCACAAGTCCAGCCGGGACCAGAGCAGAGGGAAACGCGACCCTGCTCACCCGAGCGCGGTCCCTCTGGGCCGGGGACCCCGTAGACGGGTTCACAGCAAGACCCTCTCCCAGCTGCCCCCCGCCAGACCCCGCCTAGAGCTCAGGAGCTGTTTACCTGGCCTGGCGCGTTATGGCGTCTCGGCCATTACATTTTTATCAAAGGAACAATTCACCATGAAGACCTCACAATTATGAATATATATGCACCAAACTCTGGTGCACCAAACTTTATAAAGACAATAATTCTCCAGGACAACAAGGCACAGATTAACCCCAGTACATTCATAGTAGGGGACTTTAATACCCCACTGAGTCCTTTGGACAGGTGAACTGGAAAAAGAATAAACAGAGAGACATCTGAACTGAATGATATGATATACCAAATGGATCTCACAGACATTTACCGAATATTCCACCTTAATACCAGAGAATACATTTTCTACTCAGCACCCCACAGAACATTCGCCAAAATCGACCACATACTGGGACACAGAAGAAACCTCCACAAATACAAAAAGATTGAAATAATTTCATGCATTCTATCAGACCACAACGCAATAAAGGTCACTATCAACACGAGGATAAGCCCTATTATATAGAAGAACACATGGACACTCCAGATCAAATCAATACAATCCATGATAAAAGTGGAAATATCACAACAGACAAAGAAAAGATCCAGAAAATCATATGTGAATAATTCAAAAACCTTTACTCCACTAAGTTTGACAACCTAGAAGAAATGGATGAATATCTGAAATCCTGAGAATCGCCAAAGCTCAACCAAGAAGAGATCAACAGGTTAAACAGACCCATAATATATGAAGAAATTGAAGATGTAATAAGAAACCTCCCAACTAAAAAAACCCCAGGCCCAGATGGTTTCATGGCAGAATTCTATAAAACATTTCAAAAGACTTACAACCATTATTACTCAAATTGTTTAGAAGGATACAAACAGAGGGAATTGTCCCAAATTCCTTCTATGAAGCCAGCATCACTCTATTACCAAAACCAGGCAAAGATACAACCAAAAAGGAGAACTACAGACCCATCTCACTAATGAACACAGATGCCAAAATTCTAAACAGGATACTGGCAAATCGCATACAGACCCACATCAAGAAGATCATCCATCATGACCAAACTGGAGTCATACCAGAGATGCAGGGATGGTTCAACATATGAAAATCAATAAATATCATCAAGCATATAGATGTACTGAAAGACAAAAACCACACAATCATTTCAATTGATGCAGAAAAAGCCTTTGACAAAATCCAGCATCACTTCATGCTTAAAGTCCTAGAGGGAATTGGATTGGAGGGATCATTCCTCAATGTAATCAAAGCCATATACAGGAAACCCATAGCCAATATCATCCTAAATGGGGAAACGACAGAAGCATTCCCTTTAAACGTAGGAACTTGGCAAGACTGCCCCTGTCACCACTCCTCTTCAATATAGGGCTTGAAACACTTGCTAGGGCAATAAGGCAAGAAAAGGAAATTAAAGTAATACTAATTGGAAAAGAGGAAGTCAAGCTATCCCTTTTTGCTGATGATATGATTATTTACTTAAAGGATGCTAAAAACTCCACCAGAAAACTGCTAGAAACGATTAAGAGCTTCAGTAAAGTGGCAGGATATAAAATTAACCTAGAAAAATCAGTAGCCTTTCTTTATACCAACAACAAGCAACAGAAGAAGGAATTCAAGGAGAGACTTTCCCACTCACAGCAGCCTCAAAAATAATAAAATACCTAGGAACAAACCTAATCAAAAACACCAAAGATCTCTACAACAAAAATTTTAAACCCTTGAAAAAAGAAATTGAAGAATACATCAGAAGATGGAAAAACCTCCCATGCTCATGGATTGGGAAAATTAATATAGTAAAAATGTCCATTCTACCCAAACTCTTGTATATATTCAATGCAATCCCAATTAAAATCCCCAAGAGTTTCTTCACAGGCTTGGGGGAAAAAGTCCTTAATTTCATTTGGAAAAACAAAAGACCCCGAATAGCCAAAAGAACCCTGAGTGAAAAGAGCAACACAGGGGGGATCTCTATACCAGACTTCAAACTATACTACAGGGCTATCGTCATAAAAACAGCTTAGTACTGGCACAAAAACAGACCTGTTGACCAATGGAACAAAACTGAAGATCCAAACTTGAGCACATACAATTTCATCCATCTCATATTTGACAAGGGGGCCAAGAAGACACAATGGAGGAAAGACAGCATCTTCAACAAGTGGTGTTGGCAAAACTGCATCACCACTTGTAGAAGAATGAAATTAAATCCCTACCTCTCTGTACAAAATTCGGCTCCACATGGATTAAAAACCTCAATGTGAAACCCAAAACTCTGAAGGCGATAGAAGAAAAAGTTGGCAGCAGATTACAAGACATAGGCATAGTAAAAGACTTCCTAAATTGGACAGCAGTTGCGCAAGAATTAAGGTCAACAATTGACAAATGGAACCTCATTAAACTCAAAAGCTTCTGTACATCAAAAGAAATAATCAGGGAAGTGAACAGAAAACCCACAGAGCGGGAGGAAACCTTCACCCACCACAGATACATCTGACAAAGCATTGATTTCCAGAATATATAAACTACACAAAAAACAAAGAAGAAAGAAAACAAATGACCCACTCAATAGATGGAGCAAAGAGCTGAACAGAGACTTCACAAGTGAGGAATTAGAGATGGCTGAGAAACATCTTAAGAAGTGTTCAACATCACTAATAATTAAGGAAATGCAAATTAAAACCACTTTAAGATATCATCTCACTCCAATAAGACTGGCTAGGATCAAGAAAACAAATGATACCAAGTGTTGGAGAGGTTGTGGGGAAAGGGGAACACCCATCCACTACTGGTGGGAATGTAAACTCGTACAACCACTATGGAATGCAGTGTGGAGAACCCTTGGAAGACTTGGAGTGAACTTGCTACCTGACCCAGCATACCACTCCTGAGCATGTACCCACAAGACTCATCTTACAGCAGAGATACATGCACAGCCATGTTTATTGCAACTCTTTTCACAATAGCAAGGAGCTGGAACCAACCCAAGTGCTCCTCAACTGACAAGTGGATAGAGAAAATGTGGTACATCTACACAATGGAGTTCTATGAAGCGGTAAAGAAAGATGACATCATGAGCTTTGCAGGTAAATGGCTGGAGCTAGAAGATATCTGAGTGAAGTAACACAGTCCCAGAAAAACAAACGACGAATGGTATCCCTCATCTGTGGATGCTAGCACCAATTACCTAATTGTATGGCAAACTAAGCAATGTCAATGTGATCTGAAAACAACTGTGCTCTTATATTGTGAATTCCTTAAAATATAATAAAAAAATAATAATAATGTACAAAAAAAGAAAGAAAAAAATAAAACAAGGGCTAGAGGTATAGCTCAGTGGTAGAACACTTCCCAAACATGCCCAGTGTTGTAAGTTTGAAACAGAAACTGGTGCAAATTCAAATTAGCAGAGGAAAACCTTTATCTCCCCAAGGATTCCATTTAGCCTTCTGCTTTTGTCTGTGGCTAAATCCTGGCCACAGAGCTCCAGATGGGATAGATAGAGTGTTTGGGGTCAGTCCAGGGGTGTGCTGTGATAGGAAGTTGGCCTCCTGCCAGGCTGGCTTTCTCTCCATCCTCCTGAGTGACCCAAGCCCCATTGGGCTGGCCGAATTATTTAAATGTTGTACATTACTGGTTAGTAGACACAACATATTGAACATTTTACAATCAAATATTTATGCTGCTAGAAAACATTTTACATTATCTTTAAACATCCATGTCATCTATTTATTTTCATTCTCTGATCTTTGTATTTTGTATCAGAATTGGAGAATTTAGCCTATTTACCCAGAAGTAAATATTATGACGAAAACATTGAGCAGCTCAAAAGTAAACTTAAGAAAAGGCAGAAGTATTTTCTGTTAGTGTCAATTGCACAACAGGCCCGGCATGGTAATACATTAAGACATTTCTTTGGAATGCTTTCAGTATGGAGATTAAATATTTCATAGTTAGACCCAGTCTCTACCTACCTGGCTGCCTGGCTGAGCATCTGAAGGGTCCTTTCTGGACATCTATCCCCTTTCTGCAATGAAAAGAAACTCTTATGAACAAAGAGGTGGCACCTACAGGTGATGACAGGAAGAAAAATACTTAGCACTGAACCTTGGGCTGCAAGTAACAGGTCACTGATAATGGTCTGAAGTACTCTGATTGGCAGTCAATGGTTACCAAGGCCCCAGGTTGGCTTTCTCTTCCTGTGCCAGACACTCCTGACTTCTGCATGCATTTCTCCATGTCTGTCTCAGGTTGTTGCTTTCTTAGGTCTCCAAATCCAATCACTCTACTTCAGGATCATTTAACTCTGTCCAAACCCTGAGTTCAGGACAGATACTCTCCTTGTTTATCAAGTATTTGTGTCAATATCATTTTTAAAGACTTGAAAATACAAAGAAGGGGCCAGAAAGCTGTCGTCACAGTGAGCCTGTCCCCAGACTCTGACTTCAGGCGTTTGTTAAGCCTTGGATATTGTTGGTGTTTGTCCTAGAATATGCTGGAAAGCAGATTCTCAATATGGTGATGTCAGAGCTATGGGACCTTGAAAAGATGGAGCCTAGTAGGAGGTCCTGAGGCCACTGTTCTCTAATGAGAGTGTGGAACTCCAGCCTCCCTCTAGGTGATGTGGTCACCTGCTCCCACATGTGATCCAGCCACTGCCATCTGCACGAGCCCCTCTCCAGCCCTGGGCCAATGCTGGCATCCTTCTCCAAATCCTAAGAACGGTGAGCTAAGTAAATTTCTTTGCTTTATAACACTAACCTGCTGGGGGTCATTTGAATGAGATGTGTCTCCCATAGGCTCAAGTATTTGAACACTTGATCTGTTGGTGGGACTGTTTAGAGAAGTCATGCAGCCTTTAGGAGGGGCATCCTTGCTGGAGGAAGCACACCACTGGAGTGAGATAGCCTTGCCCCACCTTGAGTTCATCCCTCTGCTTCCTGTGCATGCCCAAAGATGGGAGCTCTCAGCTTTCTGCTCCGGCTGCCATGCTTCCTCACCATGATGGATTCTCTCCCCTCTGGAACCATCTGCCCAAAGAAATTATTCCTTCTGTAAGTTACCTTGATCATGGTGTTTTATCACAGCAACAGAAGAGTAGCTACTACACCTGCCATGGGAACTTTATGTGGTAATGAAATGCAGATTGATACAGACACAAGATCTACTTCTTGCCTCTTAGCTTTAATTTGTTTCTTTTATGGCCTTGGTTTCCCTATGTTCCTTGGGTTCCCTTCTACCCACATCCAACTGTCCATAGTCCAGTTGGACTGCTCACTGGAGTCTGTCTATCACCCCCCCACACACACTTAGAAATTAAGTAAACTCCTGCTTTTTCTCATTATGCACCCCAATGAAGTTGAAAAAGATAATAAAAGAGTTTAGGGTGACACCTGTAAGAATCTATGCCATCTTCTCAATAGCTCATGCAACCTCCATGGATGGTAGCTCTTCTCTTGTACTAGGACAGCACCTAGATCATAGACTAATTCACATTAGTCTATGATCTAGAATAAATGAATGAATAAATATGAATAAATGAATAAATAAATATGATCTAGAATAAATGAAGATTCAAATGCCTCTTTCTATGCAATGTCCTGAGAATACACATACCAATCAAGAGTACTAACCACTATGATTATGATTTATAGGACAGATGCCTTGACTTCCCTCTGATCTCTCCTGCTTTGATTTCCTTTCTTTCTAATAATGAACATTGAATGGTTAGTTAGTGGTTCTTAGCTACAATAAGGCATGAGAGGTAGGATAAAAAGAAAGGAAGCAAGGAGAGAAGAGGTAGAGGAGGGGGAGAAAGATGTGAAAGAGGAGGAGCAAAAGGAGGAAGATGAAGAGGAGGAAGAGGAAGAGGAATAGGAAGAAGAGAGAAGAAGAAGAAGAAGAAGAAGAAGAAGAAGAAGAAGAAGAAGAAGAAGAAGAAAAAGAAGAAGAGGAGGAGGAGGAGGAGGAGGAGGAGGAGGGAGAGGAGGGAGGGAGAGGAGAGAAGTACTAGGAGAAATATAGACTAGAAAATCCATGCTACAGGTGAAATTGTTCATTGTGATGAAACGCATACTCAGAAAGTAAAGGAAAAATTCCCTTTATACCAAAGATGAGATACAAATAAGAAGGGAACTCCACAGGTTGGGAAGCTCACAGGCTGGGGAGGAATATTTGGGTACTAGAGAAACTGGTTCAGTCTCCATGTGAGCGCCTGGGAATTCAATCCATTTTCACACGTCTCAGCTTCCTCCATAGTTAAACAAGATGGTCCAGGCAGATTTGCCAGTAAGCATTTATTGAATAACTTCTATGTGTTGTTCTAGGCACTGAGATTACAAAGGCATGGGACAGATACAAGACTCCTGCCCACATGCCAGGAATGAAGCTGGAGAAAATAAGACCTAAATGGATGAGTAAGCAAGACAGCTCTAGCTAATGCTATGAAGCTTGAAGAAAGTCAGGGAAGGTGTTTGGAAGGAGGGAGCAGACTAAGATACAAAGGTCACAAAAGACCTTTCTGTGATGTTCAAGGAGAATGGATTTGAGGCAGGTCAAGTCCTAGAGGATGGGGAAGGATCTGTGCCTTACAGCCAAGGCAATGAGCACTTCTGGATAAGGAAGGAGAGCAGGCAAGGTGACTGGAAGACAGCAGACAAACATGGAGCAAGTTTGGAACTACAGGTACCACACTGGGGAACTTGAAGGCCAGCAAGGAGCAACAAGCAGATGGAAGCTGGAGATGATTTGGAGGAAAGGAATATTTTACAAATATGTAAGTGAGAAAGGAGCCCCATAGAGCAGTGTACTGTATTCAAAGAACTGGGAGGACATCCTGACTATGATGAGCACAGCAAAGAAGAGGAAGGGAAGGCCACCAGCACCCGCAGGGAAGGAGGGTTAGGCTGGGCTGCCCACTTCACTCTGTACCTCCCTTCAATTCCTGCCAAGGCCTCCCATTTGTTGAGCACATCAGAACGAAAAGGGCAACTGCTAACAAGGTTATCATAGTGGCTGCCTTTTCCCAGCAACTAGTGATGTGAAGACCTACACAGAAAAAGAAGCAGGAAGAACCAGAAGCAACAAGAGAAGCTGCCAGAAAACAGCCCCATTGGCCATGATAGGGCTTCGTTTGGTCCTACGGGCATTGTGGCAGAGCTCTAAGCAAGCTCCGAGCAATGTGATCTGGCTTCTGTTGAAAAGGCCATTCAAGGCCCTTTATAGAGAAGGGGTGTGGAGGTACAGGATGAGAAGCCAGAGAGATTATTTAGGAAGTGATTCCACCAAGTGAGAAATGCATGCTGAAATCTACAGTCCAGCATGACTCAAAGGGAAAGAGAAGTGAATGGGTTTAGGATGTGCATCTGAAAAAAAATGTCTTGCTCCTACTACCCTGAGCTAAGGAAAGTGTAATGGAAAAATGAGAACATACACATGCCATCCACACTCGGACTACAAACCCCTGGGCCAAGGCCATGTTGATTTTATAGTACAGAATGCATTAAGATAAATTTATCAGCTTTATGCTGTTTTTATTTAAAAGACGGAGACAGAAAATAAAAGAATTTTCCAAGCCTGGCATGTAGAAAAATTATTTGTCTGGTTGACCCAATAAATAACAAAGAGCAAAGTCTCATTTTATGGTTGCACTATCATACGGAACATGCTGTGCTTATTATCTGCTTAAAGATTCACTCCGTGTGATGTTGAAATGAGTTATCATCTTAATAAACAAATACCATTAGTCATTTCTTAATTCCATAGTCACGAATGTAAGATTCATTCTCTCTCTCTCTCTCTCTCTCTCTCTCTCTCTCTCTCTCTCCCCATCCTTCCCTCCCTCCCTCCCTCCCTGCTTTGCCAGACATCAGAAATGCTGCTGTTGTATCACCAGACATGGCATGGTGTCATTTCCAACTTGAAAGCTTTTGGGTTATTTCGGAACTCAAATGCTGGTGACCCTTCTAGGCCAATGCTGGTGACCAGCAGCTTAGTGGCTGGCGTCTTCACACCAACCCAAGTCATTAACTAACTACTGAGAAGTTCCTGTGACCCATAAGGAAACTTGTGCAGACTATTGCATTCATATTCTTAGGTTAGGTAAGCCACAAGTAGATATAGATATATTCACAAAACAAAGAAAAGTCTAGAAGACCTGTTTGATGCTCCTACACAAAAAATAAACATTGTTGAGGAAATTGACTATTTTGTAAAATTTTCATGTAAGGACCACACCTGGTAGTATGTTTAAAAATAAAAAGCCAGAAAAAAAAAAAGAGCCAAGTGGGCTGGAACATGCCTTTAATCCCAGCACTCTCTTAGGAGGCAGAGGCAGCCTGATCTCTGTGAGATGGAGGTCAGCCTGATCTACATAGCAAGTTCCAGACCAGCTGGGACTATAGGAAGGCCCTGTCTCAAATAGACCAAAATAAGTAAGTAAGTAAATAAATAAATAAATAAATAAATAAATAAACAAACAAACAAATAAGTAAATAATAGTAGCTCAAACTTAGCCAAGGCCAAATTCCAGCCCCGTAACTTAGCAGCTGTATGGCCTCAGTCACACTCTGTCACTTCTCTAAGGAGGGCTATCCCTTGGAGGAGGTCCAGAGACTTTTTTTTTGGTCTTTTTGAGACAGGGTCTCCCTGTAGCTCTGGCTGTCCTTGGAACTCACTCTGTAGACCAGGCTGGCCTCGAACTCACAGAGATCCACGTGCCTCTGCCTCCCAAGTGCTAGGATTAAAGGCATGCGCCACCACGCCCGGCATTTATTTATTTCTGTATGTGTATCAATGTACTGTCTGCATGCAAGTTTGTGCACCGTGTTGTGCAATGCCGCGGAGGTCAGAAGAGGGTGTCGGATTCCCCTGGAACTGGAGTTCTCCTGGAATTGGAGTTTCAGACGGTTCTCGGCCACCATGTGGGTGCTGGGGATCGAACCCGAGTCCTCTGTAAGAGCGGTTGGCGCTCTTAACCGCTAGGCCATCTCTCCAGCCCCAAGGTTCAGAGACTTTTAACAAATAGTTTTTGCTCAACAACATTTTTGAACAAAAACAATTGAGTGGCTGAAAAGAGCTTGTTGATATCAACCTGGTAGTCCAATCTTGTGTGAGCCCTAGCCAGAGAAGGCCCCTGCAAACATAGGGGACCACACAACCCCCAAAATCAGGCTCTAATCCTGGAGTATCTGGGATTCTGCTAGACCCAATCCAGAATGGCCACCCACCCAGAATAACACAGAGTGGAGCAGGACCCAACTTATCCTGCTGGACTCACAGAGCCTGTGGCAGACACTGCTGCTGTCCTCCTCAGATTCTAGGCTCCACAGGATTTGGAAAATGTCAAGAGAGACAGACACTTGAAGGTCCAGTTATGTCCCTGAGATGTGATGTCAGAATAGAGGCCCTGTTGGTCTCAGTCTAAGGTCAGTTATCTCTCTGAGCCTCAGGTTCCCTATCTGTAGTAGAATAAAAATCACACCTACTTCCCCAATTCTAAATATTAAATGAGATAATACAACCATTCAAATCTCTACCACACAAGACCACTCAAGGTCAGCTAATGCCTACACATGCATGTATGTATGTATTATGTATGTATAAATACATGCTCATAAATATGTGTGTTGTAGGTCAAATTCAGGAAACTGGCTTTGGGAAGTTGTTAGTGACAGTGTAAAAGATGAAGCTCAGGGTCCTCCACATGTTAGACCATCACCCTACTACTGAGCTATGCTTGCAACCTCAGACAATTTTGATGACAAATGTGTCTATCAGCATTTAATATTTGGTTCTGTTCTTTGGAAATTATGATGGTATATCTGTATTCAAAACAGCTAATCAGCAAGATCAAATGCAGGAGAGAGAGAGAGAGAGAGAGAGAGAGAGAGAGAGAGAGAGAGAGAGAGAACTTCAGACTTATTAATTCTAGATTCACACACTTCTACTCCAGCAAATATTAGCAGAATTTTTTATTCCAAATAGGATAAACACCAAACCTTCCAAAGAGTCAGTTCCTCGGGATTAACTATCACTGCTTCAGCTATTATAATTAATTTAGATACATGTTCTTCCATATTTATATTCTTGGTGGAATCTTCATTAAAATGAAAAGAGCTCAGGTTGACTAAGTGCAGCCTCCCTGGCCATACCCCTCCCCACATACCTGCACCCAGGCAGCCACAGACACAGATCCCTGCAAGGACAACCCTGCCTGGTGTCTCCAGTGCTCTTTAAAGGATGTTGGCTTTTCAACAGATCTGGACTTGCTCTAGCTATTTTACCCCAGAAAACAGTTTCTCTCCACAGGCTCCCCAGTTACAGGCTCTAAGGTTTAGCTGTGTTGATAGAACAATCTAAACTGTATGAGTTTCTTCTCTGCACTTGAGGTTTGCCTGTGGGTGACATGGTTGGTTCTGATCTCACTGCTTTACCACCTTCATCTTCATCAGCACTGTGCCTCCCACTTGCTGAGTACCAGGTTCTGAGGGCTTTATATGTATGTATCTGTTGAATTCCTTCCACACAGATGACAGAAAGCAAGGTACAAAGAACAGAAAGATTAAATAATTTGTCTAATGTCACATACACATTAGAAGATAGAGTCAAGGAATTACATTTGAGCTTTTGACTCCAAGACCTACATCCTTTGATATAACTAACCCCCATGACAGCATTGCCCCTGTACACGATGAAGAATCATATTGCTAGCAGCTGAGAGTCTCAACCTTCCTTCCAAGCCCAACCTATACATCTATCATCATATAAACATTAGAGTCTCCTCTGACCATTTTAAACAAGCTTCTTGTCAAACACATGGAGAGTTCCTAGATCCTGTCTCAAAAGCCTCATATATACACTTACTATTCTTTAGTTTTAAATGATAATGTAATAAAATCTTGGGCTTTATTTTTCCATTGAATGGGTCAGTACCAAGGTCAGTTCATAGTAACTTTCCAGAAAAAAATAGCCAATAGAGAATTGGCAACAATCTCTTAAGAAAAGGCTACATGAGCCAGGAAACAACCTACAGATGTTTAATTCTCTCCCGCCCAACTTGAATGCTGGCCACCCGGGGGATAAAGGAAACACCTGTACCCAGTGAGCAGGGGTTCTGCAGGGCCCTTGGACATCCAGAGAGGTACTAAGGAGATGTCTCTATCACTTGCCAAGTTAGAGATGCAAGGCCTTGTGGAAAGAGTTGTCACGAAGAAGACTGGATACCTAAGACCTAGTCTCAGCTCTGTCTCTGACTAGGAAGGGGCCTCTGGAATCAGTATTCTTGCCTCTCACATTAATGCCTTCCACCATGACAAGCATCTTAAATCTCTCCCAGGGTTTTTAGTAAGAATCACAAAGGAAATAATACCCATGAGGGCTTGAAAGTGAAAAAAAAAGAAAAGTAGATGTGATACCAGGGAAGAGAAATGTGAAAACGGTGCAATTATGAAACCGACAAACACTCAAAAGAGAGGCATAGAACAGCCAGGCTCACCTCAGGAGAGTGCTCGGTGGATTCCAGGAAATCCAAGACATCCATCCAAGACGTATTCATAAAAAGTCATTTTCCTGCAGAAGCATCTGCTGAATGTGAACATCCTTTGGCTATTTGTTGAATTCAGTGAATTTAAAGTTTCCTTTGACTGAACACTGGATTCCCGAGACCAGCCTCCTGAGGGTATCTTCGTAAACAAGATTCCCATGATGAATTTCCTTGCTGTTATCATAGCTGGTTTTAATAGCACTTGGAAATTTTCCTTTTCAGACAGTTGCACTTGGAATGTATTAGTTTTTTAATGGTCAGATGTAGGTTTGAGTGAATGCATTTGAACTGCCTGAATGGGCCATGTTGTTTTCACACAGAGGTGGTGTCCCCCTGGGACAGAAAGCTCCCTTCTTGATTCAGAACCTCAGAGAAGTAGGGTGAAGTGAGGAAGAGGCTTAGCAAGCCTTGAGTGACTGTTCAAGGTCAGCCAGCTTCCCACCCCTCCTGGCTCAACAGTTCATCATGAGAGACACTTGGCCACGCCTTAGCTGGACTAGGCATCCTGGGTTAATGAGATGAGGTTCACGTGATTTGTAAGGTCACCTGAAGCAAGTAATGGATTTATGGGTCTCCATTTTGTTATCTGGGTAGCAGGGGAGATGGCAAGCTAGCAAAGCATGGGGAAGAGTCAGGAGACAGGATATGACCAGTTGCACATACACACACAAGGTTGAAAGGAGAAAGCAGACACCCAGGTCACACTTTATGAACCTGAAGTGGTTTCATCATCTCTGGAAAGTGCAGAATGCTTCAGCAAGCCCTGCACGTGTTGCTGAGAAAAACAGTCCCCTGCAGTATTCACCCATAATAAGTCACCCAGTCAAGCAATACTCATTGAAAGCAAGTCACTGCCTGAAATGCCACAGTAGACTCAAAGAAAAGCCACACCATCATAAGCCTCAAGTTTATAATCTAATTGTGGTATGGGCAGGAGGGAAACATGGAACACTCTTCAATATACAATAATGAAAATACAAATGGGAGGTTGGAGAGATGGCTCACTGGTTAAGAGGACTAACTGCTCTTGCACAGCACCCACATGGTAGCTAACAACCATTCATAACTCCAGGTCTAGGAGATCTGATGCCCTCTTCTGACATCTGTAGGCATTGCATGACATAGGTCCACTTAGACACTTGCATACGATACACTCATCTTCACAAAATAAAATATACTTAAAGACAATACAAATGGGATTTATATAAATCCATTTTGTATTGTCCATATCCATATCCAAAAGATTTATATCAAAATCTTTTGATACAAATATCAAAAGATAGTTGATTCTGAGAGGAATAATACAGAAAATTAACAAAATAAGATTAAAAGCGAAATCTAGATAAGGCGTTACAGACAGAAATGGAAGCAACACCCCTGTCCCTTCATAGCCCACAGAGCACTGAGGGAGATTCATGTGGAAAAGCAGGCCCCAGAATGATGAAAAAGTATCCTTAGGCATGTGGTTGCGGCCATCTTGGAAAAAAAAAAAAAAAGAAAAGAAAAAACAAAAAAGAAAAGAAAAGAAAAGCAGTCCTTGCTACTTGGCTTCCCTTTATGTTTTGTGGCCACACTGGAGATCATACCTAAGGGTACATGCATGCTAAGCAAGTGCCCTACCACAGAACTACAGCCCCAGCCCTCTTTCCATCTGCTTGGAAGGTTAAGCAGGAAGATTGGGAGTTCCAGTCCAGCCCGGCATACATAGTAAGACCTTGTCTCAAAAAAAATAAATAAATAAATAATATTCCTACACTGTTCGACTGATGCAGCAACACAGAGTAGCAGAGCAGGAGAGTACAAGGAACTCCGCCTGGAGCTGTCGGGGAAGAAGTTCTGAAGAACCGTAAGCCTGGGATGATTCCTGAAGAGCATGTGTGTCTTCAACAGTGAGGAAGAAGACAGAAGGGAATTGAGAAAGGCCCCACATTTTATGTTGTCAAAGTTTGCTACTGTTCAATTGTAAAGAATGGGACTAGGCCTGAACAGAAAATAAAGTAGGAGAAGCTGACAGGCCAGCTCAAGGAGCCTTCTCTGCCACACTCAGGAGCATAGGCAGCCTCTATATGCACCAGAAGAGTTAGACAGGAAGCAGTGGGATTGGGCTTAGGATTTAGAAGTAATGGCTTTGGTGACAACATGGAAGATGGATTTGGAGCATGGAAGTGTTAAGAGACATTTGTTACTAGCCAAGTAAAATAAGGAAGAAGCACAAGAATGAATAAAAGGAAACACAGCCAACAGGCATTTCCAGAAAATGGGTGGGGTTCTATGATGGAATAGTGATGAGAGAATGTTGGGTGAGGGTAAGGGTTCATCAGGCATGCCAGAAACCAGGCTCTTACTTTCCCATTCATTCAGAAAGGTAGGAAACTCCTGAGAAGGAAATAGAAATACAAGAGCAGGAGCAACTTATAGGGAAAGCAGCAATGAGGAAGTGCTGAACTTGCTTTTATGCCTGTGGTTTGCAAAGAGCTTTAGGGAAATCAAAGTGGAGAAGCTTTTTGATTCATTGTCTAGAGCAGGCTTCTTAAGCCTTTCCACTCCCTGCTTTTCACGACAGAAATTTTATATGATCCAAGATATGTAGGTAAATAAAATCAAACATTTAATATAATAAAAAATAAAGACATTTCTTTTATAAAAGATCTTTTTAGTTTTATGTATATGAATGTTTTGTCTGTAAGTAACTGTACCACATGCATGTCTGTGGATGTCAGAAGAGGATATCAGATCTCCTGGAACTGGAGTTAAGGATGGTTATTAGCCACCATGTTGGTACTGAGAACTAAAACAGTAGTAAGAACTCTTAATCACTGAGCCATCTCTTCAGCCCCCTAGATACATTTATTTTTTTTAATTCTGTGGTATACATATGTTATCATTTATTAAAGAAGAAAGCAAATCTGCATAATATAATATGAAGGGAATGTGTTTATTTTTACACACAGAATTAAATCTTGGCTTAATATTTAATCAGGCAGGATGTAAAGAATCGTCAATGTCTTTCAACACTGATCAGTATTTTAATTTTATAATCATTAATTCCTAAAATCCCATTTTGAATAATACATAGTAGAAAATGGCAGAAATGGTTAGGGCCACTTCAGAAAATGTTGAAATCTGTCCTAACTTCAAGCCGAAATTCATTGGAGTGTTTTAAATGGCACTCAAACCAGCAACTCAAATGGCAATTTTAAAAATCAAACCTTTTAACACAATATAATCCAACAATCTACTAATTTGAAACACACTGAGAAACTATCCTGAAAAAATATTTAAAGTCTTTATTTTCTGCAACTAAATCATTGTGTTTCTGTAAGAGCAGAAGTTTATATGTATAATGAACACACTATAATCCCTAACATACACAAGTCTTGACTGTGAGCTGAGGTGTTTCAGGCAGCATTCCTTGGTATCATGAGCTATAAATGGCATGCACAGTATGATGTGTACATGTGTGTTCAGAACAAGACTACAAAGAAGTGTTGAAACACATTAGTAGGCTTCCTCCGAAACACCTTGGGTTCATCTCATGCTTGATTTTGAGTTAATTTTTGGTTGTTATATGTCCAGAAACCTTTTGCTGTTGCCAAATATTAGATACGCCCATATTCAGTTATGTCACCCTGTGTTAGACTGTGACCCTTAGTTTAATAAGCTGTGGTTCAGAGTATAAAAGAAAAGCTTCAGATAGATATAGACCTTTTGGAGGGGCTATAAAAATAAAGAAAAACCAACAAGGCTTAATCCTCAAGAGAATAGAGAAAGACAGAACTCATAATTGTCCTGGGATAACTAGATGATTTTCAGTCATTGTAATGGGTGCTCTAATTTGTCATCCTTCCTGTATTTGGAATCACCTAGTAGACACATCTCTGGGTACATCTGTGAGGATGCTTTCAGAGAGTTTTAATTGAGGAGAGGAGACCACTCTAAATGTAGGTGGCCTGATCCCATGGGCTGGAGACTTGAAAGGAGAGAGCAAACTTAGAACCAACACTCATATTTCTCTGCTTTCTGACCACTTTAAACTCATTAAGTCTGCCACCACACCTTCCCAGCCACACACTTCCCAAGGGTGGTGTCCATTAAACACTTCCATGAGTTGCTTTTGTTGTTACTTTATAATAGCAATGAGGAAAGTAACTAATAGAGGCATCTTGATATTATCAAAGTGAAGAAAATAGTTGAATAAATTGCAGCATAGAAATCAGAGTTACCAGACAGTGACTACAACTTTGTGGTATTCTTTTCTATTTTCCATAGGCTCTGGGACAAAGGCAAGTGGTAAGTGTCTTCCTGATTATACCCTGGGCCCCAAGGACACACTCATTGCAGAATTCAGTGCAAAGTAGCTTGAGCGACGTCTCCATACCCTGCAACCTAAATGCAAGAATGGAGCTGGAACATGGGGTCAAACTGATTCAAAAGCTGCCAGAAGGCTCTCTGCTGGTGTGTGGTCGACAGTCCTCTCAACCCCTTAAAGTACCAGCCAAGATATAAAAAGACAGAAAGGAGAGGACACGGAGGGTATGACCTTTCAACCTAGTAACACTTCCCTCCCATCCAATGGCTTTAATTTGGCTTATTAAATGTATGCTCTGTTCTTGGGATAGAGAAGGACAAAAGGAGAGGCCTTGTTTCTAGCAGCAGGGAAAGAAATGTTTGAGACAGATACTTTCAACTGAAACTACTTTTTGTTTTAACATTTGTTTAAATTTAAGTCTTTGTTTAAATTAGTCAAAAGTCCTTTTATATTCAATTTCATTTTAAGAAGCAGGTTATATTAACTGTGACTGATATGCATGCCACCTGAGATATTACAGCATCAATTGGGCTGTGTAATAAAGAAACTACATCCTGAGTTTCTAGGGAGCCTGTGGGTGACCTATGACTGTATTCATAGCCCACTGAGGTCCCAGCCCATATCTCTCCATCTTTGTACCCTTTCTGGTTCCAGAACACAGTTGATGCTGGAACTGAATTAAGTTAATGACTGAGGCTACATTCCTTCAACAAGTGACTTGACGGTACACATTTCCTCTGACAAAGGTTCTTGGAGATCAGAAGTTAAAATGTATCCCTGAGGCCACAGTGATGGCTTGTGATTTCCACTCAGCCTGAAGTCATAATAAGTATGTCTCTTCATGGTCTGTTGGCCAGAGATAGACTTGACCTAAAGTTAATGGCAGCAGAAGGGTCAGGAAACTTCCTCTTCTTGCATGGACTCGAGGACTGCAGAGATAAGCTGAGACGGTAAGCAAGTTCTAGACTGAAAAGGGAAGAGACAATGAGCGAGTGTTTCTACTTGGCTACTTCTGCTCCATGGACTAAGAATCTCAAAAGGAAGGCACTTTGTCTTCCATACATTGGTCAATGGTGATCTTAGTAGGAGTGCTTATCATTCTATAGAAACATTCACTCTTACACTCAACATCATATTTATGATTTCACACTCATTATTCAACAACCTATTCTCTCCCTGCAGCCTTACCAATTAAGACATATCTTGTTGCTATTTGATTATACTTGTTTACATTTTCAAAATCCAGTGTGTCTAACATTACACCCTGGATTTCTGGTTCCCAGAGCAATTGCAGGACACGTAATCAAGGGTTTGTATTCCCTTCTTCTGTGGCCACAGGCCAGCCATGTCCTGGCCAGTCTATTGCAGACTAACCTCCATCCCTACATTTTCTCTTATCTTCCACCCATTCAACTCATTTGAGTTGCAAATCAGTCAGTCCAGTACTTTGCTCAGTGTTAGGCAGAACCTGAAGTGGATTTTCAGGCAGTGTATAAAGGAAGAGGAAATATTCCTCTGAAGTTGATTATCATATGATCTATAAAAGAACAAAGAAAAATCAGACAGGAGATGGCAGGGACAGATATTCCTCAAGACTAGAAGACTAGTGAAAACGCTGAGTCCATGGGGGAAGAAGCTGGGAGCTGGAGATCCTGAGCCTGCATAGATGAGCTGACCCTCTGCACCCCACCCTGTGCCTGTGACCCTCTGCACCCCACCCTGTGCCTGACCTCATGCTGCACTCAGGGAAGGAGATCTTTAAGAGGACAAAGTTCAAGCTGAAGACTCAACCACTTCCAGATTAGTTGCAGGCCAAGGACTAGTGTTGGGAGCCAGAATTTCTAAAGTGATACTCCAATGAGGTCTATAATCTTCCCCCTTCAGCATGAACTGGACTGGTAAAAATGACAGATGGCACTGGTCTGATTTAGGTACATTATTTGACAGAGGTGAGGGTTTTGTTAATGAGTATGACTTTCAGATAATCAAAGGGAAGATTATCTTTGGGTCCCAACCTAATCAGGTAAGCTCTTTATTTTTTTTTTAAATATTTTATTTATTTTATTTATTTATTTTATGTGCATGAATGTACTGTCTGCATGTAGGTTTGTGCACCCGTGTCATGCAATGCCGCAGAGGTCAGAAGAGGGCGTTGGATTCCCCTGGAACTGGAGTTCTCCTGGAATTGGAGTTACGGACGGTTCTCAGCCACCATGTGGGTACTGGGGATCGAACCCAGGTCCTCTGCAAGAGCAGTCGGTGCTCTTAACCGCTAGGCCATCTCTCCAGCCCTCAGGTAAGCTCTTTAAACACACGTGGTGGCACACGCCTTTAATCCTGGCACTCAGGAGGCAGGAGAAGGTGGATCTTTGTGAGTTCAAGGCCAGCGTGGTCTACAGAGCAAGTTCCAGAACAGCTGGGGCTACAGGGAGACCCTGTCTTGAAAAGAAATATAAAAATAAAAATAAAAAATAAGCATGGATTCTGGTCTTCCTCTTGAGAGATGTTTTCCTTCTGGCTTTAGAGAGGACTGCTTCAGAGATTACTAGCTATAGAGAATTGAATCTGACCAACAATAGATGAAGCTTAGAAGAGGACACTGATGATAACCCAGCCCAGCGAACACCCTGACTGAAGCTTTGTGAGACAGAAAGCTGAGAACCTGATCCAGTGTATGTGGAATTCTGACCAGAGAAACTGGAAGGTGGCAGTGTCATTTTGGTTGTGGTACAATCGTTATGCTGTTTAGCAATGGGATGAATGCTAATATATGTGTGGGTTTGCTTTTGTTCAAACATGTTTACTTCAAGAAAGGTGCATGGTGTAGATCATCCACTCAGCACAGCTTCTAGATGCAAGCAAGAGACATAGGAAACACAAGATGCAGGAGGCTTCTGCGTGTGTGACAAAGAATACTGTTCACAGTGAATGTTTCTTCTATTTTCTTTTCTCCTTTGTTCCTCTCTTCCTCTCTTTCTTCCTTTTTTCTTTTACTTCCTTCTTTCTTCTCTCTCTCCCTTCTTTCTTTCTTCATTCTTTCCCTCCTTCCTTCATTTATTTTTGATATAAGCTCACTCTATAACCCAAGATGGCTTAGAACTCACAATCCTTCTGCCTCTGCCTCTGCCTCTGCCTTTGCCTCTGCCTCCTGCATGCTGTGATTACAGTCCTGGGCCATCATATCTGGCTTATTTTGCTCTTTCATTACAATGGTTTAGGCTATAATAAGAACTGATCCAATAGCATCTTCAGAGAAGTATTCAGCACACTACCCCCCTAAACTAGTGTTAATTCTTTAATTATTAATACTCTCTCTTTAAGTTAGAATTTATTCTTTTCATCTTTAAGTAAAAATTTATAGCCTTAAGGGAAACTTCTTTTATGTGTGATTGCTCTATCAGTGGTAGACTGAAACATCATTATGTGTCACAGGAGTATTATTGTGACACCAGAGTCTGGTAACAGCCTTGCTGAACTGCTATGACTCCCACAGCAGAGCTGCCTGGGACTCCATCCTCCTAGAGAACAGCCTCTCCAAGTTCTACCAAAAAAAAGAATTTTGACCACAGAGTGCAAAGGATGAGCGAGCTTCTACAGGAACATATTTATATCCACAGATATTCTAAGCGAAGGGGCTAGAAATCCCAGAAGGCTGATCCACACTAGAATGGGAAAATTGAGGAGGGCTGTGTTTACAGGATTTCCCAAACTCACAAAGGAATGGGGGAAAGTGAAAGAGCCAGAGTGAGATCCTGGGAGGTGTGAAGAGAATAGAAGAAAAAAAAAAGTGGGCATGGTAGTATACACTACTACTTCAGCAGTCATGAGGCTGAGGCAGGAGGACCAAGAACCAGGGCAACCTGAGCTACAGAAAGAAACCTTTTGTTGTGATAACAACAAACAATGGTAACAAAAGCTACAGAAAGAAACCTTTTGTTGTGATAACAACAAAAAACGGTAACAAAAGCTACATAAAGAAAACTTTTGTTGTGATAACGACAAACAGCAGTAACAAAAGCTACATAAAGAAAACTTTTGTTGTGATAACAACAAACAACAGTAACAAAACAAAAGAAGAACCATGCTCCCTGCCACAAGCACAAGTCTTACAACCTCCCTCTCTCTTTTGCTCATTCTCACTCTAACCCCCTCTCATTCTCCTTCCTCTTGCTCTCACTTTCCTAACCCTGAAGAGGGAATTACTCTTCTCATCACAACTCACGCTGAACAAAGACATCACAAATCTGGTTAGGCTCTTCTTCTAAGACTTAGGTACCCCTATGTCTCCTTTCCAAAATCTTTATCTCCTTTATCCCTCTTCATTAAAGACCTGAATGATGGAGTTCGAGCACATAGAGATGCTGGAAAGAAAGTCTCCCTGTGTGGCACACAGAATAACACCCTCTCATTCATCGAACACCTTCTGTTTCATCTTCTAATTCCAGGTATCTGTGATTATATTAACAGTACAGAGCAGATGGAATTAACTAGAATGATAAGATATAATAATAACCTGACCCACAAAGCTTGATTGGAAGATGGAAGAATAGGCCCTAAGCCAAGGAACATGGGTGGTCTCTAGCAGTTGGAGAAAGAAAGGAAATGGGTTCTTTGGGGTTGGGGGGCTTCCAGAAAGGAACATAGTTCTGCAAACACCTTGATTTTAACCCAGTGAGACTGGTTCCGGACGCCCAGCCTCTAGAACTGCATGATAATACATTTGTGCTGCTTTAGACCACTAAAGCACTGGTGACTTGCTCTGGCAGGAACAGAAAAGCCCTGCACTCTGTGTATGAATGCTGCACTGTCACCGCGTCTACACCCTACTCCGAGGCAGCCTGTCAACAGGCCCTCACTGCCCGACCCTATTCCAAGAGAAAACTCGGCTCCACCTCTTATCTGATTAAGAGGGGAAAGCTGCCTAGACCAGAAGACTTTATTCACACTACCACCCTAGTGAAAACAGGAGCAATTGAGGAAAAGTCTAGTTAGTTTGTCCTAGCATCTTCAGCAGCAGAAGCCCCCATCAGGGCAGAGATTGTGCCTGGAACTATTGTCACACTGGGCCTCCATCAGTCACCTGCTGATCTTTCAAAGACTCAGAACTTTGAGACAAAAGCAGGGGTGGGAGGTGCGGGGTGGAGGACCGGTGCATATAAGGTTATGTATTTATATGTTAGCATTTAGACTTTTATTTTCTGTACAGCCAACCGTAATTATACCACCTTCTTAGACCAGAATCTCGTTTTATTTACTGATGGGCCTGTGAACCCTGTGACCCCTGGAGCTCTGGAGGCTTGCAGCAGCGCCCCTTAGGATGCGCGACGTATTTCCCGCTAGTAAGGGACGAAGGAAGAAGCCTCTGCAGCGGTTCAAGCTAAGCATAGCCAGAGCTCTGTCATACCCATCCTGCTGAGAACCCAATAGGGCACTCGACTCTTGCATCTCTATTCTCCAGTCTGGGTGTCTCAGATCCCAAGTCACCTCTGTCCCCAAAGGCTACATTCCCACCATGGCTAAAGGCTTTCTCCCGGGACAGGCATCCAGGTCTATTGCAGCTGGGAGAAATCTGTCTCTCACTGCGCTCCACGCCCCTAGTGTTCAGAGAAAGCCTGTTGCGCGCTCTGCTTGGTTGCAAGTTTTGCTTCTTTACAGGGTGTGACGCTTTCCCTGACGCGCGTCCCTTCCCAAGGTCTCCGGCTGGCACTACAGGCCATGTCCCTCCTAGCAGGCAGCTGGCGGAAGAAGCCTGGGCTGAGCGCACCAACACCAGCGCGGGACCCCGCGCCACCTGCAAGCCTTCTGTCCTCCCGCTTCGCGATTTCACAGTATCCAGGCCTGGGGACTCCGACCAGGGGCACTGGGGGCCATTTAGCCCACTACAAAGAGTTAAGAGCCCTCCCGGCCTCCCGGCCGCCCATCCAAGTCCCCAGGCCCCACTCTCCTCTCCTGATTGGCTGAGCGCCTGTCAGTAGTAAAGAGTATCAGATAGCAAACTTGGGACCTTCATAAAGGCATGGTGGCGATACTCTGCGACCGCTGGCAGCCTATGACATCAGTCAGGAACGCCTAGGATGCCGCTGCCCCTGGCCACCCTTGGAGGAGGAGAGTCTTGCATGCTGGGAGTTAATTAGCCCTGCTCCGTGAGGGGGGAGGCGCCAGTTTTCTGGGGACACTGGCGGCCACTGTCCGTCCTCCTGCCCAGGGGAGCTCTCAGAGTTGGATGAATTGGGGGTTGTTAAACTCCTGTCTGCTGGGCTCCAGGGAGCCGGTTCCTGGTGGAAAGCAGGGGGCATCTGGCCAAGGACCAGCGGCTTGCTGAGACTCACCATGACACTCCTGGGGTCTGAACACTCTTTGCTGATCAGAAGCAAGTTCCGATCAGGTAGAGTAAGGCTTCCCGGCTCCTTTTTCAACTTTCCCTCTTCTCCCATTCCCTACTCCACAACTGCTCTCCAAGGACTGTCTCAGGCAGCCGCCTCCGCTCCACACCCCAAAGCCAACAGTTGGATTTGACTTTGAGTGCCTTCCCTTTCACATTCGTGGAGTATAGTTTTTGTTTACGTAGGCAAATGCTTTCCTTTTACTATATTCTTCCCTCTGTCTGTGAATAGAAATTTTGAGGGGGAGGTCCAAAATGAACAATAAGTCAGGCAAGGGCGGGTATCAGTTAGCAGTTGCTGAGATGAACCCGGTGCTGGGTATTAGGTAGAAGGGTCACTTCAAATGTAGCTAATCCAAACAAATGTATTTCCCAAAAAAAGTCACCAGAGAAAGTAAAAATAGCAAATTTGGAGCACACCAAGAATTTAAATGACATCATTGTATGGGGCGGGGGGGACTCAGTGCCACAAATATTTTTTCCCAAACCATCTGATGTTTATAAATGGACAAATTATCCCCAAATTGTGTTAGTGGCACACAGAGAAACTTCTTAAAGGGCACCCAGGAGAGGTGAGTGGAAGGGAGAAATGGGAACATAAATCCCTCCTTATGAAGAGTTTGTGTGGGGGACTGAAAGCCTAGGGAATATGGGTTCTCCCACCTCTACAGGACCACACTTTGCTGCTGTTCCTCTGCATGTTATTGATTTTATGACAGCGGTAACATGGTAATGGACCACTCAAGTAATGGCAGAACACCTAAGAAGAGGAATCGCTTTCCTGAATGCTCTGATTAGAGCCTTTGATGTAACAGGTGTTAGCTTGATGTTGGTGTGCTTCTCGTCCTTGCCTTCTGTGGCACTTCTGAATGGGCCTCACAGTTGTTCTACTTGAGACAACTGGTTTAAAAATGAGAATACTGGTGATGGGCAGTAAGGATCTTCTGTAACTACCTCAGTTGTTCCTGGTCATTCGGTGCCTATGGAACCCACTGCAGATGTTTTAAGGATCTGCACATTGAAGCAGGTTGAAAACTCAAGAGCTTGGGTGGCCACAAGCCACAGTGCCTGTGAAGCTCTGAGACATGTCTCCCAACCAGCCAACCAGGGTCAGCTATGGATTAAATCTTTCCCTTCCTTTCCATGTTGAGGTGAGGTAGTTGGTTTGTTCATCCCAGACCTCACACTGTGCTCAAAACTGAAAGGCAACACTGCCATCTTCCTGAAAGAGAGGGGATGTCGTTTTGTTTTGTATGAAGCTTGGTTCATTTCAAATGAGGTTCAAGAGGAAGAGGGGACTGTTTTGTCTCTAAAAGGATTTGGTGATGCTCTTGATGGTAGGCTTGCAAAACAGATTTATCAAATGAACCCTCCCTCAGCTAAAGCACAGTGCAGAGAAAAGACCTTTTTTCACCACTGTAAGCCACTCTAACTGCCAACTCAGTGGATTTTCGGAGGCCTAGGGTGTCCAGGTAGACCCTGCAGAACTTGATCCTGGAGCTTTGGAAAAATCCAACCTCACTTTTTTTCGTAGCTTTCAGGCCTTTTTGCCATAAGGAAGGCTAGCTTTGGGAAGCATGGCAGAGAAGCAGGAATAGGGGCTTAATCCCCCATCTTTAATAAACAGTATCTGAGTATCTGAGACTGGCAAAGAGACTTGGGCATCTGAGACACTGCGATTGATGGTTTTATGAAATACAGAGGAGAAACGCAGGAAGCGTGTAACATTTGGAAGCTGTGATTAGAGGATGCTGGTTACTCTTTCTGGACATCACAGCCACGGTAGATGTACCAGACCTGAGACCTGGCTGGTAGCACATTGAGACAGTCTCTGTCTAAGGAAATTGCTTTATTTAGTGACTAACAGTGAATGAGGAGGACCTCCTCTTCACTTTGACTCCTCCATTTCTCTTCCTCCTTGTTGTTCTTTCCTTCCTCCTCCTCTCCTCCTCCTCCTCCTCCTCCTCCTCTTCCTCCTCCAACAGCAAACTCAAAACTTTCTACATTTCAATGAATATTAACTTCAATAGAAGATGCTGATATTATGCATTTTACCATAAATATTTCAAATTAAATGCAATTGATTGTTTTGTGATTATAAGCAGTGGACTTCTTTGGTAGGTCTCATTTATAGTGTGTAGACAGTTCCTTTCATTCTGAAATTGACATGGACGACAACAATGCCCTACCAACTTTCCATAAACTCTGTTCAAGTTACCTTGTGATTAAATGTCAAATCCCACTGAGGAGCTGAGACCTGTGAATGTTTAAATTTGTGAACAGGTTTGGCGACGGGAATTCATCTTACCTGACAGCAGCAGGGTGTCATGGTTGAAGGTGAAGGTCTTAGCCAGACTAACTGAGTAGTCCCCTCCACCTCCTAGGTATATGACCTTGAACCTTAAGGAACTGGCATAATTCTCCCTGTCTTGCTTGTTTCACTGGGATAATGAAGGCAATTCCATTGTGGTTGTGGGATTAAATCTGCAAGCAGATCCTTTAAGACACAGACCAACACTTGGTGAGTCCTGGCCAACAGTGGTTAGCACTAACATTCGAGTTCATAGCTATAGGATCCTCAGCCCGCTGTTGCTTCTTTTTAGCTCTTGTTACTTAACTTGTAAGTGGTCAAGTTAGACTAAATGACTTTTTAGGCCCCTCTAGTATCATTGATGTGTGGTTCTCTGAAAACATAAAGATTATATGGGTGAGCAAAAGTGGGACTGGGCCAGGGGCTGGAGAGATAGCCTAGCGGTTAAGAGCACCGACGCTCTTGCAGAGGACCCGGGTTCTATCCCCAGCACCCACATGGCGGCTAAAACCGTCTGTAACTCCAATTCCAGGAGAACTCCAGTTCCAGGGGAATCCGAGACCCTCTTCTGACCTCCGCGGCATTGCACGACATGGGTGCACAGACCTGCATGCAGACACTACATTCATACACATACAAAAATAAATAAATAATAATAAAAAAAAATTAAAAAAAAAAAGTGGGACTGGGCCATATGGCAGTGGGTAAACAGAAGGCAATTTACCTACACATAATATGGATGTTATTTTTTTTTGTCTTTTTGAGACAGGGTCTCCCTGTAGCCCCAGCTGGCCTGGAACTCACTCTGTAGACAAGGCTGGCCTTGAACTCACAAAGATCACCTGCTTCTGCCGCCCAAGTGCTAGGATTTTTAAACTGACCACATTGTTACTGTTTTGAATTTTCTCCCTGTTGTTAATTCAGTAATTATAATCAGTCTGTGTCAACACTATTTCTGAATATCAGGTTCATGTAACCAAATCCACATACACAGAAACACATGCACATGGATACAAAGTAGAGAGATCCATTAATGGATTTTGTTTTGAAAAAAAATCAATGGGTCTCTTTTACCTTTTTTTTCCCTCTTGTCTCCCTCTCATCCATCTCAAACAGCCCAAGCAAAGCAAACTCCAGTACCTATCCTTTCCTAGCCTTCATGTCCCACAAATTCAGGTTTGTCATATTTATCTAATAGAAATACAGAATATCCAATTTTATTTGAATTTTGGGCAAACAATGAT
Source organism: Rhizomys pruinosus (assembly GCA_009823505.1). Taxonomy (NCBI): domain Eukaryota; kingdom Metazoa; phylum Chordata; class Mammalia; order Rodentia; family Spalacidae; genus Rhizomys; species Rhizomys pruinosus. The sequence goes on from VZQC01003549.1 coordinate 111,829, forward strand.
TAGCTTTCAGTATTTATCAATGTTTGGGATAAAGTTTTCTCTGAACTGCTTATTTCTCTGGCCTACAGTATTTTTATTGGCAATTACCTACAGTCCGGGGCCTCTTTCTTGGATACCCTACTGCCCTGTCCAATTCCCCCATCAACCTCTTGAGATTCTAGGTCCCTAGAACTGCAGAATTCATATTTTAGTTAAAATGCAGCATTCGGCGTGTACACCTTGAGAATGGGCCCTTGGCAATTGGGAGCAGGGCCAGCATCCAGATAGAGGGATAGCAGCGGACTTTATCTCTAGCCTCCTGGCAAGGAAAAGATGCTGTTAAGTGCACAACTGGGCACCCGATAGCAGGAGCTCTAACTAAAATAAGCCAAGGATGAGCCAAGCAGGCACTGAGGACCCAGCTATAGCCTCCACTAAGTGTCAGGTATCAGAAGACACTGACTGAAGCCCAACCCCAGCAGGGCCCAGAATCCAACCTCCAGTGTCTATCGTGGTTACTTGTCCTTCTGGAGAAAGCCAAGGGACTGACTGCCAACAGGACCCTGGACCCTTTCTGTCTCTCTGTCCTCTACCCTTCAGATGATGTGGATGATTTACTAAATCCTACTTTAATCCAGATTCTTAACATCTCTAGAACTGAATTTTCTCTCCTATGAACTGAGGCAATTGAACCAAGATGTTGGTCCCCTAATTTTTACCATAGGAGACACTATTGAAAATTTTCCATTGTGAACTCAAAGAAATCCTGGTCCTGCCACACCCATTAACTAGTTTTATAATGTAGGAAAACAAATTTAATCCAAAAGAATGCTTTTTCTATGTCATGTAATATATATCGATATGACTCCTTTAGACCTTATTTTTGTCATCTACATAACAGAGCATTTTAACTAATTCATCTCTGAAATAGTTCCTAGCCTGAACACTTCACTTTTTCCTAACTGAATGGCCATAATTATTTTTGCAAAAAATTAAATACTACAAACTTGATGAACCATTATCATGAGACAAAAGTAATTATACTTTAAACAATGAATTATATTTCAATCTCTAAATGAAAATTTTAACTCATCTTTTGATTTATTTGTTAGTGTATTATTTTATTTATTTTATTTCATTTTGAGACACAGTATTACTCTATAGGTCAGGCTGGCCTGGAACTTACTGTGTGGCCCAGGCTGGCCTGGAATTATGTGAAATTTCTGCATCAGCCTCCTGAATGCTGGGATTATAGGCATTAGCCACCATTCTCGGTGATAGTTTAAATCTTTTGTAAAAGGCAAACACACTTTCAGGGACGCTTTATCTATTCTCTCAAATCTGACAGCACTGGATTTATTCATAGATCATGGGGTCCTCCCTCCCTGTTTCAGTTAGAGGCAAGAGCCATAACCTCCCACTTTTTCTGCCCTGTTTTTATCCACTATCCACTCAAAACTACTGCACAGTCTAAACATTTGACTTGTTTGTTGGTTTATTATTTGTCTATGAGTACAGGAAGAAATTTTCACTTGTTTGCTTCTGGTTCACAGCTCTTAGTCTCTAGCACCTGGGCTAGGGCTTGGCATAGAGACGGCATCCACAAAACACACGTGGAGTACTAGGGTGTCACGCAGTAGTATAGTATATGCCCAGCAAGCTCAAGCTTCGAGCCCCAGGACTGGAAAAAAAGTGTTGAATAAATACTAATTATTCCCACAAAAGTGATTCAAAATGAATAAATATGAAGAGTACATGTATTAGGTATGTAAGTAGGTGCTGAGAATATTTTATTTTTAAATATTTTTTTAATTTTTTATTTATTTCTGTATGTGTATGTCTGCATGCAAGTGTGTGCACCCGTCTCGTACAATGGCACGAAGGTCAGAAGAGGGTGTCAGATTCCCCTGGAACTGGAGTTCTCCTGGAATTGGAGTTTCAGACGGTTCTCAGCCGCCATGTGGGTGCTGAATCCGGGTCCTCTGTAAGAGCGGTCGGCGCTCTTAACTGCTAGGCCATCTCTCCAACCCCAAGGGAGTGGGGAGATCAGTAGATGTAACGTTGAGAACTGTAATTTCATATTGCCTTAGTTTTATATGTAAGCAGCTGTAGCATGCACAAAGAAGATGACTGCGTAGAAATTAGAAATCCTGAGTGGTAGTGAAGTGAGGGATGTGTGTCACCCAAAGATAGAAAGCATGCTTGCTCTGTTCTTGGGTTTGGAAGAGGCATACTTATTTATTACTAAGCAGATTAATTAAATGAAATTATTTATGGGAAGACAATAATGGGTGGGTGGCTGTGCATCACACACACAGCATTATAATTAATCCTGCTTGTTAACCTTTGTTTCTTTAAAAATAAAGAAGTGGGACTGGAGTCACAGCTGGTCTGACTGTACTTCCTAAAATGCACAGGACTCCAGGTTCAGTCCTCAGTACTTGGGGGAAAGTGATTAAGTTCCTTAATGTCTGCACAAATGACATTCTCATTAATCTGCTCCAGTGCCTGACAGAGACATAAAGTCTTTCATCAAATTGGATTGAGCTATTTTCAATTATCTCTAATCTAAATGGATCAACTGTGAGAAAACAGAGGAACAGGACAGAAGCAAAGAGCTCTGTCCCAGAGTTAGGATTTTACATGCTTGGGAAAGGTCTGATCTGAATGACAGTGGCCAGGGTTCATCCACTCAGAGCCACTACAGGATGGTGAGTGGCATCTGGCATCTCTGTGCAAGTGGAGGTGAAGGAGCTGCCAGGTGCATTTTGTAGTCATCTGTATCCCTGTACTATCCCTCCTGTCCTGTGGGCAGAGCCATGAGGAAGCTACCACATCTCTGATGGTCTTAGGAAACGTAGCTTGTGTACTCTGGGTCTCCACTTGCATGTTGGCAAATTGACTCATGACTTTCACAGCTCCAGGACTCTACAAGGGAAAAGACTTCTGAGAGTTACTAAGAACTTATTTTACAGAAAGACGTTATATACACCCTATGGGAATGGATTGTTTGATATACTAGCATATGAGTTTCATGAGGGAAGCATGGACTAGTTAAAATATTTTGATAAATGTAAATGGGATTAACAATAACAACCATTAGCCAAATAGTTTTGCAACCTTATTCTTTTAGTCCTTAGATTTTTTTCTTTTAAAAATCAGGTAATGCTTTTTTTCCAGAATAGCTAATAAATCAAGCTTAGCCAGATATGGATCACTATTCTTACATAAAACAAGTTCTCTACATTTTTAACATGCATCATTTATGTACAATAAATAATGTTAATTGCTGTCTTATTTTTTTCCAGAGTGCAGAAAGTACTCTCTGGAATCTTTGAAGGGAGAATACTCCCTTTCTTTTTCTTCTGCATATGAGGAAGAGTAAATCCTTTCTCTCCCTTACTGGAGGACTTAAATACAGTACGGTCTCTCAGACTCACATCACTGCATTCAGCTATGTTAGCTCACTACACACGCTATAGATTCAAAGTGAATGAAGCTGTATAAATATTGCAAAAATGGAATTATTAGATGCTCTTACATATAGGAATTTGGTGCTACTCGGTATATGTAGCAATGGCAAATGGATACACAATTTTCAAATACTTAGTGAGTCTTGACTAGCATCTCTTGTTTGATGCTCCACAGATAAGTTTCTGTGCTTCTTCCCTCTGGGTCTTTATTAAGTGAGACATAGGTGCCCATCATTTCTCATAAAACAGAAGTAACCTCAGGGAGCATCCTCATCTCACAGGTGACAGTACATGATGAAAATGTCCTGTAAACTCTATTGCTTTTGCTATTTCTGGAAACTCTATTCCTTTCGGAAGCCAGTCAACTTTGTCATCCTCATGGCTGTGGGGCTGGGTTTTCAGTATAAGGTAAAGTTCCAGAAGGTTCAGTGAGGCTCAAAAAAAAGTTAAACCCAGAAAATGCTATTCAGCATAAATTAGAAAAAAATATCTTCAATACTTTAAATTTCTTCCTGAGATTTTTTTTTACAAGGTTATAATCAGAGTGTCTGAATAAGCATAAGTACAGCATGATCATGTAGGGATTTCTTCCAAGCTACCCTACATCAGCATAATTCTCCCTTTAAAACTGTATTATATTCAGGCGGGGCATGGTGGTGCACGCCTTTAATCCTAGCACTTGGGAGGTAGAGGCAGGCGGATCTTTGTGAGTTCAAGGCCAGCCTGGTCTACAGAGCAAGTTCCAGGACAGCTGAGGCTACAGGGAGACCCTGTCTTGAAAAGACAAAAAAAAAAAAAAGCTGTATTATATTCAAAAATTGGGTGTGTAGTAATTTACTGAACTCTTCCCACCTGTGTGGGAAAATTAAGTTAGTTTTGTTTTGTGGTATACAGAACACTTCTGAAAATCTTTACATGTAACACTATGAAATCCTTTAAATGAGGGGATTCACTTCTTACCTTGGATGTCCTGATACTCATTAGAATAAATACCTAAATATGGAAATAATAGACTTGAATCTTGTGATCCATTATGGATCCATTATGGGCATATTTATATCCAGATCCACAGTGGCAAATGCTTGCCCTCAGTAGAGCTAACTCATTTACCTCATTTTCTTTTCCAATTGAATATCAACTAGTATTCAATGAGAATTTTGTATCTTTTGGGGGGAGAATGAATAAGAAAATGAATAAAAGCTCATCTGAAAAGTAACACGTTGTCTACTATTAGAAAACACCTGTTATCAAATATGGCCAATGCCTCATCACAGAAGAAGGTTAGGGGATACAGAACTTATTATCTGTGAGCTCTCCTGTGATCTCATGCAACCCTTATATATGACCATCCCAGTTAAAAATGAAGAAGCAGAGATAAGCTCAAGTTGTCAAGGGTAAAAATATGTCAAGTGACTAGAGAATAAATGCGAATTTGTGTGTTCCACTGCACCATGCATGATGATGATGATGAAGGCTCTCTCCCCTCCTGCCCCTCACCTACACACACACACACACACACACACACACAAACATACACACATGCACACACATACATATGTAAACATATACACACATATGCATATGTATACCTGCATACACACATACCACACACACAGACACACACATATACATACACAATGCATATATACACATATACACATGCATGTACACACATAAGACACACATCGCTGAAGCAATGGATTTAATAGACCTCTTTCTAGCTACAACTCCAATTGACATACTCCAAATGGACCAGTTGTTTTCACTGTCATCACTTTCCTAGATAGTTATTAGTCAAACTGCTTTTTTTAATACAAATTAAACTACTTGTGCCACACCTCATCTCGGGATTTTAATAAAACTTGACAAGTAAATCTGTTTGTCCCAGAAGAAAAAAAATGCCAATAAAGCAGCGTGAGAGAGATTTACCCTAAGATTAGTAATTAAGATTCTGAGTAAAACAAAAAAATTCTGTCAGTGGGCCAAGATTCCTTGAGCATATGTGTCTACAACTACACATTCACATATGCACTACTCCACATGAGTATTCACAGAGAAATGTAAAGACTTACTCTTAGGTGATGATGGCTCTTCAGATTATATAATAAAAACTGATATCCATTTGGAAACAAATTAATTTGGATGTTTTATAATAAAAGTTAAAAATAAGTGTCCTGTGGATTAAAGAGTAAATGAAATCTGTAATAAATTAAAAGACAATAGATATATATCTTATTGGTGAGCATCCATAATCTGTCAAAACAAATTGAGCCTTTTGACAGATTTTTTATTTGCACCTCACCGTCAGCTATGACACTTCAGGGTATCTAATCTAAAGTTGTACACATATGTAGAGATTTTGGATTTTGTTTGTTTGTTTTGTTGTGGGTTTTTTTTTTTTTTGAGACATAGTCTTGCTGTGTGACCCAGGCTCACCTATATCTGACAGTTCCCTTGTCTCAGCCCCCTAAGTGTTGGTACACCTGTTTAAATACTTCCATTGTGGTGCACACCTGTAATAATTCCACTACTCAGGAAGATCAATAGTTCAAGTCCAGCCTTGGCTGTATAGGAAGACCCCTGTCTCGATCAAATGAGCAACAACACAACATGGTTTATATTGCCTAACCTAAAAGAGATGGAAGCCACATAAATATCCATCTACAGAAACATGGTTAATTAAATTATGTTAAATTCATACTATAAAATACAGTAGACTGTAATGTAAAGCAAAAAAGAAAGAAAGGAAGGAAAGAAAGAAGAAAGAAAGACACATCAGCAGAAATGTCTTCAAGATCCACGGTTTATTAAAACAGATTATGAAATAATCAGGCAGCATATTTTCATTTGCTTTTTTAAACTTATGGATTAAAAAATACTTAACATCTGGGCATGGGGTCTTATTTATTTAATTCCAGCACTTGGAAGATGGAGACAGGGGGATCTTTGTGAGTTTGAGGCCAACCCCGTCTACATAGCAAATTCAGGCCAGCTAGTGCTTTGTAGTGCAACCCTTTCTCCAAACAAACAAAAACCCACAAACAAAAAACACTTAGGAAAAAAAGGTTATATGTTAAACTGTTCAGAATGATACATAGGAGCAAGGCCTCTTTCATTTGAACTCATTAAAGTGAGAATGAGGAGGTTGGTACAATGGCTTAGTGGTTAAGAGCACTGGCTGTTCTTGTAAAAGACCTGAGTTCAAATCCCAGCACCCATATGGCAGCTAACAACTATCCATAACTCTAGTCCAGGGAATCTGATGCCCTCTTCTGTCCTTGTGGGCACTGGTTAATACAGGTGCATTTACATACATGGAGGCATAATACTTATATACATAAATATTAAAAATAAATTTTAAAAAATTAAAAAGTAAAGTGAGAATGAGTGTGTACTTAAGTGATTTTTAAATTTGTCTAAAATATAAGGAGAAATTCAGATTATTTGTATCCATTGGTAATTTTATTAATTTACTAATTAAAACTAATTAATTATATCAAGTTGTTAACTGACTATAAAAATAAATGTACAAATTCCTTGCCTTAATATGTAGCATTTTCCACTTAATTTCCAAAAGAGTAATTATTTGCCTTATCAAAGAATTCAGGACTCATAATTCCCTTAAGCATAGGAAATTGGAATGCCAAAGTAACAGCTAACAAAGAGTTAACAAAGTAAAAGTTAACAAAGTTAACAAAGCAAGAGTTACTATACTAAGTATGATGCCTTTCATAAACAGAAACTGTAAGTTATGTTTATAACTCAAATGCTTTTATTTTAATGTGAACATGCATTTGGAAATTAATTAAAGGTCAAAGTGACTATAAGAATCAGGCTAGGGGCTAGAGAGATGGCTCAGTGGTTAAGAGCACTGACTGCTCTTGCAGAGGACCCGGGTTCAATTCCCAGCACCCACATGGCGGCTAAGAGCCAGCACTTGGGAGACAGAGGCAGGCAGATCTCTGTGAGTTCAAGGCCAGCCTGGTCTACAGAGCAATCTCCAGGCCAGCTGGAACTAAAGGGAGACCCTGTCTCAAAAAGACCAAAAACACAAACAAACAAAAACCAATATACAATGGCTAGCTCATAGCATTTACTCAAGACTCAAGATAGGATGACTTTTGAATATGTTCCTCTCTCTCTCTCTCTCTCTCTCTCTCTCTCTCTCTCTCTCTCTCTCTCTCCTCCTTCTTTCTCTCCTTCCCAACCCCCTTCACCTTTCTCCTCCCCTTCTTTCCTTCCTCCCCTGGACCCTTTTAAAAAATAAAAATAGAAATAAAGAATTAGGCTAAATTAGAATCTTTCATTTTTTAACTAAAAATGTCTGTAAGGTTTAAGAGTTTATATAATCTCTGATAAATGGAAATAGGGAAATACTTTGTTCCTAATTATATTATGTTATTGCTTCATTTTAAAACAATGTATTTTAGCTCACTTGACATTATAGCAGCCAGTGTCAGAAACTGACAGAAATTAAAATGTGAGGACTGAGCCCATTAATTTATATAAAAGTAAACACTATAGTAGCAGAAAAAACAGCATTGTCTTCTTCCTAGTTATAAGCACTAGAACATGGATTTCTTTCTATTACTGCCATTAAAAAATGATGGTAAAACATACAAACAAATTAAGTAAATAATAATGGCTGGAAGTAACACAGATCTTTAATCATGTTGATAAAATTTCAAGTGTGAATTTAGAATGTATTTAAAATCTCTGACCTAAATTAGAACATTAGAGTATATATTTAATACACACATACAAATGTCGATAAATTTTAAATATCAGATTTGTTTCTTGATCATAAGTCATCAAGGAGAAAAAGAAAGGAAAGTTCTTTCAAAAGTTGTAAACTTCTTAACCCTACAAGTTGGTAATCAAAGCATAGCAATAAAACAACGAAAAAACAATCTAAGAGAAAAAAAGCATAGCCACAAAAAAGTTTTTTTCTTGTCCTTTCTTATATTGTTTATTTTGATTATTTCTTATGTTTCCTATAACATCTATAACACACAGAAATAACTTGTTCTTGAGTGCTGTCTGTTGATTTATTTTTAGTTCATGGAGCTATGTGTTGGGGGAGGGCTGGAGTAGACTGTCTCTTAGAAGTGACAGGGTAGGGAGTTAGCTGGGGCTTGAGAAGATTATCTGTTTTCACGTTCCCATCGACTTTGCTTTATGTGCCCTCACTGGGCAACCAAGAAAGAGCCTTCTCAGACAGAAACTCCAAACACACAGCTCCTAATATTGATTCCTCTTTTCTCCTCCTCTCCACCGTATCCCCTGACCTGCATTATCTAGTTTCAGTTAGCCTTGATCAACCACCATAGGAAAATATTACAGTAAACTTCAGGGGTAAAATAATGCATACTCTTTAAGTAGCTTTTCTATTTTCCTCTAAATTATTGTTAATGCCTTACAGTGACTAACTTGTAAATTTAAATTTTGTCATAGATATGTTTGCATAGAGAAAAATCCAGTAAAAAGGCTTCAGTACCATCTGAGCTTTTAGGCGTGCACCGAGGGAGCATACCTGCTATGGATAAGGGGAAACCACTGTATACTGAAAATTTTGAATTTAAATTTGAAACAGTATTACGACCTGTCTGAATTGGATTAAAACTTTGGATGATAGAAGATAGATAGGTAGATAGATAGATAGATAGATAGATAGATAGATAGATAGATAGATAGATGATAGATTAAATTGGACAGGGAGCAGTGAGGAGAGGCACTACAAAAATGATAGAAATTCAATAAATAAAATTAAAAGCCTCCTCGCTGGAAATTTTGGGAGACTTTATTGAGAAAGCTCATAGAAAGCGCATGAGTGAATGAAGGATCTTTATTCAGTGAGCCATAGCTATTTCATTTATACCTAAAGAGTAATTTTTATGTGGTAATTCTCATTATATCAATGAGTTAATATATGACTATGCCATAGAACATTAATTTACAATATTCTTAAATTCCTATATATCATTATAAAATATCACATTGAGTCTGAACAGCTACAGACCTGTCACCTCTAATGATACCTTGCCAGGCCCTTCTCTCTTCTTTTTACCACTGATCATGTGTAAGAACAAAGAAGACAATTGCTGTCATCATAGAATTTATACTGTACACTGTAAGGTGCTATCAATCGCTTATTGTCTGCCTTTCGAATACAAATGTTTAAAGAAGCCATTGTTTTCCTTCTTCTTCTCCTTCTCTTTCCCCTCCTCCTTCTTCTCTTCCTTCTCCTCCTTCTTCTCCTCCTTCTCCTTATCCTTCTCCTCCTTCTCCTTCTGTTGTGCTCCTGTAGAGAATACCACGCCTGGTCTGGGTTCCCACAAGGTACCACTGGCTATTAGGATTAGCAAAGACTGTTTCTCAAACACTTCTGAGAGCCCAGGCCTCTTCTCTTATAATTAGAAATACTGTTCTGTCTAAAAAATAAAGCCAAAGAGAATAGCTCTCTCCTGGAAGAATCAGGTTTGGGGTGTGGCCAGCTAGTGGAGTCTGCTCAATTTCTAAGGAACATTGAACTGCCTTTCCTTCACCGAAGGAAAGGTCAAATCAATGAATATGTTTTTATCTTCCTACCAACTCTGTGTGTGAAAGGCTGGCTGAACAGATGAAGAGAATCATGTTCTAGGCAGACACTGGCCAAGGCCACACAGTAGAAAGAAACAAAACTGTCCCTGCTTCCTACATGGACAAGAGAAACTGCAGTGCAGGAAAAGTCCAGCCAGTGTGGAGGCCAGAGGGGGCTAGCATCCAATCTACCTTTTCCCTTCACAAAGAGTCCCTCAGCTGAAAGGCTTCCTCCTCCTTGCAGCCGCCTCTGCTGACTTCAGGGCTGAGGAAGTGCTTTAGAAGATGAAGTGAAGATTCACAAAGTCTAACTCAGCCTCATCCAAGGCTAGGGGAGGCATGATGGCACCTGAGGGTCCCTGGGCTGAGTAGAAAAGCCAGCCTCTGCCAAGGATTCTGCTGTTATATGTAGATTAAAACTTAACACCACAGAATATTCTAGATTGAAAATGTTCTTAAGTGTTCTGTTTGCTTCAAAGCCTGGTGTATAACAGTAGGGCCAACATTATTGTCTTCATTAAAAATGTTATTGGAACTGGAGAGATGGCTCAGTGGTTAAGAGTATTGATGGTTCCTGCAGAGGACCTGGGTTCCCAGCACCCACATTGTAGCTAATAATCATCTGCAATCCAGTTCCAGGGAATCCAACACTGTCTTTGGACATCCATAGGCACTACAGGGCACAGGCAAACTTATATACACACAGGCAATACACTCTTACATGTAAAATAAAAATAATAAGTAAAAATGTTTTATGTTTTCATTATATAATATATATTAAGGATATTAGAATTTTCTATATTAAAATTTTAATATGCCTATATAGTATAGATGCACATATATACGTATGCATACACATATTACATATGTGTATTATATAATATACTAATGTTATAACATGAGGAGTTTAAAGTTTTATATTTAGATACTCTGAGGGGAAAAAATGATTATGGGAAAAATTTGAGAGGAAAGCTTCAAATATATTAAAAGTTGGTGTGGTGGTTTGAATGAGAGTGTCCCCCATAGGCTTTAAGTATTCAGACATTTTGTCTCCAGTTGGTGGCACTGTTCTTGGATGTCTTTGAAGGTGTGGCCCTGCTGGAGGAAGTATGTCATTGGGGGCCGGCTTAGTGAGTTTAACAAGCCTTGCAGTTTCCCCTCTCTCTCTGCTTCCTGTGCTCATTGTGAGATGTGACCCTCAGCTTGCTGCTCCAGCCCCAGCCACCATGCTTCCCGCCACAAAGGACTCTGATTCCCTGGAACAGTCAATCATAAGCTCAAATAAACTCTTCCTTTTATAAGTTCCCTTGCTCATGGTGGTTTTATCACAGCAACAGAAAAGTGACTAATACAGTTATTTGGTACCAGAGAGTGGGCTGTTGGCTGTGAAGAACCTGACCATGTGGATGTTTGGAGAAATGTGGAAGACTTTAGAACTTTGGGCTAGAAAAGCTATTGACTACTGTAAGCAGAGCTTAGGGGCCATTCTAGTAGAAGCCTGGAGAAAGCATGCTGCAAAAAATGTAGCTCCAGAGGAAAATAAAGACTTAAGAAGCAACTGGGATATTTTGATAAAGAGTCTGGCACAGTTTCCCAAGCCCAAAGCTTGCCTGATGCTAAGTTGAAAGCATGGACTGCGGCCGTGGTGGCACATGCCTTTGATCCTAGCACTCAGGAGGCAGAGCGCAGAGGCAGGTGGATCTTTGTGAGTTCAAGGCCAATCTGTCTACAGAGTGAGTTCCAGGACAGCTGGGGCTACAGGGAGACACTGTCTCAAAAAGACCAAAAAAAAAAAAAAAAAAAAAAAAAAAAAAGCAATAGACTAATGTCTTTGGCAGAGGATATTTCAAGACAGCCAATGTAGAAATGGTGGTGCGGCTATTGATGGTGAACATTGTGCAGATCTACAGTGAAGAAGAGCAGATGGGGCAGAAAGAAATGCAGAATGTACAGTTTGGATCTGAAAACAGCACTAGGAAGATTAAAGGTGGGGCCAAGGCATGTGAAGGAGATTCTTTTTGATAAGGAGACTAAAGTGATTAAGGAGAGGCCTAGCTATTTACAAGTAAACAATGGGAAAGTGAGATTAAAGTGATTAAGGAGAGGCCTGCAATATTTACAAGTAAACAACAAATCAGTACCTTCAGGGCAAGACCACACCGCTAAGCCTCCAATTTTTGAAAGGAAAATACTGAAAGCGTTTTTACCCAACAAGTCCAGGGCAGAAGAATTTGTAAATGTGGTTAAAGAGGAGATAGTCCATCCTGAACTTGTAGCCAAACTCGGAAATTTTCATTCACTGGTGCTGGCTTTAGAGGCATGAAGTTTAGCAGAGTGAAGGGGTTATCAGTTCTTCGTCTGCAGTTTCAGAGAGCCACAGAGGCCAGGCAGAGTGCGCAGGGGCGTCCCTGAATAAAGAAGGCCTGATAGGCCATTGCATAACTGTGAATGTGAAGCCTGGTTGGCAGCAGAGACCCCAAGAAGACATTCAAGATGCCAGAGCGTGAAGTATTTGCCAAGGAGAGCTGCATACAGGGAGTGGTACCAGCCAAGAAAAGATGTATGTTGCAAGCAAAGCTGGAAGAGGCTGAACCATCTAAGCCCTTTGAAGTCAAGTCACGAAGTTCACACATGGAGCACTGGACTTGGTGTTTTCGCCCTGCTGGTTTTTTGGTCTGTTTGGTCCAGTATTTCCTCACTATGCCTCTATTCCTCCCTTTTGGAATGGAATGTGTATTCAGTTCCACTGTATGTTGGGAGATGGTAATTTTGCCTTTTGATTTTACAGGAGCTTACAATTAAGAGATTGGCCTGTGTCTCAGAAGAGATTTTGGACAATAGACTTTTGAATAGAATTGAGACTGGTAAAGACTATGGGGACTTTTAAGGTTGGATTAAATGCATTTTGCATTTTATATGGTCAGGAGCCTACGGGGGCCAGGGAGTGGAATGTGGTGGTTTGAATGAGAGTGTCCCCCCATAGGCTTTAAGTATTCAGACATTTTGTCTCCAGTTGGTGGCACTGTTCTTGGAGGTCTTAGAAGGTGTGGCCGTGCTGGAGGAAGTATGTCATTGTGGGCCGGCTTAGTGAGTTTAACAAGTCTTGCAGTCTCCAGTCTCTCTCTCTCTCTCTGCTTCCTGTGCTCATTGTGAGATGTGACCCTCGGCTTGCTGCTCCAGCCCCAGCCACCATGCTTCCCACCACAATGGACTCTGATTCCCTGGAACCATCAATCATAAGCTCAAATAAACTCTTCCTTTTATAAGTTCCCTTGCTCATGGTGGTTTTATCACAGCAACAGAAAAGTGGCTAATACAGTTGAATATGTGCCAGGCGTGGTGGCACACGTCTTTAATCCTAGCACTTGGGAGGCAGAGGCAAGTGGATCTTTGTGAGTTCAAGGCAGGCCTTGTCTACAGAGTGAGTCCCAGGACAGCTGAGGGCTACAGGGAGACCTTGTCTTGAAAAGGACAAAAAAAAAAGTTGGATATAATGGTATATAACATGTGCATTAAGTACGTGTTTCTTCAGAGTATAATGAAATACAAAAATATTTACAATGCAAATAGATTTCAAAATTGCATATATAAATCAACCCCAGTTCTTGCTGGATGTCTTCCTCAATGGCTCTCCACCTTATTATTAAGGAAAAACTTCTCACTGAATTTGGCCTTGCATGGGTTTGAGATGAGTAGTTCAGATTTGAACTTAGGTCTTTGTGGTTGTGTTTATTTATTTATTTATTTTTATTTATTTATTTATTATATTTTAAGGGATTCACAATATAAAAACACAGTTGTTTTCAGATCACATTGACATTGCTCAGTTTGCCATAGAATTAGGTAATTGGTGCTAGCATCCACAGATGGGGGATACCATTCATCATTTGTTTTTCTGGGACTGTGTTACTTCACTCAGTATGACATCTTCTAACTCCAGCCATTTACCTGCAAAACTCATGATGTCATCTTTCTTTTTTTAATTAATTTATTTATTTATATATTTTTTATCAAATCTAGACCCGTGTCCCCCCCCCATCCCCCTGATGTCATCTTTCTTTACTGCTGCATAGAACTCCATTGTGTAGATGTACCACATTTTCTCTATCCACTCGTCAGTTGAGGGACACTTGGGTTGGTTCCAGCTCCTTGCTATTGTGAAGAGAGCTGCAATAAACATGGCCGTGCATGTATCTCTGCGGTAAGACAAGTCTTGTGGGTACGTGCCTAGGAGTGGTATGGCTGGGTCAGGTGGCAAGTTCATTCCATGTCTTCCAAGGGTTCAGGTTGTGTTTTACTAAGACATCCCCTAGCCCTGTGAGTTAGGATTTTAGAAAAACTAGAATCTTTAGTCAAAGACCACAACCACACAGGAAAAAAAAAATTTTTCCTTTTAATTTGAGGAGAATATATTTGCTCTCATAAACCACATTTGTTCCAAATTTTAATTCCTTTTTATTACCAATTATCACTTTAGCCTCATTCGTATTTGTGTAGTGACTTATCATAACTAAAGAGGTCTGATCATCATAATTACCGTGTAAGGCAACATAATGATATTGTCTCTTGGGGGATGGGAAATGGAGGTCAGAAAGGGGTTTGAGACCTGCCCAAATTTACACACGCAGAATGTAGTGGAGCTGTTCTTGAACACTTGTCTCTTGGCACCAGATCTTGTGACCTCTCCATGAACAAATAAATCAGTCATTTGCTGAAAGATCTCCCTCAGCAACAGCTTTCAAGGAAAACAGGTCAAATGTCAGATCCTTCCCCACCCCACCCTTCCTTCTGTCCTATCTGGGGCGTGTGCAGGCTGTCTACTTAATTCACTCATGGATCAGTGCCACAGCATACATAAACAAGTGGGGGAAAGCCTCTGAGAGGAATCTTGGTGCCCAAATGGAGCAATTTGTCTTCTGAAATTATTGTTTGAAATTGTTTATGTCAGTTGCTGAGTTTCTGTTCTGTACTTCAGAGACCTGTTTGTGATGGAAGAAAAAATTCCCTGCAGTTGAGCAGCTCTCCTAGGTGGACAGCTAGGGTGACAGTGGAACCTGTGTCTGCCTATTCCCTGACCCACACACAATGAGGTTCACCGTAGACCCATGAAGCACCCTGAGGATCATGGGATACTCACTGCTCCCTTGGTCCTGCTTCAAGCAGTTAGCATATGCTATCCAGTTAAAACCCACACAGTCCTATAAGGAAGAACTAACAGCACACCCCAACCCAATTCATAGGTGAAACTTAAATACAAAAGAGGTAAGGAATACCACAAGCCCCATGACCAGTGAATGGAAAGCCTGGACTTGAACATGTGTTGTTCCTTGCTTCTGAACCTTAGGCTTTCCAGTACTACCCTGTGTGGCTTCTGACAGGTACCTAAACCAGCCAGAGTGAGTGAGGGCCACCAGACTTACCCTCTGTCCTGAGGACACACATTGCAAACTGCCCCGTTGGTGACATGCATGCTTCACATCTCTGTTGAGGCTCTCCTCTCTCCCCACTCTAATGCCTTGACATATTTTAACATGAAAGCTGTAAGCTCACAAACCTGGCAGCTTTGTGAGCAAGAGAGAATTCCTTTTGAGGCATGAATTAGTCTTCTTCAAATGTTTTGACAAACCTAGAGTGTGGTGCTTAGGGGAAAGAACAGCTTCACAGTGTTTGTGTGAACAGACATCTCTTTGAAACAACTTGAGCCTTTGCGTGAGGCTAGGCCATTGAAGTAAGCGTTGGGGGATTCGGAGGCCACACTCTTGGTATCCTGGTCATGCTGACCTTGCAGATGTATGAGGTAGAAGCTGGGCTGAATTTATGTCTTCTAATCTCCTTAAAGGAAGCAGAGTCAGGACACCCCTGCAGCTGGGGAAAGGACTGAGTCCATCTGGCCTCTCACTTTCTGTATGTGCATGCCTGTACTGGCCATTTAGCCTATCCCAGCATGCTCTAGCTCCTCATGTCCCTTGAGACTATTAAGGGCTACATCAATAATTTGGTCATCATGTTCTCCACACTGGATATTCCCAGCAGGAGATGGCCTGAGTCATTCACGGTCAATGTGACAACTTGGCTGTGCAATAAGCTGGGAAAAAATGTCTGACAGGGAAAGGTAATTAGTGGTATCTGGTGTCAGAAGATGATGAGTAGATTGGGCTCAGGAGTTAGTTTGGGATGCAGAAGTATCTCCTGGCTCTCAGGCTTCCTGGGACCCACATCCAGAATTAGGACAGGAATAACAAATAACCTAACCTATTCTGCTCATTTCTTATAACCCAGCCACCTCACTTTCTATTTGCTAGGCAATTTGATGTTTCTATGCCCCAAAGAAAAATATATGAGGGACCCACAAAGGACATCATGGCTTTTTCCTGGAGTTAGATAATGCCAGGTAGAGAAAGGAATTTGATTGGGAATCTGCTCACAGGGTGAGCCAAGGAGAGTGAGTATTAGATATGTGTGGCCCAAAGTATCTGTGTCAGTTCCGAAGGGATCTGAAACCCCTAATGCTGTTCCTGCTCTGTCTAGCCAAGGAGTCACCCATCCATCATCCAAAGGTCTGCCTACAATGCAATGAGCTGGTTCTTCTCAGTCCTGTTCAAGTCTTGTGATCTTCTCATGTACTGTTCAGAGTGGAGGCATTGTAAGTAGTCACCCAAGCTGTCTTCTGTGTCTTGCTTTGCCCACTTCCTAAGTGTGCCAGTGCACTCTGAGGCCTGCCAGGTGTGTTTGTTTTAGTCACCTTTACAAACTCTGAGTCCACACACTAAAAAGTCTATAATAAGTAGGACAGAATTTAAAAGTTGATCTTAGCCTGGCATGGTGGTTCATGCCTCTATCCTAGCACTTGGGAGTCGGAGGCAGCCTGAGCTACACAATTCTGCCACAAGTGCTTCTCTTCAACACACTAATCCAAGAAATCTTTGTTTGTGGATATAGAAAATCAAATAATAGAAATCCTGAATAATTTGTGTGATAAAGGAATGCTATCATAATGCATATCAGTATGTCTTGTGGAACTAGAGGAATGGGGCAGGACTTGAGTAAAGACACAGTCAGTGCAACTAGAGGCTGGACCCTTCCAAGATTCGTGGTAGCTCTCATCCACTTTGTGTTTCATCTTCTTCCTTAGTGCTGACCAGCTCTACAGATGGGTTTCCTGATTCATGTGGTTGAAAGCAGACCTCCACAGCTCTCTAGCAAACACAAATGATAACTAGGAAGAAAGGCCACCAATGTAGCCCAAATACACAAGAAGTGCTTGGACAGCAGAGAAAAACATGTTCCAACTAGTCTAGAAGGAAACTATGTCAAAAAAGAATGCAAGGGAGGTGACACTCCTCATCTTTGTTCATTGCTTTGTCTCTCCATAACTTTACTGTCATCCTCTCAATCTCTCTGTCTCCTCTCTCCCTTCCTCCCTTGCTCCCTCTCTTCCTCTCTTCCTTCTTCCCTCCCTCCCTCCCTCCTTCCCTCCATCTCTCCCTCACACAAATGCACACACAGGAGGTATTATTAATTGAAGAGAGCAAAGTAAATGTTTCATTTCTTCATATATTTATTTTTTTAAGTTCCCTGAGATAAAAGGTCAGAAAACCCTTCCCTATTCCTAAATTGCATGCACATCCCTTTCAGGACATTCCTGCAATCATAATTATTCATTTAACATATTTACTCCCTCCCTAGACTCTATGAATTACATAAGCAGAACTTGTGACAGCTTCAGTCAGAGATAGATGAGTCTTCATGTACAGACTGCTTTTCCAGGGGACCTTGGTTCAGCTCCCAGCACCCACATCAGGTGGTTCACAACCACCTGCAACTCTAGCTCCAGGGGATCTGGAAGGCACCTACACTTGTAGGTGTGCATACACACATACACACATAAAACACACACACACACACACATGCACTTAAAAATAATAAAAATAAATCTTAAAAGATCTGATCAGCCAGGCATGGTGGCACCCAACTTTAATCCCAGCACTCAGGAGGCAGAGGCAGGAGGATCTCTGTGAGATGGAGGCCAGCCTGGCCTTGTGGTCTACATAGTGAGTTCCAGGCCAGCTGGCCCTACAGGGAGATCCTGTTTTAAAAAACAACAACAAAAAGTATGATCAAAGAGAACATCGCATAACTTGATTACTCCCATCTCTTTTTCTGTTTCATGTCTCTCCTCTCCACCCATCTTTCCTTAATTGTCATTAAGACAAGGCCATCCTTTTGTTATTGTTCCTCAAGTCTCATCTCCTTTCCTTTCCCAAGTGGACTTTCATGTTCTATGCATGGATCATAACAGTCTCCAAACCACCCCTGTCTCTCAGTCATGGCCAGGTATCAGTAATAACAATGTTACCTTTTTACTCTGCAGATAAAAAGGTAACAGTGCTCTTTTTAAAATTTATTTTATTATTTTTATTTAATGTGTATGAGTGTATTTCCTGCATATATGTAAGTGTACTCCTGTTACACAATGCCCTCAGAGGTCAGAAGACGGCATCAGATCCCCTGGAACTGGAGTTATGGATGGTTGTTAGTTGCCATATATGGGCTGAGATTCAACCCAGGTCTTCTGCAAGAACCCCCAGTACTCTTACCCACTGGGCCATCTCTTCAGCCCATCTTTGATGATTCTTAAAGTATGGTCTTTCCTTGCTTCCCATTTTTCTTCCTTCCTCAAGATATTTCTTTGGTCTGAGATGTCTTTCTTCCTCTCTGTTGACACACATGCTCTTCAGGAATCATCCCAGGCTTACTGTTAGAATATCTTCCCTGACAGCTCCAGGGCAGAGTTCCTTGTACTCTCCTGCTCTGCTACTCTGTGTTGCTGCATCAGTCAAACAGTGTAGGAATATTATTTTTTGAGACAAGGTCTTACTATGTACTCCAGGTTGGACTGGAACTCCCAATCTTCCTGCTTCAAGCTTCCAAGAAGATGGAAGGAAGGCTGGGGCTGTAGCTCTGTTGTAGGGCACTTGCTTAGCATGCATGTACCCTTAGGTATGATCTCCAGTATGGCCATAAAACACAAAGGGAAGCCAAGTAGCAGGGACTGCTTTTCCACATGAATCTCCCTCAGTGCTCTGAGGGCTATGAAGGGACAGGGGTGTTGCTTCCATTTCTGTCTGTAACTCCTTATCTAGATTTCCTTTTTAATCTTATTTTGTTAATTTTCTATATTATTCTTCTCATAATAAACTATCCTTTGACACAGTTTATATAAATCCTATTTGTATTTTCTTTAAAAATATTTTACTTTATTACTTTTATGTGTATGAGTGTATTGCCTGCATATGTATAAGTGCACCCATGCAATGGGTGCATGCAATGCCTGCAAGGGTCAGAAGAGAGCATCAGGTTCCCCTGGAACTGGAGTTACAGATGGTTGTTAGCCACCATGTGGATGCTGGGAACTGAACCCACGTCCTCTGAAAGAGCAGCCAGTACTTTAAACCACTGAGTCATCTCTCCAGCCCCAATACTCTTTATACAGGAAAAATCACAAATACCTATGAGTAGCATCACACTCTTCTCTACCTGAATCTTCACCTCTACCACCAATATTATCTCTCTCAGCTGCCCATGGGGCCCCTTTCCTTAAACAAGGCAAAGTGGGAAATACTACTTATTTGTGGGTCTCAATGAAAAATGACAATATGGAGACCTTTGGTAGAAAATGACTAAGAATTTGTAAATGGGGCTGGGGAGATGGCTCATTGGTTAAGATCACTGGCTGCCCTTGCAGAGGAACCAACACCCATATGGTGGTTAACATCCATCATAACTCTAGTTCCAGGGAATCTGATGCCCTTTTCTGACCTCTGAAGGCACTACATGACATTTGTGCATTTACATACACATATATACATATGTATATATGTGTGTATATATGCATATGTATGTATACATATATGTGTGTATATATGTATATATATGTAGGCAATGCACTCATACACATAAAATGAAAATAATAAATTCAAAAAAAGAATTTGTAAATTCTGATGACATGGCATTAAACTATGCACAGGATCTTCTAAAACTGGAAGCCCGTGGCCATGGATGTCACATGCTCAGGAAGCCACCCTTGGCCAGGACGTCATGCTTATTGCAGATCTCAGCTTTTATGCATGTTATCAAGAATTCCTGTGTCAAACCATTCATAGTAATTGCTCTTGAAAGCATAAAGGCCCGGTTCTTTTGTCTTTGGTAGATTGCATGTATTCTTTAATCACCCATGATCTAACACTTTACTTTACTCTAAATACCTACATATTTAGATCTTCTCTTCCCCATCAGAAGATTTGAACTTTAATTACTTTGAATCATCTTCAGCAAATAACATGGATGTGTTAAATATTCTTTTTATAGGTAAAGATCAGGAATACATGATCACTGGGTTGACCTGCTGATCCTAAAGAAAGGGATATCTGTAAAAGTAAGCACTGTTCCAGCTCGCATTTCTCTCTGGAGGGTCACTTTGGGACCCTGAATTTCATGATTGGCCCCATGATAGAAGTCATGATAGAGCACTGCAGTGCAGTCTTAAAAAGCTTTCTTGCATTTTGAATGTAATACTGAGAACTGTGAAAAAAATAATATAATCTCATGGGGGAAAATACTGGAGATTAAAAGAACTCTCAGAAATACAGATTTGGAGGCTCATAAAGATAGACTCTTGTCAGAAATGAAGCCAAGTTCCATGAAATATTAGCCCTTGAGAAGCCTCGGGGATCATCAGCTCATTTCTCTCCTTCCACAGAGAAAACTGAAGCTGGAGGTGAAGAATCTTAGCCAAGGTCATGTGGCTATGCAGGGTGAGGGTCTGCTCTCCTGAACAATTCTGTGACTGGCCAAGCACATCTTGATGATCTACCAAAGCAGAGAGAACTTCCCGACTGTTTCTAATCACTATTAGTAGATACTTTGTCTCTATAGAAGGAAGAAATTAAAAGTTTGTGCAACTAATTTTTAATATATATATTTCCCTTGATATCCCATTGTCATCATGATGTGATTCTTTTTTCTCTCCTTCCATGTAAGATTTCAGCTTTTAAAATGTTTTTACTGCTTTAAAAAAGTTTGAAACTAGATGTAGGAGTACACATCGTCCTATAACTTAGGAGAGTAAAGTGGGAAAATGGTGGGTTTTAAGCCAGCCTGGACCACATTGTGGGTTCAAGGGCAATCTGAGTTACATAAGATTATGTCTTAAAAGAAAAGGAGAAACGTGGCTGGAGAGATGGCCTAGCGGTTAAGAGCGCCGACCTCTCTTACAGAGGACCCGGGTTCGATCCCCAGCACCCACGTGGCGGCTGAGAACCGTCTGAAACTCCAAATCAAGGAGAGCTCCAGTTCCAGGGGAATCCGACACCCTCTTCTGACCTCCACGGCATTACACGACATGGGTGCACAGACCTGCATGCAGACAGTACATTGATACACATACAGAAATAAATAAAATTAAAAAAAAAAAAGAAAAGGAGAAAGAAAAGGTAAAGGAAAGAAAGGATGAGTTGAAAGCCCCTAATTCTACCCCAGTCATTCTGAATTCATAGATAAGGAGTCTGGAACCCAGAGAAATGAATTTTTGGTTATTATTATTCTGAAGTGTTATTGGAATGTGCAGGTTTACTCAGTAAAACTTGAGGAATTATTTTCTCCCTTCTATATTGACAAGGAAAATCTATTCCTCAGACTATAATTTGTAGAATATTCATGAGAAAGAACAGGAGGTAGCTATCTTTGTGGATGATGGATATGTGACTGGTCAAGTCAGTATATATCTTCAAACAACAAAGTCTCTATTTTTCATGAGTTTGTATTTTCCTTTTTCCATGAGATAGTTTATTAATTTGGAGACAAATGTAAGTTATCTTGGTGAACTTTCAACACAAATTAATTTATAAATCACAGAAAATATCTTGTCAAACTACATGTTCATGTGTTTCTTCAGGTAAGATGAATAGTCCATTCTCAGATGCAATCGAGTTTTAACAACAGACATTGCACAAGCCAACCACACATAGCCCAAAGAGAATTCACGAAAGATGAATGGAGGCCAATCAGTTGAGTAGAGAAAAGTTAATAGAACTTAGGCCATCCTGGTCTACAGAATGAGTTCCAGGACAGCCGGGGCTACAGGGAGACCCTGTCTCGAAAATACCAAAAAAAAAAAAAAAAAAAAAAAAAAAAAAAAAAAGCAGTATATCCATGGCAACCTGGGGGCTTTGGGTAAAGGTGACACTCTTAGCAATGATGGTTTATTTGGATGGATAAAATAGAAGTTTAACACAGATTCCAGTAACTGTGATGATTTCTGAAGGATGAAACTTTATGGGCTCAGTAAGGATGCTGGATAGAAAACAGACGGTAAGTAACATGTCACAGAGTTGAGAAACACAGAACACCTGGTGTTGTTGTTTAGGGATGAGATTATTTTGAAATCCCTAGAGAGCTCAGAGAGTCTTCCTGGATACTACTAGATCTCCTAGCTCTGGCACTGAAGCTCAGATTAAGATATGAATGGTTAATAATCCTGTGCTTACATGAGTTATTTTTCACAGCATTTGCTGCCTCTGAATTTATCTGACCAGTTGAACAAATAGCTAGCCATTCTGAAAATCTTCAGCCAATTGTTTGTCAGAGAAGTAAAAATAGACTTTATTCCTCCTTTTGTGAAAGTCGAACAAAATTATAGAGATGAATTTCCAGTAAAGGGACTTTATTTGTAGATTAAAAAAAAAAAGCAGAACTACAATATAAGGCAAATCCTCACAGGCCTGGGTGGCCTGTCCTGTGTCAGAAGAACAAAGGGGAAGTTAAGGGTTTATTAGGACAGAAATCTAGGCAGGTCATTTTGAATGAAAGCTCACTGTGCCTTGGGGATCTGACAAGTCTTGATGGGCCAGTAAGATACTATTAGGCTAGTCTTAAGTCCTAAAGTCACAGTTGGTGATTCCTTCCTCATTACTAAGTAAAAGTCCTGTTATTGGTGACTTCAATGCTTCCTGTTCTTTTCCATAGCCTCCCAACTCCATTTTAGTGGTCTGGTATAGAAATGACCTATGTCCCTTTCTCCCTTCCTCCCTCCTTCCCTTCCTCTTTCCTTACCTTCCTCCCTTCCTTCTTTCCTCTTTCTTTCTTGTAGAGTTCAAGATCTGAGCGTGATGGTGCACACCTATAGTCTCGGCTACTCTTGAGGCTGAGGCAGTGTGCTGGATAGCTTCAGTGGCAACTTGACACACCTGGGTGAGGGAGCCTCCGTTGGGGAATTGCCTCCATTTGACTGGCCTGTGGCCATGTCTGTGGAGTATTTTCCTGATTGTTGAGTGATGTGGGAGGGGCCAGCACACTGTGGGCAGTGCCAGACCAGGCAGGTTGTTCTATATCGTATAAGAAATCAGGCTGAGCATGGGCCAGGAGAGTAAACCAGTAAGCAGCATACCTCCATGGCCTGCTTCCAGGTTCTCCCCTGAGTTCCTACCTTAGGCCCCTGTGGTGAACTGTGACCCAGAAGATGTAAGATTAATAACCCTTTCCTCTCCAAGCTGGTATTGGTCAGAGTATTTTGTTACAGTAGTTGAAAGCAAACTAAACAAGCAGGAAGATTGCTTGAGCCCTGGATGCTAAGGCCAGCTAGACCACATGAAATTCTAATCTCTTTTTTTAAAAAATGAAATTCACTCCCTATTGAAGGGAGGCAGCTCACAGTGGGTATGAGAGTGTTGCCTCACAAATCCCAGTTGCCCATATACTTGGTCTGTTTCTGGATTCTCTCCTGGCCTAAGACCTGCTATGTTCTTTGTTTGACACATCTTTTATCTTCTATTAACTATACACAAACTCAAAGCCATCACTGTAATAAATACACACATACCATGTTCTTACCATTAAAAAACCAAAACTTTCTTCCTAGCATGATTTCCTTTCCCCTTCCTCTAAGTTCCCCATCCTTGTTTTTCCTTTGTTCCTTTTCTGGAAACTCCTTAAAATGTCAGTATTGAGATTAAATTTTACTGAAGTTTCCCTGTTGTATTTGCAGTTTACTTTTGTTGTTTCAGGGGCCAGATACTTTGCTAGCTCTGAAGACTTTTGTTCAGAAAAATCTAAAACTTGATGGTATGACTGCAATGCAGAAAGAGGTGAGGGGATTCTGGCTTGCCAAAAGTAGACTGCCGTGCCCTAGTATAAAGGATATAATTAAATCAGATGTAAGTTCAACTTACCATCAAACAGAAAAAGCATTGCAGCAGTGTGCACCTGTGGTAGTAAGCACTTGTGTTCCTAGCATTGGGGAGTTTGAGACAGGCAGATCCCTGGGCTCACTGGCCAGTCCATCCAGCTGAACTGGTGAGTTCCATGTTCAGTAAGAGACCTTATCTGAGAAAATAAGATGATCTCTGACCTCTATCTACATGGATACATACACAAACATCTACTTATATACTTCACACACCCACAAATGTATACATGTGCATTTAAGTGATTTTTTTTTTTTTTTGGTCTTTTTGAGACAGGGTCTCCCTGTAGCTCTGGCTGTCCTGGAACTCACTCTGTAGACCAGGCTGGCCTTGAACTCACAGAGATCCGCGTGCCTCTGCCTCCCAAGTGCTAGGATTAAAGACGTGTGCCACCTTGCCTGGCATTTATTTATTTCTGTATGCGTATCAATGTACTGTCTGCATGCAAGTTTGTGCACCTGTGTCGTGCAATGCCGCGGAGGTCAGAAGAGGGTGTCGGACACCTAGAAGGTAAGTTTCATTAGGACTCATTATAAATAGTTGTTACATGTAGGATCCACAGAGGGGTTCGATGTTTATGGCAATCTGAGGCTTTTCTTCCTTTCAATGTTTAGACGGGTCAGCCTTTACCTCTCATCCACCTGTGCCCCTTTTCTAAGCCTAGGGAACAATCTGCGGAAGAGGGGGCGTGGTATAATGTAAGGGCTGCGATTGGGGTGAATGGTGAAACTACAGCAATGTAGTCTGGACACTCATTTGATCAACTTGATCGAACAAACAACCTGTCACCCCCCACTGGATGGTGGGGCTGTAGGGGATTGGGCACAATAGCCTGCAGATTGGTTTTGCATGAAGGATGCTTGTACTCATGGATTATCACTTATAGCTAAAAATGAAAAAAAAAACTGAGAGAAAGATGCAGGACAGTTATGGCAGAATGCATGATCTGGGATGGGGTGGGGGTGGGGAGGAAGGGAAAGGGAAATAAGCCTGAACTGAATTGGAAAAAATGTATGAAATGCACAAAGCATCAATAAACATTAAATTTAAAAAAAAAAGAAGAGGGTGTCGGATTCCCCTGGAACTGGAGTTCTCCTGGAATTGGAGTTTCAGAGGGTTCTCGGCCGCCATGTGGGTACTGGGGATCAAACCCGGGTCTTCTGTAAGAGCGGTCGGCGCTCTTAACCGCTAGGCCATCTCTCCAGCTCTCCACTGACACAGAGATCTCATTAAGCCTACCCAAATATAGAAATCATATAAGAATTTTTAAATTTTTTTAAAAAGATGTATTTTTTATTTATAGATGTCTCTGCGTATGTCTCATGTGTGCAGGTGCCCACATGGCCTGAGGAGGCACCAGAGCCCCTGGAACTAGAGTTACAGGTAGTTGTGAACCATCCCATGTGGGTATTGGGAATAGAACTCAAGTCCTTTGGAAAAGCACCAAATGTTCTTAACCACCAAGCCATCTTACAGTCCTTCATAAAAGAATTTTTAAAAGAGCACATAAATGTTAAATGCCAAGCATTATCACAAATTAAATTGAAAGACAAACTGAAAACTAAGGGAAATTTACAACATAGAGAGATATTTAATGTGTTTTAAATACAAATAGGTTTCCCAAATCTTTATGAAGAATATTTCCAATAGAAAATTTGCCAAAGAATGTTATCAGGCAATTTGCCAAAAAGTGAAAAAAATGCTAATCATCAACAGATATATGAAAACATGTTTGACTCTTTAAAAAGCACTGTCATAAAATACAACTATTGCTTATAAAATTAGCAAAACAGGTTTTCTTTAATAGCATCACCCATGGTTAATAAAGGAATAGTACAATGGGTTACTCTTATGGTTCCATCTATAAGTGCAAAATGATACATCTTTTCTTTTCTTATTGGAGAAAATTTTTAAATTTATAATGAAAGAGATTGGTTAAATCAATTTAGAATATAATAAAATACTAACAAGTCAATAAAAACACATGCACATCCATACAAAAATGACACTGTATTATAAGTAAAAAGGCAAGGCATGAAATACAGTGAAAATATGGTTCCTGGCGGAGATGTAGCTCAGTAACAGAACATTTATCAAGCATGCTAGAAGGCCTAGGCTTCATCCCCAGGACTAACTGAAAACCACACTTCCATTTTTGTACATAGCATATTTTCTTTCATTACACCTATGTATTTATGTATATACGCATGCATGAATAAGTGCATGCATGCATGTATCATGCTAGGGCTAGAACCCAGGCCCTTGTGCTTGCTCAACAAGCACTCTACCACTGAATTACACCCCACATCAGTATTTCTAAATCTTCTTGATCCTCAGAGCTAATTCTCACTCAACCTCAGACTCATTACACAATAGTCTACAAGAAGGCCACCAGAGAGACTTGAGCATTTCTTTCAGGCCCCCGGGTGAGCTGGGGCTATTCTGACAGGATCAAACCTCACCTCTTTCTTTAATGTAGTTGAAACCGAGATCTGGTCAGGCAGGGAGCTAAGCTCACAACAAGAAGAGTTTCCAAAGTCACCCATGTTGTTTTCCAAAGGAGTTGTCCTCGAGAGCATCACATTTATTGAGACGTGTACTTAAACTCCCAACATCTTCCCCTTCTGTCAGACAGGTAACAGACTCAAGCCCATTGTTTGGCTTTTGGTAACGATTTTCTTTGTTGATAGCAAGTGGAAAGTTTTCCATTCCCCTGTTCCCTAGCAATGTGACATTTTCAAACAGTAGCACAGAACTCTTTAAATAGCAAAGATCCATTTCCACTCTACCGTGACTCAGTAACAGCCACAGGATTCTTCTCAAACTTTCCTTAAAATGTCATCTTTGGGCTGGACTCAAGAGGAACATTTCAGCCAGGGAGGCACATTTTCCACTCTGTCAGGAATGAGTGAGCATAGGCTTGGAACTTTAAGTGTTTTGCAATCCTCAGAAAAGCAACACTTCTCACCGAAACCATAGCAACCACTCTGTGTGATGCCGTCACTGCCCACAATCACTTAGGAGCCTTGTTCTTATCAGCAACTCTGCTGGGGCTATCACCTGTGCTCCTCAGAATAACCACTGGGCTGCCTGTTGTCTCTAAAGAGCATGGCACCCTATAAGACTGTCGCAATGGAGACAGTGATTCTGTCTGGGCAGTGATTCTGAGCCAAGTGTCCTTTTGTTGAGTTACCAGGCAGGCAGGTGAGGGGCAATTGGCGGGGCTTCTCTTCACTGTTCCTGCTTTTTCACCTCCTTGTATGCAAGGTCACTTTTGTTCTTGCCATTCCTTTTAACTGGGAGTGGTATGTTCTCTTCCCAGGAACAGAAGCCCTGAGCAAGGCCAGTGTTTAAGGCAGTAGGTTAGTTTAGAAAAAGGTAAATGTTCATTTCCTGACTATGGCCAGAGCTTGCCTTCTCTTAGGATTCCTAAGCAAAACCAAACAGGGGAGTTTTCTTCTGAACTATTTTTTGCTTTGCTTTTTGAGACAGGGTCTCACTATGTAGACCAGGCCCCAACCTCTCAATCTTCCTGCCTCAGGCTCCTGAGTACTAGGTTACAAGAATGTCCTACTCGTGAAGAGTGAAGACACAGTATTAACATAAAGTATATTTGATAACCTTGCAGAGTTCAGAAAGAGGGTAACTCATTGGCTGCATCCCAACAATCATATTAATATTAATATTGCTGCTATGAAAATAAGAACATCAAACCTTACAGACATCACTACAGCCTAAGCTTGGTAGGTTCAGGCACCATCTATCTTGCATTCACCACCTTTGTACTACCAGGCTTCTTCCCTTTGGCAGTGAGAAATACTAGGCCAACAGCACTCAGCACATTGCATAAGGGACTTCTCATGTGACAGGAAAAATATCATGTGCCCATCACTCCTGATACTTCTCTCTTCAACTTGAATCTCTCAAGGACTGGTACAATAGCTCCTGTCCTCCTCAGCACAAGCAAGTAACATCTCTCAGCTCAAAACTGCAGGCCTATACAGATCTTTTTTTACTGTTGTTCTTACTTGGGTCCCCAGTCCTACCCCCATCTGCATATGCAAGAGCCTAGTCCTAACCTTCTCCTGCACTTGATCTATGTGTTTCTGCACACTACTTAACCATTTATTTAACAGGAAGCCACTTTTCTGACTAAATAGGATCAAGGACTATTCCCAGATAATAAGCTACAGAATAAACATGGTTCCCCTCCTTGGGGAAGTACGTGCTTGTGATGGGGTTAAATCTTGTTACTTTGCCCTGAAGTTCATTTGAAAACATAGTTACAAGGTAATTGTCAAAAATGTTTTAAGGGGGCTACAGAGACGGCTCAGTGGTTAAGATCAATGGCTGTTCTTACCGATAATCTGGGTTCAGTTCCCAGCACCCACATTGGCAACTAACACTCATTTGAAACTCCAGTTCCAGAGAAGTTCCAGCTCCCTCTCCTGGCCTCTGTGAGAATTGCATACATGTGATGCACTTACATACATACAGGCAAATCACTCATAAACATAAAAATAAATAAAAATGTTTAATATTTAAAGAGATACTAATATAAGAGTCTTCTTGGCAGACATGAAAATCAGTGCTATTGTTCTAGGATAATTTATTAATAAATAATGCAGCACTAAGACTGGAATAGCCAGAAAGAGGTGGAGAGCCCCAGAATTCTGAGCAAAAATGCAGCACTAAGACTGGAATAGCCAGAAAGAGGTGGAGAGCCCCAGAATTCTGAGCAAAAGAAACCCTTTAACCCCAACATGTGACTCCCAATTCTGATGATGATACACAAGTAGGCAGCAAAGTGTTTTGGTTCTAGAAGCTGAGAAAGACTGACCCCTTAACTGTCAGAAGCACAGAGATACTGGGTATTAACAAAGCACCTGGGACTATTGATATAGGTCAGTGGTAAAATGCTTGCCTAGCAAGCACAAGGCCTTAGTTCAATCCCTAGTTTACACATGCAAGTACACACACACACACACACAAATGTTCTCAGATAAAGCATTGGGGTGACATGGATAAAATCCCAAGGACTCCCTCATCCTCTAAAACTCCAATATAGCCTGAGGAGATAGATGAAGAATACTACAAACACCTACCATTTTGCAAGTGATTAGAGAGAAGGCATGGGCCAAAAAAAAAAAAAAAAACCTCTGCTGAGAGTATTTTTAGCTACAGTGGATCAGTGGAGACTTGCCAGGACCTTGAGGGACACAAGTGACCACAGCAAGCTGAAGGCAAGGAGGGGGAACAAAAAGGCACCCAGGAATGGGGCCAAAATATAGCTGTGCCCAGATGGAAAATCAGCTTCACCGATGGGCACAAGGATAGAGGGGGGTGGGGGGAGATGGTTGCTGCACGAAGGTTCAGAATTCTGCATAGGCCATGCAATGTAGCCACATGAAGGCATGTAGCCATTGAAACTTAACTCTAGCCTCCAAGCTTGGCCAGACCTAGAGAAGTCACACATGGGCCGATTGCATTGGTAAGCTAATTCTGGATGTGGCCGTGAGCTGCTCCCTGTAGACGTGAGGCAGTGAACCCTTGGCCTGCAGATGATGGAAGGATCACAGTGTCTCATTGTGAAAAGACTAGCAACACTTTGATAGTGCAAATACATTCAGAACAACCTCCGAGCTGACTTCAAATTTTGTGTTTCCTGTGACAAAATCATTCCATTGTTATAATGTTTTATTTTTAATTGTGGGTGTGAGTGTGTGTGTGTGTGTGTGTGTGTGCCTATAGTTTACATTCTGTCCTTTAGTAAGTCTTCCTTTACTTGATGCCCACCTTCCTCTAAGTTGGGCAATTCTCAAATGTACATGTGCATTGTGCCCTTCATGCATGCTAGACCCAGGCATAGGCAAGTACTGTACACAGAGAAAAAACACCATGGCAGTGGGACTTGTGTTTGGTGATTTGGAGATGGTGAAGGTTGGGGAGATGGATGAGTCACTAGCAAGGGTGAGACAATGAAGGATTCTTGACCATGGGGGGCACTGCCAACAATCTGGCACCCAGCTGTATCTCCCAAGGCACCAAATGTGTTCTTCTCAGATGGAAGCACAAACAGGAACATGGCACATGGTAAAGTCTGCCTCTTCCCATAAAACTGACTAGACCTGCTTTCAGCCATGGAGGATCCTTGTTACAATTTTCAGTTACTCTTTACTGTTTCATATATTAGTTACAAGAACTAAAAAACTATTCTTTTTTTTTCCAGTGTAGATATAGACTTTTCTCTCACTTCTTTTTCTTTCTTTTTTTTTTTTTTAGGCAGGGTCTCCCTTTAGTCCCAGCTGGCCTGGAGCTCACTATATAGACCAGGCTGGCCTTGAACTCACAGGGATCCACCTGCCTCTGCCTCCCAAGTGCTGGGATTAAGGGCATGCGCCACCACACCCAGCTCATTTCTTTTATTTACAAAAGTAAATGTGTGCCTGGAAACATACAATATTTATTACTTTTGCACTTAAGAAAAAAAGAAATGATGCCAAATATAAATTAGCTCAAATTAGACTTTAGCTCATAAAGTCAGACTGTGGCTGAAATTAGAACTTTCATAAATGAAGATGACATCCAAATCAGTGAAAAAAAAAAGAAAATTATTTAATAAATGTCAGTTATATGGTTTATAAACCACTTGATTAAAATTGTGATAAATTAGAGAGTTATAGCCTCGAGCCATACCAAAGTCCAGATGGAAGACCATCATCATCATCAAAGACAAGGAGGTGGAAGCATGGGACTGATGGGAAAAGAGTCTATGTGGGGAAATAATGCTGGAAAGAAAGAAAGAAAGAAAGAAAGAAAGAAAGAAAGAAAGAAAGAAAGAAAGGAAGGAAGGAAGGAAGGAAGGAAGGAAGGAAGGAAGGAAGGAAGGAAGGAAGGAAGGAAGGAAGGAAAGAAGGAAGGAGAAAGAGAGAGGGAAGGAAGGAAGGAAGGAAGGAAGGAAGGAAGGAAGGAAGGAAGGAAGGAAGGAAGGAAGGAAGGAAGGAAGGAAAGAAAAAGATATCAGATACAATACAGAAAGGGCCAGGGAGAGCAAAGGAGGTGGGTGGGAGTGGGGGGTGGGGAAGGACTGGAAGGAGGAAGAGGAAGAAAGAGGGAGGAGAAGGGGAAAGAGTAGGGGAGGAAAGGAAAGAGGAGGAAGAGGCCACCGGTGTAGTTTACTGAAAAAAACAATCCTATGAAAATTAACCCTCAGGGACACTGCCCTGACATTGCTGGTAGTGTGGGTACTGCCAGGAGACAGGTTGCTGGGAAGCAGATGAGCAGCTGTGAGCTATGTCTACACTAACAATTCTTAACTTTTGAAAATTCCAAAATCTGATAGAACTCATAAACAAAGCCACAGAAATATGCATTCGAATACAAGCCAGCAATTTTGTAGTTTCAGAGAATTAATAGGTTTCTTGAAAACTAAACTCTTTGGCAGGGGAGGGGGCAGATTATTCCAAAATGAGGACAATACTTTGAGAAAGCAAAAGAAAATGGGGTCACGGGGAGCTAAAAAGATTCCATATTAAAGGAAAATTGACTTTATCTAACTAGCATGTTGTAGGCATGAGAATAATAAAACCCTGTCCTATTGCATGCTAACAGTAAACAGCACCTTTCCCCACATAGGTAGGCCATCAGATAGTTTTTTAACAGATCAATGTATATAATAAATGAATGTGTGTTCAGTCTTTATAACTTAAAAATTTGAATTTTTTTTTAAGGAAGAGAGAATGGAAACAGGTAATGCCATTTCTTCAATGGTTCTCCTGTCTGTAACGGATGCAGGCCATGTTCTACACTCCTGGCTATAACGGATGCACGCCATGTTCTACACTCCTGGCTATAACGGATGCACGCCACGTTCTACACTCCTGGCTATAACGGATGCACGCCACGTTTTACACTCCTGTCTATAACGGATGCACGCCATGTTTTACACTCCTGTCTATAACGGATGCACACCATGTTTTACACTCCTGGCTATAACGGATGCACGCCATGTTTTCCACTCCTCCTTTTTAACTGCACTCTCTGTCTGTAACAAATCTTCATCTCTTTTTATTTTCTCTTTTATTTTTATTTTTATTTTCTTTTTATCTTCTCTTTCCTCTGATAATCTATGGTTCTTACTTTAGAAATTCTGTTAAAGTTTATGTAGCAACATAATTCAAGTTCATGACCAGAGTCAGTGTCCTGTCCCTGACCTCTCAACTTCCTCCCGTCTCACAAGTATCAGCAAGGCTCCTCATTTACCATTTACTAGGACCTGCAAAATTCAGATCATCTTAAATTAAGCTCATAACATTTTTAAGATTACTTTACCAACTTCATAATAACTTGACTCTAATGCATATTCTCAGAATTCTAAATTTTCCAGTTTCTGATTTAGTGCTCTTAAATTTCAAAGGCCTTGGCTGTGCTTGGGAATCTGATGTATGCTATGGGTCCATTCCCAAGGAAAACTCTTTTACATGCAGATCTAGTTTCTGATAACAAGGAAACCTTGAATTTCTACAGCATATTAATAATCTCGCACTAACAGCCCTTTGAGAGAGAACAAGGTATATTCTCACTTCCTTCTTATCACCAACGTCCTCCCCTTCTTTTTGTTCAAAATGTTTCTAGATTTTTCTCTTGTTTCTATTGCTGTTATTTCAGCCAGCTCAACCCAAGACAAAATCACTTCCTGTCCTGAAGATTGAAGCAGACTTCAAATCCTAACCAAAGAAGATCGCTAAGATATTTTGTTGGTCAAAAATCCATGATAGTGAAAGACAAAGTAAATGAATATTCTTATTTACAATTGGTGAAATGAGTAAAATAAGAAAGTAATTTGATGGAGAACTTGGAGAATAACTTATTCTTGTAGCAACATTTTGATAAAATACACTAACGAAACCACGTAGGCTTGGAGATGCTCATCAGTGTACAAAGGGAGAAGGATGCTGAAAGTCAATGCAATTTTTTAATAAATACAGTGCTACTCAGACTTTCCTTCCTGTATCAGTTTTGACTAGCTGTAGTTTTCAAGAAATTTATCCATTTATTTGAGTTGTCAAAATTATTGGCACAAATATTTTAATGATAGTCTCTTACTATTATGCCAACAGGGATTTTTTTCCATCTAGTTTAATCAAGTGTTGAGCAAGAATGTACCCATTTACAATTGCTATGTCTTCCTAATGATTGTCCTTTCTATAATTATAAAATGTCACACCTTTAAGAATTTTTCGTTGTTTTATTTATGTCTGCATGCGTGTGTATGTGTGTGTGTGTACAAGTGCCATGGTGCACATGTGGAAGTTAGAGGACAACATGTGGAGGTCAGTTCTCTTCTTCCACCATGTGGGTCTCAGGGA
This sequence comes from Rhizomys pruinosus, assembly GCA_009823505.1. NCBI lineage: Eukaryota > Metazoa > Chordata > Mammalia > Rodentia > Spalacidae > Rhizomys > Rhizomys pruinosus. The sequence continues at coordinate 145,468 of VZQC01003549.1, forward strand.
TCAAACTCAGTCCCCAACCTTGGTGGCAAGTACTTTGACACACTGAGCCATCTCGCCAGCCCCTAAACTTTCATCACTCTTTTATCTCTGGAAATACTGAACGTACTTCGGGTTCTTTGACCTGAAGTCTCTCTGAAGGTACTTCAGGTTCTTTGATGTGATACTCAAATTATCATCCTACCCTTTTGACACTACTTGAGTGGTTTGACTTTTCTCAATTTATTTTACTCAGAGTATTTATAGATATCTTTTGTAAATAATACATAGTTAAATGTCACTCTTTTAAAATCTAAACTGTCCCTTTGGTTTGGTTTGGTTTGGTTTGTTTTGTTGTTGCTTTGTTTTGTTTGAGACAGAGTCTCCCTTTGTAGCCTTGGCTGGCCTAGAACTTCCTTTGTACACCAGGCTAGCCTCACACTCACATAGATCCACCTGCCTCTGCTCCCAAGTGCTGCCATTAAAGGCATGCACCACCACACTGGGCTAATAATCTGTCTTTGGAGTATTTCAACATTAAATTTAATCCTATTGTTCATGTGGTGAGATTTCGAGCTCCCATTTTATTGTTTCCTTTCTTTTTAGCCCTCTATCTTTTTTCCCCAATATTTCCTTTTTTGAAACCTTCTTTTGGGTTATTTTAATCTTTTGGCATTCCATTTTATTGGCTGTTAAAACTATATTTCTTTGTTTTTGTTTCAAATTCGATGTTCTAGGGCTTGTAAAGCATACCATTAATTTTTATATGTGAAATCACACATGTAAATTACAGAAACTTTGTAGTCATAAAGGCCCATTTTAGTCAACATTCTCTTGTGACAAAGATAATCAGCTTATAAAGAGAAAATGTTACTTGGGATAGTCTCAGAGATTCCAGTTGATCCATCAGCCCTGTTATTTGGGGCCTGTAGTGAGATGTCTCATCTTATAAGAGGAGGAAGTGCATCTCATGGCAGCAGAAAGCAGGAGACAGACATAGAAGGGTCCAAGGACTCACTATCCCCTTCAGACGAAACACCACCTCCTAAGCTCTGCAGGTCACAAACAAAACCTTCAGCATGTGGATCTTTCTGAGAGATTCAAGACCCAAATTACAGCAGGCTCCTTTCCACTACATCCTCCCCTGCAACTGCAGGATATCTGTCTGCTGCAAGAATACCATTTGGCAGCACCACAGTTTTTCTCTGAACAGTAGCATATTTTTTAATTAACAAGTAAAGGATAAAGTTGTAATATTTATCTAGATAGAATTAGTTATTCTTTTAAAAAATATTTTATTATTTTTATTTTATGTGTATGAGTCTATTGCCTACATATGTGTAAGTAGACCAGTATCACATAATACCCTCAGAATCAGAAGAAGGCGATGGATTCCCCTGGAACTGGAGTTATGGACAGTTGTTAACTGCCATGTGGGTTCTGGCAATTGAGCCTGGGTCCTCTGCAAGAGCATCCAGTGCTCTTAACCATTGAGACCTCTCTCCAACCCACATTTCTGCTATTCTTATTCCTGAATATCCAGGTTTCTCTTCACCCTGGAAAACTTCCTTTATTAACTTGCAGTCCCATGAGCTGGCAATCTATTATTTTATTGTCCTTTACCTGAACCTAGCTTGATTTCACCTCTATCCCTAAAGGACCCTTTATCTTCAGGCTGATGGGATCTAGGTTTTGTTTGGGGTTTTGTTTTCTATCTCCCTTATACAAGGGTTTTTACAGCCTGCTGCTTGGCTATCATTTCTTCCTCTGCTCTTTCTCTGCACTTTAATTCTCTGGTGTTAGATATTTGGATGTTGTTACATACATCCACAAGGATCTGCCCACTGCATTCCATTTTTTTCCTCTCCTTTTCAGTTTGACTTGTCTCTGGGTCTGTTTGCTCAGTTCTTTGATAGTCACTACTCTAACAAATCCATTCAATAAGGTGTTTATTTCAGATATTCTGTTAAGTTTTTAATTCCCATTTGTTTTCTATTTCTATAGATTGTTTTCAGACTTCTATGCAAGTATTATATTTGTATCATTTCCATGTCTTCCACTCCCCTCCACCTCTTCCCGTGTATCCCCAACTCCCTCTCAATTTTTTATACTCATCTCTGATCATTGTTACATATATATATATATACATATATATATATGTATATGTATATATATATATATGTAACAATGTATATATATACATATATATATATATATATATATAATGTGCTGAGTTCATTTAGTGATGCTTGTGTGTACATGTGTTTAGGGCTGACCACTTGGGATTAGATAAGCTATCAGGGATCTTATCCATGGAAAAAAGTAATTCTCCCTCCTTCAGCATCCATTGATTGCCTATCGTCTTCATCTATAAGTGGGATCCTGTGTAATTTTCCCCATTCACAATGGCAAGTCAACTGTTGGATGTCTCATCAGGCAACCATATTGTGGAGATTTTTTGGATGCACTTCCTATCGTGTCTAGAATGTACTCCAACATCAGGCATCCTATTCCTCTGGCTCCTACAATCTTTCTGCCCTCTCTCTTGTGATGTTGTTTTCTGAGCCTTAAGTGTGAAGGTTGTATAGCCTGTTTGGTTTCTTTTTTATGTGTTATAGTTTGCTTCTAAGATTTTCTGTCTTTTCTTCATTTTGATCATTCTTTCTTTGACTTTATTGCCCACAATTAAAAATCCACCATTTTAAAGTCCTTGCTCAATAATTCCACACTGGGATCATCTCAAGATCAATATCTAGATTTATTTTATTTTTTGTTTTCCACTTAAAGTAAGTTTCGGTGGTTTAGTTTTGTGTAAAGAGCAATTTTAGATTGTAACCTGGACATTTGGCAAGTCATATACTACATGACCCTGAAACCTGTCATAATCATCTGGAGAATTCAGTATAATTTTATGTTTATCTTAGCAGACAACTAATGCAGGAAGATGCAAATTATGTTGCCTCCTGTTTGTATGTCCAGTACTCATCTCAATGTAATTTTCTGCCTTTGCTGTGCTTCTGTCCCATGGAAACAGTAAAGAATCAGCATGAAACAAGACGGCTTCATACAGAGTTAGGGAACCTCTCTCTCATTTTCGCTCTCCCCTTGCCTGATTTTCCCATCATACTCGAGCAGTTGGTAGCGCTTATCTCATCACCATCCCCTGATTCTTCTGACAAGAAGATTCATGGTTTGATTTGCTTCTTTGGTTTTAGTTGTTTTCGGTTTTAGTCACTTTGTGACTGCTGGTCACCTTTTCAGGGCTAAGCCTCTAAAGTGGGAACCCTTGAGTCAAGTCATTTCTTTTTTTTTTTTTTCTAATTAAATTAGTTTTTATTGATGCTTTGTGCATTTCATACATTTTTTTTTTTTTTTTTTTTTGTTATTCCAATTATCAGTTCAAGGCCAGCTCCAGCTGATTTCACCCTTTTCTTCCCCCCCTCCCCCCTTTTTTTTTTTTTTTTTTCCCTTTTCCCTCCCCCCCTTTCCCCCCACCCCCTTCCATTCCCTTTTCTCCCCTCCCCCCCATTTCCCTTTTCCCTTCTTTCCCTTTCCCCCCTCCCTCCTTTTCCCTTTCCATCCCCCCCAAGTCCCCTTTCCATTCCCTTACGTTCCCGCCCCCCCCACACCCACCCCATCCCAGATCATGCAATTCTGCCATAACGTCGCGGCAAAATTTCCCTCAGTTTTTTTTTTTTTCATTTTACTTTTTTTTTTTTTTTTTTTTGAGTAAAAGCATCCTTCATTCAAAACCTTCTGCAGGCTTTTTTGTGCCCAAACACCTACAGCCCACCATCCAGTGGGGGTGACAGATTGTTTGGTTTCAATCAAGTTGATCAAGATGAGTGTCCAGACTACATGCTGTAGTTTCACCATTCACAACACCAATCGCAGGCCCGTACGTTCTACCCCACAACCCCTCTTCTGCAGGTTTTCCCTAGGCTTAGAAAAAGGGGCACAGAAGGTGATGAGATGGTAAAAAACGAGTCCACTCTCTTGGACTGGTTTGACTGGGAACTCGGTCAATTTTATTCTGGCTGTTTCCTTTCAATGGGCTGACAGTTTGTCCAGGCATGATCTTTTGATCCTGTTAATGAAGCACAAACAATTACAAGAAATTAGATATATAGGTATTTAGCAGCACTAATAGTTATGGTAAGGTTAACTACTTTAGAGCATACGGCCACAGTTTGGATTGTTAATCCCTGCATACCTTTTTCCTTCCCCTTGCCCCCCCGTTAACTAATGCCCGGGGGCTTCCCTGTGGACTTCTACCCTCTCCTCCCTGTAGAGGAGGTAAGACTGGATGCATCGCCATGGTTTATTATTATTTCTCCAAGTGGAGAGCCAATAGCCAATTAAGATTTGGGATAAATCCCGGGCAACAACACTGGCTGCCTCGGCTGCACAGCGGTATTTCCAGGCAGGTGATGTGGAGCTGGTGCTGACGGGGTGGAAGTATTGCGACTCGAAGGGAGCCCATCTTTTTGCTTAAAAATAGTTGGGTTTAGTAAGGTGGCCTTTGGTAACGCCCCTTCTGCTCTCTCCTCTGGCTTCCCGAGCCATCTGTATCCTTGCAGGTGGTGGTCCTCAAAATACATCCTCCCTGTAAAACGTCGGATCTTTTATTTCGGCAGCAGGGTCATTAATGAGTATTGCCTGCCTCGCCTCCTGTAGGGGTATCATCCCCAAACTTAGAGGCGGCGCCCATTACTACCGTTGGTGGGGCCTTGATCACCTGGCCACACATCCCCTGGTAGAAGAACAAAGACCATATGCAGGCTTCAAGCTCCTGTACTTAATATATTTTGCCTGAATGCATAGCCCTAGGACTTTAGTAATATATTTTGTACTGAACAGACAGTAATCCCTTCCACAGTTTCCCATGTCTAGTAGTCAATTAAAAGCAAGCGTTTTACAAATTAAATTGATTATTAAATATCGTAACACATTTTAAAACAACAATATTAAAATAAACCTATTATTAAATTATTACTTAAAAAACAATTGAACAAAACGGGTTTTATAAGAGATTAACTTTACAATAGTTTTGTCTCCAAGTTACAGTTGGGGAACGACCTCATCACGCATATGGCTTCTCCTTGTTCTAGTGGGGGGAGGCAGAAAGTCTCTCGCTCATATTCGAACCTTTGGTGGCCACATAAAGGTAAGTTTCATTAGACTCATTATAAACAGTTGTAACATGGAGAAGGATCCACAAGAGGGGTTTCGATTTTAATGGCAATCTGAGACTGAGGGCTTTCGTCTTTTCCTTTGGAATGGTCAGACGGGGTTTCAAGAGGGGCCGTGTTCCGTTGCCGCCCCACTTTTTGGTACATCCCTACTCAGTGCAACCTGTATCTTCTTTGCTCAGTTCTCTTTCTTCCAGTTCTCAGCCGGTTTTTTTAAGATTGTGACGTTTATTGTCCTGTTGGAAACAAACAAATCTTTCCCAGGTTAGTGTTTAAAATTTTAATTGGCAAAGGGTGGTGGATGAAAAGGTTTTCATGTCTGTCTGTAGCCCTGGCCCGCCCCGATCCCCTACCGGCCCCTTTTTTTTAGGGTATGAGTCTCCAGAAGACAGTTGTAATTATACATAACTATAGGGTAAAATCAAGGCACAGATTTCACATGTCATCAAATTTCACCATGGTGTTGTGGGTGACTGTATGTCGTTAAAACTTGGGAAGCAAACTTAATTTTTACGTTAAATCATCTTAAAGAGAATGCCACAAGGTGAGACTGTACAACAGGGAAATTATATAGAATATTTGTATGTGCCAAAGTTCTTGCTCTACAGATTTTATGTAAAGCACATGTGGGCAACAGCGAATTACATCTCCATTTAATTCAGATCCATTAAGTAACATTTGTTATCAGATTCTGTAAACCAATGTTGTTTAATAACAAAACACATGTTTTACTTTTACTAAGTCCGAAAACACCATTTCCTGTTAGACATGGTGTCCAGGAGGCGAAACTAACTTGGTACTTGCTGAAATCAAATCAATTAAATATGCCTTAATCAAAAATACAACAAAACCTGTTTCCCTCTCCCACCCATCCCCCCCTTTCCAATTCACCACACTTTCGATCCATTTTCTGATGCAGTCTTTCTGTTAGTGTTCTTTTACGATGCTGCCCTCTCCATGAGAAATATTTATAGTCTGGGTTTTGGTACTAGCATCCACAATAGATGGGACAGACATTTGGTCATTTGTTTTTCTGGGACTGTGGTTTACTTCACTTAACATATGTCTTCGCAAGCTCCATCCGTTTACCTGCAATGTTCATGATTGTCCCTCTTTACTGCTGCATAGTATTCACATTGTATACTGTACCACATTGTTCTCCCTCTATCCACTCATCATTGAAGGGCACCGTGGGCTGGTTCCAGCTTTTTGCTATTGTGAACAGAGCTGCAATAAACATAGCTGTGCATGTATCTTTGCAGTAAGTTGTGTCTTGTGGGTATATACCCAGGAGTGGTATGACTGGGTCAAATGGAAGGCTCATTTTGAGTCTTCTAAGGGTTCTCCACACTGCTTTCCATAGTGGCTGTACAAGTTTACATTCCCACCAGCAATGGATGAGTGTTCCCCTTTCCCCACAACCTCTCCAGCACTTGGTATCATTCATGTTCCTGATCCTAGCCAGTCTTATTGGAGTAAGGTGATATCTCAGAGTGGTTTTAATTTGCATTTCCTTAATTATCAGAGATGTTGAACACTTCTTAAGATGTTTCTCGGCCATCTCTAACTCCTCCTCTGTGAAGTCTCTATTCAGATCTTTGCTCCATCTTTTGAATGATTCATTTGTTTTCTTTCTTCTTTGTTTTTTGAGTAGCTTGTATACTCTGGAAATTAATGCTTTGTCAGATGTATCTGCTGTGAAGGTTTCCTCCCACTCTGTGGGTCTTCTCCTCACTTCCTTTATTGCTTCCTTTGATGTACAGAAGCTTTTGAGTTTAATGAGGTGCCATTTCTACAAGCTTTGCCCTGATAATGTTTAATATTAGGAATCTTCAAGTCATAAAGGTAGTAGGTTTGATCATTTGTTCAGCATTTACTGTTTTTACTAGTGGAATGGTTGTTGTAAAGGGGGGGCACTAATCAACACAATCATCAACATCATTTCCATGTATCCATATTGCAAAATAATTCCATCTTCTTTGTTGTACTATTCTAACATGAAGTCTTGGGCCTTATCCAATGAAGCACTGTCTACCAACCAAGATTAATCAAAAGCAATTCAAACAAAATTGCTCTCTCAAAAATGTTCAACAAGAATCCAATTCAAAATATGCACCAACACTGTTGTGAATTTTCTTTCTCCATTACTTTAAATTCCATTTTATTTTGTAAAACAAATTTGCTTTAAAGCCTCATTCTAAATAGTAAATGTACAACACAGCCCTCAATACCTTTCCATTTGTTCTTCTCCCTTCTCCAATTTCCCCTTTGTAAAAATAGTTCTTAACATCCTCTTTTACTGCAGGTTGATTGAGCTAATTCTTGTCTCTGCAAACAGCCACTCCTTGCACCCTGCCATGATTTGGATGTAAGATGTCCCCTAGAATTCCAGCTGATATACAGGGAGGTGCTGAAAATTGTAGAAAATGAGGCTTACTGACAGGAAGCATGCCACCCAGGGGTGGTTCCTTTGGGCTCTATCATGAGGGGGAAGCTGAGTTTCCAAAGATAGAATGTGCTTGAGGGAGAGAGAGGAGAAAATTGTAAATACCCTACTCATAATTTAACAATTCAGTACTATTCAATGTGTACTATTTTACAGATACACATTTCATATACAATTGTTTTATGAATACCTAATACTTTTGGAATATGCACATATACATACTGTGACATTTGCTTTTCTTTTTCTAAGCAAAGTGTAATTCTAATAGACCTTTGAATTTCCATAAGAATTCCAGATTCTCAAAAAAATTAAAATCTACTGATGACATTGTAAGTATCAGGCACCCTGCTGAGAAACATGCATGCATTTGTTTGGTCAAACTTTATGACAACAGTGAAAGGCAGGGATTGCTCTGTTAACAAATGAGGAAACTAAGGATCAAAAAGGTCAGGCAAAGGGCCTGGGTTCCATGTCTATTAAGGGATAGAAATGGGATCTGAACCCATATGGGTCTCCAAAGCCACTATCTTCTTCGCTTTGTCTCCCCCCCCCTTTGCACACTGTAATCATAGGCTACTATCATAGCATAATTTGATAATCCATCACTGAAACAGTGTCATAGAGAGAAGAATAGTGTGCTAGGCAAATAACATTCTCTCCAAAGGAGAGTGGCATTGTTGTGCCAGATCCTGCAGGCTTGGAAACACCACGAGCCCTCAGCTTTTCTCACATTTCTCTGTCTAATAATAGAAATGAAAAAGTGCTTCACAATAACAGGCAAAACCATTCTGGAAATAAAAGGAAGAAGGCTAGCAAAGTATGATGAGTACATAAGTGGCCATGCTCATGTCTATCCCAACTCACAAGCTAACACTTCTTTTTTAAGTTTTACAGTTAAGACTTCAACAGAGAAGGACACAGGAGCAGCTGGCTAACCAAGGCATAATACCACGTGAGTACTCAAAGTTCTTCCTCTACCTTAGGACTTGTGATGCTTATGAGATGTAAAATCCCAAGAAGCCCTTTGGTCTAAGCCAGTGTAGCTCTCTCCCAAAGTCCTTATGAATCTTTGCTAGCAGAAACCCAGATTTCAGGTACTTTGCCCTAGTTGCCCTTACCCACATAGAGGTTGCTTCTAAAGCTCCAACATGGTGAACTTGTTCTCAGGTTAAACTCAATTCATGATGGGCTTTCCTAACTCTTCTACTTTTGAAATCTGATATGATCATAAATCTTTCCAGAATCATCAATTGTATTTTTTTTTTTTTTGCTTTCTTGGGTTAGTTTCAGCTGTTTGAGTCCACAGTTAATTGAATGCTGTCAAGTATTTTCTTCCTGGAAGATTTAGTTGTAATGCTATTCTAGCACAAATATTGTAATATTTAATTCTTGCCTAAAATCTGAACCAAAAATGGATTATCACTTCTTTTAGAAGACATGTGAGATTTGTACCAGCTTAACAATTAAACCTAATTCTTATTTATCTATGCAAATATGAGGAAAACTTCCCCAGATGAATGAAATCACAGTTTAAACTGGTCTAGGTCATACTAACTCTTCTAATAACATTAAAAACCAAGATTTATCCTAGTACTCAGGAGGCAGAGGCAGGCAGATCTCTGTGAGTTCAAGGCCGGTCTGTGTAGGAGTTTAATTGTCTGAATAGTCCTTTAGTCACGCGTGGCTGACATCCACATGCTGTTCTTCCCTCCTGCCTGCAGGCAGACAATCTCTCAGCTTAGCTTTGGCAAGGAGGTGGGAGGGGACTGCGGGAGAGTTACCCGATGGAATAGAAAGACAAGGAAAGATAAGGACAAACATACAAACACAGACTCAGAAAAAGCCTGAGAGAACAGAGTCTCTCTTTATTTATGCAAACAGTGTGCTTATATACCAAAAGTTACTGTCCTCTGGGCAAGGGAGTCGGGGGCAGGTGGAAGGGAGATGTGAGCCACCTTGGCTCTAATCGGGGGGCTGCAAAGCTCCTGTTTGTGCAACAGGTAACTAGAGGTGCAGCATTTTGCTCAATGCTTAAGTGAAGAGGCCCTCTGGTCCTGGAACTTTGCAGAGATAGGCGAAGCAAGAAAACATTGTAATATCCCGAACCTTCTGGAGCTACAGATTACTCACAGAGGCAACTGAATGCCTACAGAGATATCAGAGGTCTTACTGGACAGGTCTTACAAGTTCTTGCCTCAAGCCACACAAAGTTTCATTCCTACAGGTCTGGTCTACAGAGTGAGTTCCAGCCTGGCTGGAGTTACAGGGAGATCCTGTTTCAAATAGACCAAAAAAGAAAAATCAAGATTCATAGTGAAATTTTCAGAAATTCAGGTCCTTGGACAACACTGCCAGACTGTTGCTTCAGCACATAATATACAGTATCCAGACTTTACCATTGACAGAGTGCCCTATGGATAGTGTGTTTGAGCACTATGACCCATGGTCTATACATTTTCAAGCTTACTCTGTGTTTTAGAGGTGCAACAAAACAAAGAATTTTCCAAGCCTTTTCTCTTGTAATTCACAAATAACTTTCTTAATGGATAAATCTACAAATAGCGAACGGTAGGTGGCTTTAGAGCAAAACTTCCCAGAGGTTTTCCTAAGCACAGAAGAGACAGACACTTCCTCATGGTTTCAAGGCTTCTTTGGGAACACTATTCCACTGAAGAACCAAAGGAGCAAGTCTATGTGTGGTGTTTTAGCTGAGCCAGCCTTCTGAAATGAGAAATACAATGGCAAGCTGAAGATCTGCAGACAAGTCAGGTCAGAGAAAGACAATTTCACTAACAGTTGATAACCTGCATCCTCACAGATGGTTTTTCTCCTTAATTCTGGAACTACAAAATGGAGCTATGGACCCAGAACCCCTTAGCCCACCCAAGTTCACAACTAGTTTAAAGTTCAGCCCGCATCCCTAAATACTCTGAGGTTGGATTTTAGAGGTGGCATTTAAATAAGAGTAATTTTTTAGGTACATGGAATTAAATATGGGAATACGTGAAGAATGCCAGAAAAGACAGAGATTATCCCTAAGATACATTTTTAAATAATACCTTTCATGTCAGTTATAAAATCAAGCATCTGTTTGTGTAGTAGGGTGGAATGTAGAATACTTTGTTCTCCAGGATTTTCAGGGTCAACTAGTACATATATTAACAAAATGCTGTTTAAAATATTAGCAGAGAATTTGTGACTATGATCCACTGCATAATCAAAACAATCTCAGGATAGAAGGAAGTCCTGGAAAGAAGATGGTTCTTTAAATTTTTTTTATTTGTGTATTTATATTTTATATGTATAAATGTTTTGCCTATAAGTGTATCACATGTGTACAGTGCCCTGGAGACCATCAGATACCCTGGAAGTGGAGTTACAGATGACTAGTTGTCAGCCTCCATTCTGGTACTGGGAACTGAACCCAAGTCCTCTGGAACATCAGCCAGTGCTCTTAACCACTGAGCCATCTCTCCAGCCTCAGAATGATTCTTTCAAACTCAACCAAATGGTAAAGGTTTTCCATTCTTTAGCCATCTCCTCCAAGTCAGAGTTTTGGGTGTAGAAAAGTGTGCAAGTGTGCCTGGCACATGATGCAGGCTCTTTATGGACAGATTTGTTCTGCTTAGCTCCTCTCAGAAAGCTAGAGCAAAGACAGTTCTCTTCACCTGCTGGTAGACTCTTCAACCCAGTCTAAAATGGAACATGCAGCTCCCATGTAAAGTAAGCCCTGAAGGCACACATGGAACTGCAGATGATGGGAATAGGAGAGTCCCAGGGTCATCTGAGCTCAGTCTTCTTCAACACACAATATATTATAATCTGAACTATGTGCAGAGTCCTGAGCCAGGAGCACAGTATCAAGGAAGACCACCTTCTAAGAGGTATAGAATGTTAGAGTGAAAGGTGATAAGAAGTATTTGCAAGTATAATTCAATGGGACCTCATTAAGTTCTACAACAAGACATTATCCTATTATTTAAATATTTTTATTATAAAGAAAAAGGGAAAGGGAATGGAAAGGTGGAAGCATAGAAGGAAGAAGAGGAGCAGCCCCTATGATTTTTCAAGTTTATGTAGTTGTTAAGGAAATCATAAACATGTATGTATATATATGTATATATACACATATATGCTGGTCAACACAATTCTGGGGGCCTCCAAACTACTTCCTGGTCCTCTCTTTATCTCTTCTAAAAGCCTATGAAAGTCTTTCCTGGAGAGCTATTTCTCTTCAGCATGGAGGTTTAAAAGCCTAAAGCTAGGATAAATGAATACATTCTAATTTTCTATCATTTTAACTTATGATAGTTTAAATGCATATAAACATGATTATTTGTAAAATCTTACTTTACCCGTAATGTGAAATAATTGTAATCCTCCCTGAAATTCTATGATGTAACCATAAATTGCCTATACACAAAAACTGATGGCCAAGTAAATGGATTGTTTAAAGTTACCACACAGCTGCTCAATAGGAGTATGTGCCTGGATTTGGCAGGCTTCATCTTATACTTTATGTTGGATCATCTCTGGAGCATGCCCATCAGAGAAGTGCCAAGTTCCTCCCTTCCTCATGAGGCAGTGCTGAAGCCAGACCCTGAGATGCCCAGTCCCCATGTAGCTAAGCCCCCTTTCTTCATATGTTCAATCACTTTGCATTCATAAGCACTTACATTACTGTGGCCAAAAACAAATCCAAGGAGAATTTGAGAAATTAAAATAATTGCAGGCTGGAAGTAGTTCACTGGTAGAGATACAAAAGGCCCCTAACTCTGATCCCCTAGCTCACAAGGAACAACTGGGTAAATGTGAAGGATGAACCAATGGTCTTAATGAACTGATCATAATCTGTTTCACTGTGATGAAATAAACTCCACTACCTTGCCTCAGACAGATCTCATTTCCTCTCTGTTGCACAATGATGATTAGACAAAGGTTTCTACTCTCTACTCCTAATAAACTTTCCAGTGGAGTAGTACCACTAATTAAGTAGGGTTCAGTTTCTTCATTCCTTCTTCCTGGGCATGATCAGGAAGGCTTTGCGGTTGCTGCTAGATAACAAGCAGTCCACTGTTAATCCTGCTAATCACTTTAAATACTCATTTTGTTCTTGTTTATGTGTTACCTGTTTGGGGATTTCCTTCTTCTGGTCCTTTGAATGAAATTAAAGGCATCATCTTTTAACTAGATGTCAAGTAGAGTAGGGTTCTGACACCAACATAGAACCCTAAAACAACTTTAATAAATGACAAAGGGCTTATTGGGCTGAGTCCGGGCTTGAGCCATATTATCTTACGATAGCTTTCACAGGCTTATGCCAGTTGTGAAGCTCACATTTTCTAAACCATCCTGAAATCTAAATCTTTCTTAAGTGGACTTTTCTCCCAAAGACCATATACAACCCTCAAGATGGAGCTTTGGAAGTGTCTGGTTTGCAAAGCTAGTATTGAAAGGAGTGTCTTCACTGCCCTTTTACTTCAGGCTTAAGGCCTGAAGGAGACAGAGGCCTCTTGGAGCTTCAGAACAGAGCCCCTCCTCTTGTAAACCTCTGGAAGGGTGTTACTTGCTATTCGTGTATATATATCCTCCCTATGGTTCTTTTTCCCCTGGAACATCAATCACTCTCCCAGATAGAATCTTAGATGGTTCCACCTCATTTTAACCACTTCCAAAGCTTCATGTAAAGGATGCTCAGTATTAGACTCAGTAAATGGCCAAAGAGCTAAGGAACACACACAGAAATCAGACATAATTCTTACAGTCTAGAAGGGACCCCCTCCCACTCCCTCTATTTAATTGATTCTACTTTTTAAATTTATTTTTATTATATATATACAAGATTATGCTACTAATCAAATCTATACCCATGTCCCCCTCCCTATCCCCCACCCCACCAGAGCTCATGCATTCTGCCAAACATGTTTTTCATCTTTTTCTCAGTCTTTCTCGAGAATTTTGAGAAGGTATAGATTTGAATGGTGAAACTACAGCAATATAGTCTGGACACTCAAACTCGATTGAACATACAAGCCCCCCCCCCTGCTGGATGGTGGGACCCATGGGCTGTGTGGGTTTGGGCACAACTGCTTGCAAATTGGTTTTACATGAAGAATGCTTGTACTCATAAATTATTACTTAATGTTAAAAAATGAAAAAAAAACTGAGAGAAAGATGCAGGACAGTTATGGCAGAATGGATGATCTGGGATGGGGTGGGGTGGGGTGGGGGGAAGGGAAGGGAGGGAAATATTCCTGAAACTGAAATTTTGGAAAGATGATGCTAATGAAATACACAAAAGGCCAACGAAAGTTGACCTGTTTTTGAGCAGCAAGTTCCACAATTTCAGTCAGTTTTGCAGGTCTTTTTCTGTTGTTTGTTCGTTGTTTGTTGTTGTTGTTTGTTGTTGTTGTTATTGTTGTTTGTTCTTTCCAATATGCATCATCCCAATTACTTGGGGCTGTGCAACACCAAGAAATACTTTTAGCAAAATTAATAGGTAACTGTGCCTAGCAATAAGCATATGAGGGATAAAGGTATAAGTTGCGTTTGTATTTTTCTGGGCTGTGTCCATCTTAAAACATATCACTTAACATATATCTTCTAGTTTCCATACCATTATACTGCTCAAAAATTTCATGATGTTCTTTCTTTTTTATTAATTTTTTTTCTTGTTTATTTTTTTTTCATTTTTTATTGATGCTTTGTGTACATTTGGGGTTTCACTACATCATTATTCCAAATTCTCAGTTCAGGTATTTTCCCTTTCCTTCCCCACCCACCCCACCCCATCCCAGATTCTTTTTTTTTTTTTTTTTTTTTTTTTTTTTCTCCAGTTTTTTTTTTCATTTTTTTAACATTAATATAATTTATGAGTACAAGCATTCTTCATGTAACACCAATTTGCAAGAGTTGTGCCCAAACCACCCCAGCATGGGTCCCCCATCCAGCAGGGGGGGGGGCTTTTGTATGTTCATCAAGTTGGGTTGCGTTAAATGAGTTGTCCCGCAACTATATTTTGTGGGTTATTTGTTTAATCATTTATCTCCCAATCGCGCCCTTACATTTCTACCACGCCCCTTCTTCAACAGATTGTTCCCTAGGGTTAGAAAAAGGACAGGTGTCGATGATAAGCCAAACAGTCTACTTTCTCTGGAGCTGTTGTCTTGGACTCTGGGTACAATTCTGACGTGTTATACATTTTCATTATGGGACTGGACGCAGGGTTTTGCGAGCAGGAATCAACCTATAGTAGATTTCTCTAATGATTGAAGGGCCACAAGACAGCTCTTAGATACCCTTTAATTGTAGGAAGGTAGATCCTACAACTTCAGGCTTCAAATAAAAAGATATGTTAATTGAGTTTTTGGTTACACTTTAGAGTATTTTTTAAAGCATTTCTCTTTTTTCTTTTTGTTGTATACTTATGTATGTTTTGGATTGGTTTGTATTTTTAGTACGAATGACAGGTTGAATTCCTTCATCTTCTTTTTCTGTTATGAGTACCAGCTGGGGTCCTCTAGTCGACATCGGAACTCTTTCATCGTGAGGCTGTATACAAGGATCTTCCGTGCACCTGTAGAACTCAGCAGAGGAGTACTGTAAAGATCGGGCCTCGATCATTTCCTCGTACGCAATCGTCTGTGAAAGAATTTGAAGACACACAAGCTAGTTGCGCCAACCTAGAGGATGCCATGTGCAAAAGTCTATATAATTAATCATCATCTGCACGTAAAAAATCTTTGCCTTTCTTTGTTCATCTGACTTAATTGGCGATAATAGAACTAGTGAAAGCAAGTATATTATTCTCTGACAAATTCCATATCATATCAATTTTCAAAGGAATACTTAATAAAGCATACACCGGATTAGTGTAAAAACTTTGGCTGCAACTGCTAGTATAGGCAAAATATAACCTTTTAACAAAGAGAAGCTTTCCTCTGCATCAAGCAACTGGCAAGTAGGTGGAATTGAGTTGGTGGTGAGTTCTATCACCCCAAGGAGATGTTAGCCCACGATGAGTGCATACCAAGATCCCCAAGCCTTCACAAAGGCTACATTTTGGTCTCCTTGCTTTTTTAATGAGACAATCTCACTCACGTACAGCAGAGACACGCACCATAAAGCCCTGCTGTCCGAAAGACCTGATGTAACCCTCGGGAAAAGACACCATCGCTACTGCTAGAGACACACTATGCGTACTCTTGCAAAGTGTCTGACCTTACATCACGGGATGGGCTAAGTCCCATTGGGCAGATACAATGCATGGTTCACGTGTAGATACAAATTACCAAGGCCACTAAACGCAATTTAAGACGCAAATCAGTAACACAGTAATTTATAACCTTGAGATAAAAGTTAAAAACAAAAAATATATATATTTATATGTAAATAAATAAAATTTAACACCTCACCTGCCTGGAAATACTGTACGCCTTTCTGAAGTGGCAGCCATAATGCCCAACATATAGCAACTTTGGGAGTATTAGCCGCATCTCTCCTTAGGCCAGGAATACACTCCATTCTTGATCATTACATAGCCCCATAGCTGTTTACAGGAGTTTCAAAGTGTTACAGGAACGCTCAAAAAGGAGCCATACAGGGTATTCGGATAATTTTGGTTAAGTGAAGGAAGAGATAATTTGGTACATTGGTTAATCTTCTTCTTGACAAAATTGACATTAGAACTGAACAGGGTTGAGGAATGTACACTCGCATAGCGGAAATTCTTGTTGGATTTCCCATCATATACATTGAGTTGGGAGAGACGAGCTGATGGGTTGAGTTTCAGCTTATATCTAGCGTGCTATTGTGAAGGGCAGCGAAGCTGTAATAAACATGGTTGTGCCTGTATCTCTGTGGTAAGATGAGTTTTGTGGGTTTATACCCAGAAATGGTATGAATGGGTCAGGTGGTTGGGCTCATTTTGAGTCTTCAAGGCTTCTCCACACTGCTTTCCATAGTGGCTGTACAAGTTTACATTCACACCAGCAGTGGATGAGTGTTTTCCCTTTCTCCAAACCTCTCCAGCACTTGGTTCATTTGATTTTCTTGATCCTAGCCATCTTATTGGAGTAATATGATATTTTAAGTGGTCTTTTTCATTTGCATTTCCTTATATTAGCTACGGCTGAACATTTTTTTTTAAATGCTTCTCAGCCATCTCTAATTCCTCACTTGTAAAGTCTCTTTGCTCCGTCTTTTCAGTGGATCATTTGTTTTTCTTTCTTCTTTTGTTTTTTTTGAGTAGTTTATATACTCTGGAAATCATGCTTTGTCAGATGTATCCTGCAGTGAAGGTTTCCCACTGCTGTGGGTTTTCTCTTCACTTTCCTTGATTGCTAAGGTATACTATAGACCCCTTTATAAGAGTCAGTACTGGGGAAATTGCAGGAGAAAATGCTTTTCTCTCCCTCACTACTACTACAGAGAGCCTACTGGGGTTGAAGTTGGGGAAGATAAGAAGGTTTCTATCCTGGAAAAGAAGATGAGAAGAGAGAACCAGAATGGATTGTAAAAGACTTGGGGCCCAGAAAGGCTGCTTTGTGGGCCACAGATTTCAGAGAAAGAGAGAGGAAGTGGGGGGTTGAGGGAAGAGAGGGGGGGGAAAGGGGAGGGGGTGGGGAAAGAGCGGGAAGGGGAAGGAGGGGTTCACCTCTGTCCAGAGGGGGATGTCTGTGCAGCTGGAGTCCATGATCTGATCAATGTAAATTAATTCAAGATACAATGAGCTGTCTATGAATGGTGCTGCCTTTATTTGTTTTGCAGACTAATCCAAGCTACAGCAGCCACATACTTACTGCAAAGCCTTGGTAAATCCCTGAACTCTGTGGCACTCCTGAATAGCGAGAAGAATGCCGGGCCATTCCCACACCCACTCCCCATGCAGCCTCACCATAGTTTTGAGAAGCTCACTGGACAGAGTCTCTCTACCTTTTCCAAGTGCATCAGCTGACTTGGCTTTTCCTTACACAGCACCTACCACATACTGCTGGCCGCCTGAGCAGAACACGGCACGAGGGATTAATCTGTCTGCCTTCCCTTCTTCTAACATCACGCCTCAGAGATAGGAGAGAGGGTACCCTGGATTTTCAGCAAGTCCCCTGGTCAGGTTCTTGACTTCTCTCTTTTTCCAAATCTCTCATCCAGTTCCCTTTTGAGCTCACATCATTATGTGAGAAGATAAGAAAAGACAATCACATTTGGAGTATAGTGTCTGTCGATCGTTCGGATAATTTTGTCTTCGTAGGAGAAATTCCAGAGTATTGACATGTTCCGTTAAACTCTATAAGTGTGTGAGCCATGTCCTAAATACCACCAGCTATGCTGGACAAGTACAACGTTTCCAGATCCCTAGACTATAACAAGTTGGGTACAGACTGAAGCAATTTATTACCAACCCGGAAAAAATGGAGAATAATTTTAAGTTTTATCACTAATATTGTTCAGAGTGCTCAAGGTCCAGTCTAACTTTAAAACCAAGACAGCAAGAACAAATACTACTAAGCCCGTTTTATAAGTGGAAAACCAAGAGCACAGGAAACCCACTGGATTAGGTCAAGGATATACCAAAAGTAGTTAACAACTGGAAAGAAGCTCAAGTAGATGGTGTTTTCCCAACTTCCCAGGTAACAGACACCTTCAAATACACAACCTGAGAGTCTTCAGGCCTGAAATCCGGAATTTGGTAGATATGGCATTATTGTTTGGATGCGATGATAGCAGAGCACTGGTTTTCAACCACACCACAACCTTTCACTAATTAATAAGACACGACAAGACTTTCCCTGTAGAAGGTTCATTATTCATGATTTTTTTCATTTCATTGAAGTNCAACTATTATAGAGGTAATCTCTTATAAAACCGGTAAAACTGCCTTCTTTAATTGACTAATAGACATAGGAACTGTGAAAAGGATTATTCTCAGAACCAAATATAATACTAAAGTCTCCTTAAGCTATGCACTTAAGCAAAATATATTAATACAGAAGCTCTGACATCAGCAATGGATTATTCTACCAAGGAGATGTTAGCCAGGGGATCCAAGCCCCAACAAAAGGTAAAGGTTCCTTGCCTTTAAACTGGAATATCTGTAAGAAGAAGGCAATAAAGCCCTGCTGTCGAAGACCTGATGTAAACATGGGAAAGATGTATTGAGACCACATTTGCAAGTGTACAGATGGTCTCTGGAATACCAGAGAGTGTTACCAAAGGCCACTAAACCAATAAAGCAAATATAGGTCTCCTTGAGTCAAGCAAAACTCCTCTGTCAGCACCAGCTACACCTCACCTGCCTGGAAATACTGTACAGCAGTGGCAGCCATATGCCAAATCTAATTGGATATTAGCTCTCTCCTTGGAGGAATAACCCACAGCTGATGCCATAAGCTTACATCTTCTAATGGTTAGGAGATATCATCTTTACTGCTGCATAGAACTCCATTGATGTACATGTACCATTCTCTATCCACTCATCAGTTGAGGGGCACTTGGGTTGGTTTCAGCTTTTTGCTATTGTGAACAGAGCTGTAATAAACATGGTTGTGCCTGTATCTCTGTGGTAAGATGAGTTTTGTGGGTTTATACCCAGGAGAGGTATGACTGGGTCAAGTGGTAAGCTCATTTTGAGTCTTCCAAGGCTTCTCCACACTGCTTTCCATAGTGGCTGTACAAGTTTACATTCCCACCAGCAGTGGATGAGTGTTTCCCTTTCTCCACAACCTCTCCAGCACTTGGTATCATTTGTTTTCTTGATCCTAGCCAGTCTTATTGGAGTGAGATGATATCTTAAAGTGGTTTTCATTTGCATTTCCTTAATTATTAGCTACGCTGAACATTTTTTAAGATGCTTCTCAGCCATCTCTAATTCCTCACTTGTAAAGTCTCTTTGCTCCGTCTTTTCAGTGGATCATTTGTTTTCTTTCTTCTTTGTTTTTTGAGTAGTTTATATACTCTGGAAATCAATGCTTTGTCAGATGTATCTGCAGTGAAGGTTTCCTCCCACTCTGTGGGTTTTCTCTTCACTTCCTTGATTGCTAAGGGTATACTATAGACCCCTTTATAAGAGTCAGTACTGGGGAAATTGCAGGAGAAAATGCTTTTCTCTCCCTCACTACTACTACAGAGAGCCTACTGGGGTTGAAGTTGGGGAAGATAAGAAGGTTTCTATCCTGGAAAAGAAGATGAGAAGAGAGAACCAGAATGGATTGTAAAAGACTTGGGGCCCAGAAAGGCTGCTTTGTGCCCACAGATTCAGAGAAAGTCACCTCTGTCCAGAGGGGGATGTCTGTGCAGCTGGAGTCCATGATCTGATCAATGTAAATTAATTCAAGATACAATGAGCTGTCTATGAATGGTGCTGCCTTTATTTGTTTTGCAGACTAATCCAAGCTACAGCAGCCACATACTTACTGCAAAGCCTTGGTAAATCCCTGAACTCTGTGGCACTCCTGAATAGCGAGAAGAATGCCGGGCCATTCCCACACCCACTCCCCATGCAGCCTCACCATAGTTTTGAGAAGCTCACTGGACAGAGTCTCTCTACCTTTTCCAAGTGCATCAGCTGACTTGGCTTTTCCTTACACAGCACCTACCACATACTGCTGGCCGCCTGAGCAGAACACGGCACGAGGGATTAATCTGTCTGCCTCTTCCCTTCTTCCTAACATCACCTCAGAGCTAGGGAAAGGTACCCTGGATTTTCATGCCAAGCCCACCTGGGTCAGTCTTGACTTCTCTCTTTTCTTCCATCTCTCATCCAGTTCCCTGTTCCTTAGAAAGTAGAAAAACAGTCATTACCCCACACTTTGAATTTGTCTTCATATCTGTTTTAGGAGAAATTCCAGAGTATTGACATGTTCCGTTAAACTCTATAAGTGTGTGAGCCATGTCCTAAATACCACCAGCTATGCTGGACAAGTACACTGTTTCCAGATCCCTAAGACTATAAGTTGGGTACAGACTGAGCAATTTATTACCAACCGGAAAAATGGAGAATAATTTCTAAGTTGTTATCACCTATATATTGTTCAGAAGTGCTCAAGGTCCAGTCTAACTTTAAAACCAAGACAGCAAGAACAAATACTACTAAGCCCGTTTTATAAGTGGAAAACCAAGAGCACAGGAAACCCACTGGATTAGGTCAAGGATATACCAAAAGTAGTTAACAAAACAAGGAAAGAGCTCAAGTAGATGGTTCCAAACTTCCCAGGTAACCAGGACACCTTCAAATACACAACACTGAGAGTCTCAGGCCTGAAATCCCGAGAACTTTGTAGATATGCATTATTCTGTTTTCACTAATTAATGGCCTGTAAGTTCATTATTCAATGATTTTTCATTAGAACTAACATTTTAAAATGACACTGTTATGACTCCAGGCAGCCATGGCAAAGAAGAGTTTCATACACCTAGGCCTCCTTTCTTTGGGCCTCTTCCTTCAGCTTTTTACAGTACTGAAAATCAGTCCTGACAACCTAGGGCTTCTCATTTGAACTCATGGTTTCCCAAGGACCCTCAATTAGGGCCAACTGGTGTTACAAACTCCACAGAAGTGGTTCTCAAATATAGGCATCAAAATCACCTGAAGGTCTTGTTCAAACCCAAATAATCCCCTGTCCCACCACAGAATTTCTAAGGTAAGGCTCCAGGACTAGAATTTAGAACAAGCTCCCAGTTGATGTTGAGCATGTCCATTCCAGGGCCACACTGAGAACCATGCAGCTATCTCAGTTAAGTGGCTCTTTGAGTTCCCCTCTCAGTCCCTTGTTCGGTGGAGCTGGGGTTCTCTCTGAGCCTGGGTCCCCTTGAGGGGAGTACAGAGCTTCCAGCCAATCCTAGCACCCTTAAATGAGTCTTAGCATCCCTGTGGGCTCTTTGTTCCACTGTCTGGGATCCCATTGGAGGCCTGAGGTGAGCACAGAGCAGCCTGTGGGAGATTTGCTCAGATCTCAGGATCTTTCTTTTGAACTCTACATAAGCAAATGTTTATCCACACAGCTGACCAAAATTAGCTGGAGCTGGAATGACAGAAATAAGAATAGCATGCAACTAAGCTCTGAGGCGAGAACTTGAACTCCCCTGTGAGGAGCGATTCATCTTCCTCCAGGGGAACAAGTCCGACGTGTGGCTGAGTGGATTTATAGCTGTATTCTAATTTGAAATCACATGGACTTATTTTTTTTAATTTAGGAATCCAAATTCTTTTTCCACCTTAAATGTCAATGTCCTTTAAATATGAAAATTTGCCATTTGATACTCCCCATGCTGGCAGCAGAAGTGATCCTTTGTGAATTTTTAAAAAATTCAACTGGAGGAGGCATTATGATTTTTGTAAGCCTGCAGGGGAGACGGTTGAAGCCCACATTCTCTGAACCACAGAGAAGGCAAACCTCAACCCCAGGGCCGCTGCAGGAGAGGTTTTCATAGTGTGACCTCAAGTCATTCTGTACCGCCCCATAAATTCTAAGAAGTACATTTGGTGAAGGCAAAATGGTAGAAAGCTCCAGAAGACCTTTGTACTCCTATCATCACAGAACTAAACCATGTGAATCATTTCACAAGAGAGTGACACAGACAAATAATGAATTGTAGCCTTATAAAGCGAATACAGGAAAGAAGGTTTTTCTTAGAATAATTAATAAGATCCACTAATAAGAATTAATGAACTGGGGCTGGAGAGATGGCTCAGTGGTTAAGAGCACTGACTGCTCTTGCAGAAGACCAAGGTTCAATTCTCAGCACCTGCATGGTGGCTGAGAACCGTCTTTAACTCCAGTTCCAGGAGAATCTGACACTCTCTTCTGACCTCTGCAGCATTGCATGACACGGGTGCACCTATCTACATGTAAACAGTACACTCATACACATAAAATAATTTTAAAAAAGAATTAATGAACCTCAGGGATAAGAGAATCAAATAAGGTTTTTCTCGAGTCTTGAGGTCCAATTAAAACCAATTGTGTGAAGCAGTGCAAAGGCTCAATGGGCAAAGATACCTGCACGGATCTAATGGCATGAATTTGATCCCCAGAGTCCATACAAAAGTAAAAACAAAGTTGTTCTTTGACCTCCACACATATATGTGACATGCACATTTATACACACCTCATCATACGTGCACATCTATGCATAATGATAATAGATGAAATCAATTTTATAAAGACAAAAGCAATTGTGTTTGGAATGTAAGCAATATCTCAATATTTAGTTATACTAATACTTTTCCCCTTGGGGAATCTTGTTATTAAGGAAAAGCATGTCTTATCCTTTCTAACCAACTAGTAGATATCAATTCAGAAATCAATTCCTTTATTGGGTGATAAATTTCAGCCATACAAATATATCATGTTTAATTCTATGAAGACCAGGTGAGAGGCAAAAGTGAAGAACTATGGGTATAAGGTACATAGGTTCACAGGGGCCCACTGAATTTCAAGTAGATACTGTGACCTGGTTGCTTAGGAAAAGAAAGGAGACCCACTCCAGACATTCCCAATAAAAATTTCTTGTGATCAAGTAGAGTCAAAGGCAAGCTTCCTTACCAAGGTGCCCAGACCTCAATCAAAGAAGTGCACATGAGGCACAGGAGTGCCACGCATTTATTTCCCAGAGTCACCCAAATAGGAAAAATTGGGAAAGAAAGGGACCATCTACAGTGGTAGGTATGGCTGAGAAGCCTATTTTAAAACCAAAAATCAATTTCCAGATCAGTGTGAAATGTGATATTCAAATTAAATAGTCATCTTTATCCTTTGAAAAGAAGCCTCTTAATCTCTAGTCCATGTGATATGGGATACTGTCAACTATATTGGGTACAAGGCAGCCAACTGGGACAATTTTGGCATGGCTTTTTGTTCAACAGCATTAATGCTGGGATTTGACAGGGCGATTGATAGAAAGCATGCCTTATTATTTCCCTAGACAGCATACTACATAGAAACAGTCTGATCAAGTACCATCATAATACCATCATCCTTCATCTCTACCAGCTTGACTAGCTGGAGGGAAAAGGTGCTTTAGAGATGAATAAAGGTGCTGATCTGTCCAGAAATCGAATTTTTATGTCAATCAATATTTGGAAGACAACTTCATTGCCTAAGAGTGGACATCTATTAGAGTATTTGTAAAATCTGGATCATGGGTTTCATAAATTTATCCAGACTCACAATTTACAAAAAGAAGCAATGTAATTTTATATTCTGATCAACCTCTTTACTTACAATGAAAAGAGACTGCTGATGGTTGTGGACTGAAATTATTCCAGAAGGCAGGGATGACCAATACAAAATGCAGATGTTAGCCGAAGGATACTCTGGTTTTGCTACATTGAAAGCTTATAGAGGGGCTGGAGAGATGGCCTAGCACTTAAGAGCGCTGACTGCTGTTGTAGAGGACCCGGGTTCGATCCCCAACACCGACATGGCAGCTGAGAACCGTCTTTAACTCCAGTTCCAGGGGAATCCGACACCCTCTTCTGACCTCCGAGGCATTGCACAACACGGGTGCACAAACCTACATGCAGACAGTACATTCATACACATACAAAATAAATTAAAAATTATTAAAAATTTTTTTAAAAAAGAAAGCTTATAGAACCATGGCCAACAGATGGTCTGAGAGATGGGAGAATACAGGGGGAAGCATGAAAGTGGTGACCGGTACAAGTAGTCTGTGCTGCTCTGTGCTGTATACTACTGCCTAGGGCCTATGTCTGCTGACCATGAATAGTTGGAACAGCATTCCTGTAAAGAGATTAAGGTATCAGAGGACCTAGGATCCAAGGCCTAAGTGGGCCTGGGCAAGCAGATCCATTTATGTGGACTTTGGTTTTCCCCATTCTGTTCAGGACTGCAGCTAGAGTTCTCTGATTCCATGATCTCTTCACCCCTCATATTCTGACTCTCTGCTTCTCAGTAAACACCCTTGGCTGCATGCTCACAATCCAGTAGCCACATTCTATATCCAGAACGGAGTCCTTTTCTCTAATATAGCCCCACCTACCCCAGACGGCAACTACCCTTTTAGAACTCAGGGTCGCAGCAAAGCCAATGAGGGTGTGAGTTGTCCCACTTAGCCTCTTTCTTAAAGTAGAGTTACTTCTGGACCCTCTATTTCCTCAGGAATGGCGTGCCTCCACAACTCTTCATGTTGCATATTCTGCTTTCTGCTACTCCTCCTGTTTTAGACCTGAGTTCCACCTGTGGCTTCTAGGCAACTGGCGTCCTCTAGGCTTTTCCTCTATGTTGCTTATGGCCTAGTGAAGGCTGTCACTTCCAGACTGTGCAGAGCTCAGCAAGCACACAGCCATCCTGCTATACTGACCGCTGCCTTAGGCCAACCTCTACTCACCTCTTTATCTTTCTGTTGCAGCACTGAAAAGCCCAAGTGAATTCCATGAACAAAGAAAAAAATTGGATAGTGACAAGGTAATTTTTGCAAACTGCCTTTCCTGAATGTGAATGACAGGAAGATTTATAGGTTATATATCCCTGAATGCTAAGCATTGGCATATAGCATTTCTACAACAAGCTCCAATTGCCAGATCCCTGTCCTCATACCATACATACTCTTGCTCTTATGAAACAAAGACTATGGGAATGACATCTACTGTGTAAGCTGTAAAACTGACATTTTCAGCTTTAAAATTGTATTCTCAATCTTTCTGGTATCAGAGGACATTCACAGCAAAGATGCAGTAGAGGTCAGAAATGCCTTGTTAAACTAAGGCTGTTTTGCAAGCTGACTTACCTTTCATTAAAGCGCATTCTTACCAAAAGTCAGAGGTATTTATTTATTTATTTATTTATTTATTTATTTATTTATTTTGTCTGTATGAGTGTTTTATCTCCAAGTATGTAAGGGCACCTATGTTGTACAATTCCCATGGAGGTCAGAAGAGGGCATTGGATCCCCTAGAACTGGAGTTATGAATGATTGTTGGCTGCCGTGTAGATACTGGGAACTGAACCCTGCTCTTCCACAAGAGAAGCCAATGCTCTTAACCATCGAGCCACCTCTCCAGCCCCAAAAGTTGTATACTTTTAAGTGAATTCAGTACAAAGATGAGGTCTATGGTACAACATATTTTTAATAACTTTTTATTATTTTATTTTTGCTTTTATTTTTATATGACTGAGTGTATTACTTGCATGTATGTAAATGCACCCATGTCATGTAATGCCTGAAAAGTTCAGAAGAGTCAAATCCACTGGAACTGGAGTTACAACAGTCATTAGCCACCATGTGGGTGCTGGGAATTGAACCTGGGTCCTCTCCAAGAACAGCCGGTGCTCTTAACTGCTGAACCATCTCTCTAGCCCTGTGATACAATATATCTGCAGTGACTTGAATGAAAGTGAAATGATACTCAGGTACTTTTCTAGAATCAGAAGTCAAGGTTGTCTGCTTTGTTTTATTGTTTATTCAAAATGAAAAAATTGACATACATATTTGTACTTTTGTAACAAATATCTAACAACCTGAATTCATCACTGATATAAATACATTTTAGGGCCATCGGCACTTTAAGTAAGATCAGGATAGGTGACTGTTTCTTGGCCTGTATGCTGTTGCCTTTTAGCCCATCTGTGAGCAGACAGGAGGACGAACTGCAGATCTTTGAAGTCACCTGTGAGTGACTGTGTTTCCTATTACTAGAGAGTGATGAACGAAAGACTTTGATAAGGATGGGAGATAACACAGCCACTTCTCAGGGGCCCAATAAGAGATCCACTGTAGTGAGACAGAAAAAAACCAGAAGCAAAAGTTAGAGGCCTAGGATCCTCTGCTGGTCAGAACCTAGCCTGTGTCATCCCTGCAGACACCATCAGGATGACAATGAGGTGTGGGAAAACATCGGTCTCCATTTCCCTGTATCAAAACATAAGGTCTCCATTTCCCTGTATCAAAGCTCCCAGGAAATGTGGTATCATGTTATACCAGATAGGTTTATCCAGTATTTTATATCTGACCTTCATTATTTCTATGATTCATTTTAAGGGTAAATAAGATCCAATATAGCAAAGCAACTCCATGTCAACTTTCATATTAATATTATTAGCATGTATCTACCTGCCTCTGGAATACTTTCATATTTGTAGCATTTATCTGGCTTTCTACTCCTATTCCTTACCTTCCCATACAAAAATTCTGGAGAAAATTTAATGTTTCCTTAAAGAAATTATTCTAAGCTGGGCATGGGAATCCACGCCTGTAATCTCAGCATTTGGGAGACAGAGATAGGAGGATCAGAAATTCAAGGTCATCTTCAGCTGTATAGCAAGGTCAAGAGCAGCTTAGGATACCCTTCTCAAAAATTTACATAAATATTATGACCTAAAATTCCTATCTCTGCTGTTTTGTTTTTAAGTAAAAACTCTGTAGACACTGAAAATCATATTTATATTTTAATGAGAGGTTTATGTTAACTCTGTTTCATGTTTTTTTCAGAAAGCAAATAAGTATTATATATTTGTTGCACTTAAAAATGTAAAATTCTTGCATGCCAGTCACAATGCCTGTCAGGTGACCTTATGTATATTGACCTATATTGTGTTGAAGAGACAATACTCTTGAAATCATACTCTTAAACTTTCAACTTATATTGGCAATATTTGTTTGGCTAAGCAATTAGTTATTGAAAAGACCACATGGTTTTGTTTTTCATTTGACACATTTGGTCAAAGCTAGATAATTGGTTAATTCATTTGTAACTTAAAGACAAATTTGCTTTTTAAATGTGAAGTTGAACATTGTATCTAAAGTGAACCTATAATAAAGAAAAATGTCTGAAGTATAAATTACTTATACCCTGATAGTAAGGACCCTGTTAGTGTAAATACAGATTGGGGCCCTTTGTAATTAGCCACCCAGACTCAATATTGAGGTAAGTATAGACTGTTTTGATTAACCAATATCTTTCTGCTTTCAAAACTGTCACATAATCATTTATGTCTAGAATGGTATTTCTAAATGAAAATATAAAATAAATGGGAATTAATAAATTTTAAAAAGTTTTAAAAAAGCATAGGAAATCAGGGATATTTCCATTTTCCATTCCAAGAGTACTTCTACCTCTCAAGAGAAATCGAGGGGTTTTTTAAAGTTAAAACCAGATGATTCGAGGCTGGAGAGATGGCTCAGTGGTTAAGAGCACTAGCTGCTTGTGCAGAAGATCTGGGTTTGAATCCTAGCACTCACATGGTGGCTAACAACTATCTGTAACTCCAGTTCCAGGGAACCTGACATCCTCTTCTGTCTCCTGAAGCCACTGCACAACATAGGCTCACTCATACACATGCAGGCATAACACTCATACACATAAAATAAAAACAAATAAATCAAAATTTTAAATATAGATGACTCCCTGTGTTTGTGTTCTACAGACTGAAGACTCCCTGAAGCACAAAGGCAGAAACAGGTTCGACCGTGCCAGCTTGGTTAATATTAATATGCACATACTCCAAGGTGAGGCTGCATGATGTCCTGAACTAAGAGACGCCTATCCAACGATGGGCCGTTTTTCTAGAGTGCCATCTCTGTACTTGTTAAACCCCTTAACAAGCCTTTCCTAGAATTCTGTTATTAAGTGATTTCAAGCAATCATCTAGTCCTTTCAGACACATAGAAAGCTAATTTAGCTAACTTGTTCCAGGCTTGGATTCCAGTCTCACTCTTGACTGCAAGGCTTGGTTATCCCATAATCTCTCTGGGTACATAAGGAATGCCTAACACAGTTATTTATTATTAATGTAGATCATCAGTGATTTTGCATGAGAAGGGGGCTCATTTAGTTGCTTCCTTAATCATTGGGTAACAATTTGATTCTGCTTTGTGGAAGCTTTTGTGTTCCAGTGTGTGGAGAATATCAACATTTAGAGAAATTATGAAGACCCAGTTCTAGCATAAGGTGTTGCCAACATGTTGGGAAGGGGAAATTGAGCAAACACCTAGTTGCTGCCATAGTCTAACACCTAGATGAGGGAGGTGAGGTTCTCACCATGCTCCATGAGTTGCCTTCCCTGTGCTGAGATTCTTCAGACCACTTCAAATAGGCCCAATTCCTACTTTGACATTCTCTATGAAATATTTGCTCAATGAACAAGCAATGATGTTTACATCTCTGTATGTAGGTCAGCTGGCTGACCTACATACAGAGATGAGTATGACATAGTCTCCCACCCCTCAAGAGCTCTCTCAGGGTCATAGAAGGGGCAGACATGAGACTCCACATTCACAATGGATCCATGGAGGAGGTCCATAGAAATGAGTTATCTGACTCCAACTGGACTGGGGAGGAGGGACAGAAGGAGCACAGACCAAATTCAGGAAAAAAGAAGAGCACTGAAGGCAGAGCTTCATCATGCACCCAACACCAGTGCTCCTTCTCTAGAATGCAGATTTCCTTCTAAGACTGGATGCCTATTTTACAGAATAGGAAAGGTCCTGAAACAGAATGAAAGCCGTGCCTTCCTTCTTTGATCAGCACCACTGCTGACTCCACTGGCTTACTGACTTTCTTCCAACCATGAAATAAGTGAGATGCTTTAAGGCAGAAAACTGTGTCAGAATAGAAAAGAGAATAAAGGACAACACAGAATTCGGGAGAAAGGCTTTGACCTGGATGAAGCAGCAAACAATGCCAAGGGCTCTCAGGCAGAGGTGACAGAATTCTTACCTCCTTTGCAGTGACATCTGGAAAGACCTTGGAAACAGCTGCTGCATCAGCACAAGCTTTCAGCTGCACAAATAACCCAAGAAATGCCATTTCAAATAAGATACAGC
This sequence comes from Rhizomys pruinosus, assembly GCA_009823505.1. NCBI lineage: Eukaryota > Metazoa > Chordata > Mammalia > Rodentia > Spalacidae > Rhizomys > Rhizomys pruinosus. The sequence goes on from VZQC01003549.1 coordinate 174,865, forward strand.
CTTTTCAATGATCAACTTAACAAGTAAAAATAAATATTGCGTGTGGCAAAAGCAAGGGGACGTAGGCCTTCTTATACACTGCTGCTGGGGGTGCGACTAGGTCGGTGTTCCAGAGGGCGGTTTGACAATGTGAATGAGACTCCTTATAACATATGTTATTTAAAGATAATAATAAGCTGTGAAGATTCATATACAATGGTATTTCAGAGAGTTCTTTTAGATGAGAAAACATTGGAACTGATCACAACAATAGGGAATTTGCCAATTAAATTGGAGATTCACCATCAGGTTGAATACCACATAGTCATCACCAGCAAGGGTTTTAAAGAATAATAACTTAATGAGAAAAAGGCTAGAGGATGTTTAGGGGAAATGGCAGGAAACAAAACTGTATTTATAGACAAATTCTTGGAAGAAAAACTAAATACGTAAACAACTGGCTTTAAATTCCAGTTCTGGGAAGAAAAAGTATAGAGCTAATAATAAAAATGAATAATTTAGAAAGACTGACTCAATATGGGGAGTTTCCTGTGCATTTCATTTTCTTTTGCATGCTCTTGGTATTATTCACATTTATGATAATGAGGGCATAGACATGTTGTAATCAAGAACAAATAAGTGGGTGAGATGTCACCCAACAGTACAATGTTTCTCTGAATTTAATCCCTCACACCTTTTAAAGGTTATTTCTCTCATCCTTGTAGTTGGTGTCAAGCTGCAAACAATAGCAGCCCCGGGTTCTTCCAGGTGGCCATCATGGGACCTTCTAGTATCTCCCCCCCAAAATAGAGAATTTGCCCCATGGAGCACCAAAGACTTTCTATGATGCAAATGACCCGTCTTCTCATCCGAACTCGAAACAATAATGTGCAAAGAAGGGCTGGTGCCTATAGCACAGACAAAACTCAGAACTAGGAAGGCTATCAAGTGGAGCTGGAAGAGGAAGGTCATGGGAGAGTACCAAGAAGAATTACAGGGTATGGGAAGAGAACAGGAAAAGTAGTGCAAAGGTGAGCTCAGTGCACTGCAGAGGCAGAAAGGACAAGGTGAGGCTTGAGGGAAGGGAGAGGAGTTGGAAGGAGATCCACTGGTCCTGAAAGGACCTGGATTCATTCACGGCAGACTTGTAAGAGGCTGAGACTTGTCAGGATGGATGGGAAAGCCCTGAGGTGGGGAGTCTAGTGAGCACCCCTTGCAATAGCTTCTAGTGAGTGGTTTGGAGAGAGGTTAGAGTCAGACACCTCCATTCTTTTTTGGGATTTACTTTCATTTGTGTGTGTGTGTGTGTGTGTGTGTGTGTGTGTGTGTGTGTGTGTGTGTGTTTGTGTGTGTATGTATGTATGTATGTGTGTGTATGTATGTATGTATGTATGTATGTGTATGTGAGGATAGGTGCCTACAGAGGCCAGAAGAGGGTATCAGATATCTTGGAACTAAAGTTATAGGCAGTTCTAACCCACCTAACAAAGGTGCTGGCAAGCCAATTCTGGTCCTTTGAAAGAGCAGTAAACACTTGTAACTTCTTAACTGCTGAGCCATATGTCCAGCCCTCAGTACTCTCATTCTAAAGTTTGGAGCTTCTAGACAAGCCTGACCTGCTGTAACCAATGAGAGTTCTCTCCACTGTATACAGAATGCTGAGTCAATTTGAGACCCTAGGTCTGGATTAGTGAGTTGAAGATAATAAACCAATGAGGCAGGGAGACCTGTCTATAAGCACCTCCTCTTCCAAATTCAGCAGGTTGAGACAGAAGATGAAAACTCTTAACCTCACATTTCCCCAACATAACTACAGGTGTCTGACTTCTCTTCTACGTTCTTTCACAGAAATAAGTCACAGCCCCCCCTAAAGAGGAAGTTTGGGGTCAGCTCTTTTCTGCCATCCAAATGATGAGAAACTGCCTGTTGAATAAATTCAACTTTTTAAAAAATCCCTCTGTTTAACTAAATATCGGCTTCAAAGGGATATTTTTCCTTTTGTAACATATCTGAATATTTGACTCTCAGTAAGAATCACAACATTGATAAATCTGAAACCCTTAAAAAGTTATCCTAGTACTACTAACTCTAACCAGGAGATCATGTTTACTGCAGGCTCAGCCCGTGCCAGTCATTCTCCAAAGCCTGGAGCTTGGGGTCAGGCAAGCTGCACGGACCCCATGGACTGCTTGCTTACAAAATTGCCAAATTGCATTTTTTAAAACAAATCCTCGCAAGGCGAGTTTCTCCAGTTTTTCTGTGTGCCTCTCCATTTGCCTTTATTTGGAAGTGTCTGGTCTTTGGTGCTAATCCCTGTGAAGTGATGATGATTGCACTGAAAAATTATCAGGACAGTAGAGCATGGTGGGACACAATGCTTTGTAGCCCCAAGCCAAAAAACCAAACCAAACAAAATGACATCAAATTCTAAATTGGATCCTGTTAATTTCGACCCTGCAGCCTCCACTGCAGAGAGATCCACCCCAACTGCTCAGATGAAGCTGAAAAGAGCCCGCCTCGCAGATGACCTCAATGAGAAGATTGCTCTCCGACCAGGGCCTTTGGAACTGGTGGAGAAGAACATTCTCCCTGTGGATTCTGCAGTGAAAGAAGCCATAAAAGGTAGTTGGGTCAAGGGAAGGGGCATGCCTGTCCCATTGTGAGCCCCAGTACAGGCAGAGCTCTGAAAAACTAAGAACCTTGAGGTGAGCATCTCTCACTAATGAGCCTTGCCATGGGTTGGTGCTCAAAGACATACTCCAGACCCAGACATCTTGGGATGAAGGAGAATCTCCCCCATGTGCATTCTAAGACCAGGCTAATTTTTTTTCTGTTCTTGATGAGGCTGAGAAGCTAATGGGATGGCACATAATCCTTAAAACATCTCCCTCATCTGGTCACATCACTTGGAGTTATGGTTACCTCTCTCAGCTTATTGTTTAAAAAGTGGGGGTGGGGGCAATGGGAGTAAGAAGAACCAAAGTGATGTCTCATACCTACAAACCAGTGCTTGAAAGCTGGAGACAGAAACAGTGCCAGAATTTGAGGACAACACATGCTCCACAGAGAGCTCCAGGCCAACCTGGGCTACACAGTGAGATCTTGTATTAAAAACCAAAAAAAAAAAAAAATAGATGATGACCATGATAGATAGATAGATAGATAGATAGGTAGATGATAGATAGATAGATATTGATATATAGATGGTAGATATAGATAGTTGAGATAGAGGATAGATAGATGATTGATAGATATATATAGATAGATAGATAGATGATATAGCTAGCGATAGATAGATAGATAGATAGATAGAGATGATATAGATAGATAAAAGATAGATGGATAGATGATAGATAGATGATAGAGATTGATAGATAAATAGAAGATAGATAGATGATTGATAGATAGATGATAGATAGATAGATAGATAGATAGATAGATAGATAGATAGATAGATAGATAGATGTGAACCACTACAAAGGAAACAGCAGGTCCGCTGCTGTGATCTGGGGCTGACCCAGATTACCTTTCCTTGCTGGGATAGAGATAATGATGTCCACCCCGCCTAGACTTTCAAGAGTAAAGCTCACGTTATGGGGTGCATGGGAAATTGACAGCTCTTATGTGCTATGTGAGACCAAATTACAAACACTCAAAGAGACATTACACACATTAATTCTACCAAAACGTCATTTTGTTGTAGACATTTTGACTAACTGACCCCAGGTGGACCCCAAAAAGCCTGTAAGTATGAAATTCATTTAGGGTAAGATTTGAGTTAAGCTTTGGGTAACCAAAAGGATAGTGGAGAAGAGGGGATTAACATTCTCAAAGGCAAATTAACTTTCTTCCAGCTAAGCCTACAGACCGCTCTTAAGGACTATTAATTAAGGTATTATTTACCAATATACATTCAAATGTTTCAAAGTAGTGTCAAAAGTATCCATAAAGAAATTTTATTCTAAACTAAGATTAATGTGAAAGTTATCGTTGAATTGATCCACATCTTGTTCTCACCCATCCATTCGGAGACCATGTGGATGCTGCCTTTAGGACCTGTAACTACAGAAATATAAATTCTAGGAGTATTGCCCACTTCCACATAACTCAGTAATGCCTTTCCTCTCCACACTGAATATCTTGTGACTTTGACCTTGGCCTTGCACTCTTAAGAGTGCAAGCCCCCTATCACTGATCTGATACTTTCTCAGATAGGAAAATAAATCCCCACTGAGCATCTGTCATCATTTGTTAAAACATTCTATGTCATGACTATAGAACTGTCACTTATTTCTCTATTATAGGCAAAATATTTTTATTCTCATCTTTGGCTGTTTATAATAAGATTAGACCTTTCCCCATAGTGATACATTGCCAGCTGGTGGCTTGTTCTCTCTTGCTGGTGTGTATTTGCTGTCGCTACAGGAAGAAACATCCTCCCTCAGTCACTAACATCGCCATGCTTTTGCCAGTATATCATTGTGGTGTAGTGATTTTACACACAGTAGTTTCAAACTATTCTATAGTTGTCTTTTGCTTCATAGTTTCTGGACTTGTTTACATTAAAAATATTTCCAAGATCAAGAATATAGGCTTGGGACTGGAGAGATTAAGGGATTCAAAGGTTAAAAAGCACTGGCTGCTCTTGCAGAGGACCCAAATTCAGTTCCTAGCACCCACCTGGCAGCTAATAGCCTTTCGTAATTCCAGTTCCAGGGGCTCCAATGCCCTCTTCTGACCTCCATAGGCATTGCACAACACAGCTCCACTTACACACATGCAAGCAATACATTCATACACATAAAATAAAAAATTAAAAAGAATATCATCTTCATTCACCTACATCATCTTCTACACTCATTTTTCCACTTACACCCTGAGTGCTTCTGAAAATATTTTAGAGCTTAGCTTAGACACATGTGCTTTTTGCTTTTTCCAAAATTCTGTTATATATTTTATGATTTGATTCAGAAACATCTTTACATTAATCTGATTTTTCTGTTGCTTCCTGGCTACTTGCAGAAGTATGTGGAAATGAAGATTAGGCCCAGCTTCTCTTTCACATGGCTTCTAACTCACTCCTGTTGGAATTCTGTTTGGGATTACAATAAATGTACTGGTTAATTTGTGGTGGATTTGTATGTTTAAAATATACTGATTCTTCCAAGTGAGAAGCACCACGTCCCTCTCTACTTACCAGCATTTTATTTCCCATGGCAAAATTTGTTGTTGCTTTAAGCCAAGTCCTATGGATTATTTTGGCATTGAAAGTTTATTAATTTTGTACTTTTTTTTTGACATCTCTGAAGATTTCCAACAATTTTCTCAATTTACCTTAAGCAAAAAATAATATATCTACAAATAATGAAAATTTATTTTCTGAGTCAGGCATGGTGGTGCATGCCTTTAATCCCAGCACTCAGGAGGCAGAGGCAGGCAGATCTCTGTGAGTTCAAGGCCAGTCTGGTCTACATAATGAGTTCCAGGACAACAGGGAGATCCTGTCTCAAAAAGACAAAAAAAAATTTATTTTCTGTTTTCATGTTATTTTCTTCTTTTGGTGCCTTAGCTGGGAGTTGACAAGCCACTTATAAAATTAAAATAACTTTAAAACTGTACAAGTATATTAATAACAAATTTAACAATTTTGTTTTATTTATGAATTGTAGTATATATTTACATTAGTAAATTATGTGAATTTTGTATTACATATATAATATAGTGTAATATATTATATAAAAAACATTTTGCTATGTGGCCATACATGAAATATCTATTTTCTTTATGAATTCTTACCACATAGAAACAACCTTTCATGATTTAGTTTTTAGAAATTGCTAGCATTTTACTTGGGATATTTGTATCTATCTTGTTATTACTTGAAATATCATGGCATTTATTTCTTGATCCAACTGTGCAGGGAGGGGTTTTCTCCAGGAGGATGGATTTCCTACATCTTCTTAACCTTGTTGTCTCCCTATCCCCAAGCAGGATGGTTTTTTTTCTTAAAGGACCAGATAGTAAACTGGAGGCCAAGTCAATCACAACTGCCCAACTCATCCCGTAGTGGGAAAGTAACCAAAGTAACAAGTAAATAAATGGGCATGGCTGTGTTCCAATAAAACTTTATTTAGAAATGCAGGCAGCAAGCCAGTTTGCCTTCCCCAGAGCTTTGTCATCCTCTGGATCTAACCAGTGAAAGAGAAAAAGAGAGAGTGAAAGAGAGAGAGAAATCCCCAGTCATTAAAACAGGCTCAATCTGGAAATGAACACCTCACTTGCCCTCATTTGACTGTGAGAGCAGAATGTAGCTGAGAAAGGTCGTCTGGCTGAGGGCCATTTCCCAGCAGTAACTCTATACTAGGGAAAAGAAAGCATAAAACTTGATAAATATCTAGTCCCGTCACAATATTCATAAATAATACTGTGTTGCTCTTGTTTATACTTGTCAGATTTAAATGTACCTTGAGGTACAATAAGGTCATGTCCAAATAAACTAACTGATCCTAAACTGAAAATAACATCAAGTTGAAAATGTATTTACTACACTTGAGCTACAAAGCATCCCCAGTCTAGAAATACTGCACCATAGGGTATGTGGCTGACTAGAGCTGTCATTTCCTGTTAAAACCAGAATCTTAAAAGAGGATTAAAATTTGTGTGGCTAGCCTAAGAAAAGAGCAAAGTTCAAGTTTCACAGTAAAGTCCTGGATGTTTACTGCTTATATATTATTTTAAAATCTTTTAAAGGATGACACACTGTCCTTAAGTCAAGAATGATGAATCTGTACATATATTACAAAATAATTTATAATTGCCTTTTTATATTTTTCTTTGTGATGGAAATGCACAACCTTACTGATCAGTTGCTTGAATGTCTTGCCTGTTAACAACACAAAGACTCAGTCCCTTTCTTGAGAGTTATTCTTTAATAACTTTATATAGTGGCACCCAGCCTATAGTGTGTATTCAGTTTATCAGCCGTCACTTATGGGATTTACCTTATCCTAGAAATTCTCCTTCTCCTGAATTTCAAAGTGCATGGGCCTCAAGCAGTATGTGGCGGTTCAAAGTGTTTCAAAGTGCCTCTGGTTAACCTCCATTTTCATCCTAGCTGCTGCATTTGCTGTTCTCTCTTCTTTCCTTTTACATTAGCTAGATGTCTGCCTAGTTAGCTAGTTAGTTTTACATACAGTGATTTTACTCTTGAAGTTTGTCAGTTGTGTATCTTGAATTCATGTTTGTATCTGGTCTAGCTTACTAAAAATTTACAGGAGAACTGGAGCTTTGTTTTCCTGTTTATTTTGGTCCTTCCTTCCTTTCTTTTCTTCTTTCTTTCTTTCTTTCTTTTTTGTCCGTTTCTTTGGTGCTGGCAATCAAATACAGGGCCTTCCCAAAGCTAGGCTATTATTTAGAAAATACAGCTTACAGTCTGTCTTCAAAGCAGAGCCAAGCAAGGCTCAAAGTTCAGGGGAGCTCTTCTCACTTAAGAACTTTAAAAAATATTTATTTATTATCTTTTATTTTATGTGTATGAGTGTTTTGGCTGCATGTATGTAAGTGTACCACATGTGTGCAATGACTGCAGAGGCCAGAAGAAGATGTTGGATTCTCTGGACTAGAGTTACAGATGGTTGTTGGCCACCATGTTCATGCTGGGAATTAAACCTGGGTTCTCTAGAGAAACAGTAAATCTTAACTGCTGAGCTATGTCTCCAGTCCCTGGACTCAACTTCTAATTCTCCACCAGGAGGAAACCTAAGTTTAAAGAATAAGTATAAAACAGTGAAAAGGATCAGTGGTTAAGAACACTTATAAAGGACCTGGGTTCAGTTCCCAGTACCCACATGATGGCTAACAATAATTTCAGGGGGATCTGACATCCTCTGACGCCTTTGTGAACATTGCACAACACAAGTGCACATATATACATGTGGGCAAAACACTCATACATGTAAAATAAAAACAATCAAAAAGTTTTAAAAGAATAAAACTGTGAGATCACAGAAAGGATTCCCAGTGAGGCAAAAATGGAGTGGAGTGGAACATGCAGGCCAGACAGTGACTGCCATGTGAAGTGGGCCTGTAAGAGGTGGAAACAAGTCAGTGCAGCATCAGAAGGCTGTTCCACTTCTTTGTTGAGAGCTTATAGGGCCATAACAAAGAGCCCTGGGTGTGGGTGTGCAAAAGAGACTCAGAGACAACAGTATTGCATGACTCCATTGTAGATTTCCCAATAGCACATAGGTTTCTCTCTTGGAAAACAGATATGGCACTGCCGTTTACCAATGAGCACGTGTGAAACAGCGAGGCGAGGAAGAAAGACAAATTCTTTTTAACTCTTGAGTTTGAGGGTCTCGTTAATAATGCAAAGGCAGACATTTAGTAGGCAATACTTCCTGTGGAATGAGAGTTGTTGAAAGCTCCAAAATTGGCAGCCTTCATCATATATGGCCATTTAAATTGATGGACCAGATAGATTGACCTTTCATTCAACCATTTCTACATCTAGTATTTGTGTATGCTCTATATACCAGACCCTACAGTAAATTCTTGGGTGATCAAAACATACAGTGAGAAAACAGAGGCAGTAACCAAAAACATAATAAACAAATTAAGTATAATACAAGATGATAATTACTGAATTAGGACAGGACACAAAGACTCATGCATAAAAACAAGGAATGATGGAAAAGAATGCTCAAAGATACACTTACTTAATCCAAGAAAATTCCAGAAATGGGCACCAGTCATGGTGAATGGTAAACTCTTCCCTCATCCTCCTTAGCAATGAGTCTCCTTCTGTGCAGATGAGTCTCACAAGCAAATAAACATACATTATGAAATCTCACAAGGCTGCTTGGAGGCTGGCTGTAGACACAGCAGTTGTAGCCCCCCCAGCACCAAAGATGTCCCAGTCTGCTCTTCCACCTGTTGCTGGGATCACATCCCCTTGATGGTGAGCATACTTGAGCTTGTGCTGTGCTTATGTCTCTCTCTCTCTCTCCTTCTGCCAAGCTTGAAAGGCCCGTTCTGTCATTGTCTCTCTCTTTCCAAGCTTAATTAGAGTCAAGATGGAATGATCTAGAACCCTTCCTAACACAAGGAAGGACATTTTTGACAGTGAGATTTTTCTTCTCATTCCCAGATGAATGACCCATAAACCCACACAGCAAATCTTTTCCTCCCATACATATTTTTACCCCAAACTTTCCTTTCATGTAGGGTGCCAACTGCTGATCCCACTCCCAACATGTGAGTTTCTTCTCTGACTCTGTAGGGTTTCACAGACCCCAGCTGGTAGAAACACAGACTCACCATTCCGGGATGCATACCATGGGGCTCAGGATTTCTCTTGGCACCTCTCACAGTACACACCTGAATGCCCATCACTATTTTGTGGAAAACCTCTATCAGGTTAGGATGCTGCATATAATCAACATGGTGTTCGTGGGAAGGATGGTTTCTCCAGTAAATAAATTGTAGAATGGCCTTACTCAGTTTATGAGTGGTCATTATTCCTTAAATTGTTCTCAGTACCAAAACCCCTGGGATCTACTCTTACTAATCATTAGATAATTTCTTCACTTGATATGGGTATCCAAGCTGTGAGGTATCCAGATGCTTACTCCTGGCCTGAGTAAAACAAAACCCAGTGGGGATTCCTCAAACAGTAAGAGGACCCCGGGTTTCAGTCTCATTTGAGAAACTTCTCCTCCTGAGGCATTCTTAGTTCAGAACCCTGGCCTGGACTAGGTTTCCCTTCTTCCCATTTAACTGAAAAATTAGCTTTTTAGTTTCTGTTTAACCAGCGTTTTAGACTATTTAGCCCTCTTGTCAAAGATAAATTTCTTTTATCACCATTGTTTAATATAGAAAGCAGCATGTCTGACCCACCAGACCTGGTACAAAAGCCTTCCCTCCCAAGCTATCACATTTCTAAAAGCCTCTGTATTAACTTTTGTTTGTCCATGACCCCCAAGTTTAAGTCAAACCACGCCTCTTATTAAGAATCTAGTCAGTCTTCAGAGACTAGAAGTTTTGACACTGATCATGCATTTTAAGGAGAGATATACAATAACTGTGGCCCTGTGCCAGATGGTAAGGCTGTTTGCTTTGGCATGAAAAAGAAAACATTTGCTTTGGCATAATGTACTTTCTCATGGACAAAATTCTATCATTCCACAATGAGAAATCACTTCCAAAGTACAAATAATCCTTAGGGGAAAGAAACACACCGAGGCCTATATGACAAATGCTTTTCTGAGGAAAAGTGCTGGGAAAAACAGGGTAGGATTTGAAAACTGGGGAGCTGGTGCCTTTGGGAAGGAAGAGTGAGTACTGAGCACGGAGCATGGTCCTTTCACTCTGCAGGGCTGCCTGCTGCCCCTGATGGTGCTATTATTGCTGAATCCATCCTAGCATTGCTGAGAATGGTAAGGACATACCAATGATGATTGGAGTTAAGGGTCACTTTGCTGGGCCCACTGAGAGGGAGACTGCATGGCATCCCATAAAAGAGGAAAGAGACAAGGCTGAATAGCCCATGCTTCCACTGAATGACAGTCTTTGTCCCTGGGACCTTGGTCCTCCAGAGCTAATGCATAATAATAAATACTCATACCGGTTAGCCACTCTTCCTAACATATGAGGATCAGATCAAAAGAATGTAGGCAAATTTCTGAGGAGACAGATCTCTGTGGGAGCTGTTTATCCAAACACTCACATTCATTTCATAGTGAGGGCACTGAATGTCCTTCAAGAGCAGTGAGTTGTCACTTTCTTTAGAAGATCCATCAGTCTACAGACCACAGTGTGAAGCGGGGTCCATTCAAGTCTCTTCAGGATACAGCCATGGTTATACAACAGCTATGCTTTCACCTGCGATGTATGGTATTCTTCATTAGGAACAGATTCATCCTCCTTCAGGAGGGTGTTAGGGGCAGTCAGTCCCTCCTCAAATGAAAATAGATCTTTTGCCATGCACTGGACTAACTTGCAAGCAGAAAAGCAAGAGGTATATTTCCACATTCCACTTTACCTTTCCCAGCCCCTACTGTGGCTTCTAGCAGAAAGGTAACCAGGGCTCCAGTTATCTTGTTTAATCTTGGAGTTTTAAATGTTTGTACAGAGGAAAGTACAGCTGACTCATTCATCTAATCACTTCCAGGGGATGGGGGACCTCAGAAGTCAGTCACCAGCCTAAGTTCCCCAAGGGGCCAATGTCCAGAGCCAGCCCTATGGGCATAGCCAGAGGATGATGTCAGGGCTTCCCAAAGCAGGTCCTTGTCATCACTGCCTGACGTGTCTGCAGGGACAATAGCCAGCACCCTGCTCTCCAGTATCTAGCCAGCCTCTTGCCGTGGGAGACTGGAGCAGAGGCCCAGGGTCACAATGCAGTGCAAGAGATAGCAGTGGATGTTCCACAGGGAGACAGATAAGGTGACCTGTGTCCCTCTATGCATGAGCCTGCTTGAACCAGGAAGGACAGGGAGTAACTGGTGGACTTTCCAGAACATTCTTCCTTCTTTAGGGAAGCTGAGTCTTTGCTTTCCCAAAATGAGTCTCTCAAGACAAACTGGTTTTCCTGGCTGTGGCATTGCCCTGACCTTTGCAAAGCAGACCAAAGAATAAACTGCCTCCTGGGTGGTCTTTTTATTTTTTATAATGTTAAACTTGAAACCAGCAGATGCTCCTAACAAAAACAATAAAAGCAGTCATAACAGCTAGAGATGATTGGCCATTTACATGGACTCGGTGCTATATAAAAGCTATTTCTTGACAGCTCAAGAGGTAGTTATATTATTATTATTATTATTCATTCCTATTTTATATATAGGGAAACTGAGGCTCAGAAAGGTTAAGTTGCCAATATTTACCCTCCCATTAGTAAGTTAAAAAAAAAAAAAAAAGAAAAAGAAATGCCTCACATGTGTCCAGTTTCAGAACCTCAATCCTTATGGATCAGGTTGAACACCACGCACCATGTCAAAGGCAACCAGCACCGTCAGCTCTGAGGGGGCTCTTCCACTGTTCCAGCTCTTGTAATCAGCAGGATCTGCGTAGGTATAGCTGTGGAGGGGCTCCCTGCCCCATCCCTCTTCTTCTGCCCTGCCAGTGGCAAATCCAAACCACTTTTAGCCCTGAAGGCATGGTGCCTAGCAGGGCCCACATGGTGGGCCAGCCCTGAAAAGTTTTTAGATGCACCTGTTGGCAGAATCTGGCCTGGCACATAAGCATTTTAGAAACCATATAGTCACATCTGGGTTCTTCGCACTCACACTGCTTTGTGTGGGTGTCAACAATTTCTTTGCTTTTGGCTAAGTGTTCTCATGGCCTCCTGGTTGCCTTGGCTGAAACCAGGAGCCTCTAAATGATTGATATCCTTTGATGAAGTAGTCTCCTAGGTTATGTCTCTGCAGGAATTGGCTCCTAAAATAGCTCTCCATACCCCATCTGGGAGACTTTCTTCTTTAAAATCCCCACCCAGCTCTGCTTGCCAACACTCTCTAGTTTCTCTGCCTCTCCCTGTCTTCATCAAATGCCTCCTCCATTGTCCTATCCATAGCTACCAGTCGTTTCAGGCTCCACTCAGTCCCACCTCCTCTAGAAGACTTCTTAAACAGCTTTGCATTGCTATCTCCTCTGCCTAACAGCCACCAGCACTCACCAGGCAGCTGATCCTTGACAGATTCTCTGATCATCCCATGGAGATACGCAGATAACCTTTTGTTTTTCCTGGCTTGGGATCTCTTCTCTTTGTCATATCTTATCAGGCTTCAGCTTACTGCTACTCCTCTTAAAGGGTGAAGAATGGAAGTGAATGAAATCACCCTCAGCCCTGGGAACAAAATGAAACTGACTACAGAAAGTTGTTCCTCAGTGTGAGCTGGGAATTAGTTCCAAGACTCCCCATGGACACCCCAATTCAAGATACTCCAGTACCTCCTGTAAAATAAAATCCTCTTTGCTTATAACTTATTCACTTGTTCCCTCACATTTCAATCATCTCTAGATTAACTATCATACTTGATTACATGTAATGCTACAGAAAAACATTGCTATAATTTGTTTTACTTAGGGAGTAATAAAAAGATAAAGTCTGTCCATGTTCAGATCAGATGCATTTTTTTCTGAATATTTCAGTCACAGTTGAATCCAGGGATGCAGAATAGCAAGTTGATACCATCTATTCCTTTATTCCAAATACTCTACTTCCAGACTTTTCTATATCATTCTAGTGTTTCTACTTGAGGCCACACTTGTCAGTTTTCAGAATGGAAAGGGTGTATCGATTTTCTGGAGGCAATTGCAAGGCTTTCCTCTAGTTTTCCCAAATCTTTCCTGGGGCAATTCAAGACAAATCATCATGATTGGCCCTCTTGGAATCTTTTACCTTCTTTAAGGCTCACAATTCAGCTCCTTGACTCTCAAAAACTTGGGTCAAAAATTTTTGTGGAGCTACAAATGTATGTAATGTGTACAGATACTGGTCATTTTCTGTTCTTCCCTAACTTCCAACCAGTGCAGGTTGACAGATAACAGATGACTTCAGCCTCCATGTTATGGCTTGCAGGGAGGGTAATTGATTTTACCATCTCTTCTATAAGGTGATTTGAGAGTCCAAAGGTTTGGACTTCAATCTCATTTCAGTCTTTAAATATCTGTGTAAAATGTATCTTGGAATGTCCTCAACAGCAAAACAGGATGGAGAAAATGTGCCCCTCCCCTTGCTTCTGGATCCTTACAAATCTGTTTTGTTATTCTGCCACTAGCAAACGCTATACTCTTTCTTGCTCGCTCTCTCCCTCCTCCTTCCCTCCTGTCTTTTTTCTTTTCTTCTTCTTCTTTGTCCTCTTCTTACTCTTGAATAGTCAGAGTAAGGAGTTATTAGTAAATAAGAGGAAAAACCATTCTTTCACTTCCCTTTCATTCTAACATTTATATGCACATGGTAGAATGTAAGGCAATTTTTTTGCACATGTGGGATGTGATGTTCTGAGGGAGTTATGAGGAAGGAAATCTTTGTCACAGGGAACATCAGACCATACAGAGAAGACCCATCCATGAGACTGAGGGAAGTGGGAAGGAACATGAGACAATGAACCTCTCAGCATCTTCTGGTGGGAAGAGGGTATGGTGTTTGTGAGTGGCTAATAAGGTCCCATGCAAGATTCTCTGAGATGGTGAAAAGCATCTCTCCATCTCAAGGCATGAACCAAGTTATAAAATGCTTTGATCTGTCAGGTGGGCAACAGGAAACTTTTATCCACCTACCCACTTCCTACCTGGCCCTCAGTGATGCATGTAAACTTTTTTAACAGGCACAAAGCCTTTAATTACATGCATAAATTGGGACTAAAATTCCAACGGAAGCATAGTTTATAAAATTTTAAGTGGGTTGAGTCAACAATATGTTCATACAGACATGGAAGCAACTAACAGGCCCTTCTTTAGGTGATCTCAGGCAGATGATTCCCTTAAGAAAGGAAAGCTGGAACATAGTCATTCACATTGCATGGCAATGGTGTGCGGGGCTTAGATTTTGCTTAACAGATTTTGCTAACCCCAGACTCCTAAAGTAGAGAGATAGGAAAAAGATACTAATGAAGAAGAAGAAAGATTGCTGGTCTCAGTGAAGAAATTGGCATTTGTCAAATAGCCAATGAGACCTTGTTGCTAGAGAGTAAATAGGTTATTGGCACAATTATGAAAAAAAAACTAGCATTTATTTAGGGTTTTAGGCAAATAAATGATCTCTATAAGTCTCTGCACTCTTCTTAAATTTCATATTTTTGTACTTTAAACAAGTATAAGGGCCACACATGGTGGTGCACACCTTTAATCCCAGCACTCAGGAGGCAGAGGCAGATGGGTCTCTGTGAGTTCAAAACCACCCTGGTCCTACAAAGTGAGCTCCAGGATAGCTGGGGCTACAGGGAGACCCTGTCTCAAAAAGCCAAAAAAAAAAAGTATATGGATGCCCTGGGGATATAGTTCAGTGTAGAATGTCTCTATAGTATGTGCAAACCATAGGTTCAATCCCCAGTTACACACACACACACACACACACACACACACACACACAGATAAATGTTAAAAGTATGCCCACTGGTACAATGGAGTAGTATACATAGTACACAACTTTTATTTTTTTATTTTTTTGTTGTTGTTTCTTTGTCTGTTTGTTATTTCCTGGCCTGGAAGTCCCACTATGAATACCTAGGCTGGCCTTGATCTCTGGGCCACCATGCCAGGCACATACAACTACCTTTTTAAGCAATGTTTAACCAATGTTCTCACATGGGAAGATCTCTAATAAATACTGTTGACTGGGGGAGAGAGAAAGTTTCTAACAGTGTGTGTGTATATGTATATAAAATATTATTGACAGATGGAACCCAGGGCCTTGAACATACTAGGCAAGCATAGTATTTCTGAGTTACACCCCAGCCTTTTACCCAGTCCTTTCCACATAAAACATCACTTAAATATCTTTGTGTTTGTGCTCATAGTTAAATCTAAAAGAAACAACAAACTTGTAACACAGGTTGATATGCACAGCAGATATTTTTATGCAATGTAAATTTTGATCAGGAGCCTTCCACTTTGTTAATTTCAACAAAGCAATAATGACTTTTATACACAGCAGGTGGAGCAGATGTCCTAGTGGCTAAACCCCTCCAGGTTAGTGGGCTTCCCATTGAGCCAGACACTGTAGTTTCCACTTGCCCTGTCCTTGCCTGGCCTCTTTCCTGATTTGACACTTGGATGTCTGCACAAGGGTCTGTGACAGATGCCAGCAGTGGTGGTGATGACAAGACCCAAGCCACATTTGTTCCATTCCTTCCAGCTCCTTGCTGCCTTTCCAATCACCGCGGTGAGAACTTCTTTCTATTATCTGTACCAAGCAAGAGTCAAAAGTTCTTGTGAGTGTGATTGCAGCATGGGAGCTGGAAAAGCTCCTGATAATACTGAAATTCCTTTGGAAGAGCAGTGCTTGGAATTGAGGCCAGGAAAGTGCTGTCGCTTTGTCACATTGTATTCTGTATGGCTGGACAATAAACTGAAGGAAAACAGGTGACATAAAATGTAGGGGACATACAGGTCATTAACAGCCAAATCTGGAGCTATAACCTCTCTCTCAGCACAACTTAACTGCTGCCCTACCTAGAAAGCCTTTGCAAGGAATGAAGGAAGAGCCTAAGAGCAGGAAAGGAGGGATTGAAGACTTGCAAATACACTCAGATATGAGGAATGAAAAGAAAATCCAAGTAACAAGAAAACGATACTCAAACTGAAGTTTCTGAGATACATTTTTGGCTTTTCTAATTAGTGATGCTTTGGTTGAGGGGTGCTTTGGCCACTTCAGTGAGGTTAGCTAGATCTGACGTCTAGGAATTTAAACTTAGTAGCTGGGCTCACTTTTTCCTTATTAGCAAAATCTGCTCAACATTTTGTGTTATGTGCCCTGTTTTCTGTTTGAAGATGAAGCACCTGGCATGTTTCATCTCAATTTTCTCTTACTCCCCAAAGCTTAAAGAAGGGAGGTGATTATTCTCTGGAATCCCTCTTCAGCTTCGCTGTGCACTGTTCCCTTTGCTTTCCTCTCCTCACCCTGATTTCATTTCAAAAGGATGTAGACTTCCATGGAAATGTGAAGAAACGATTCAACCTGAAAATAAAGTTTAGCACATGGTGATAAATTTTTAATATGTCACCAATTCTTCCCATACAATAGACTCCTTTTACAAATACAAGTCCTCATATAGAAAGCCTAGTCATATAGCACCTCTCCACTCTTCCCTAAACTTGTACTGCACTGAGAAAGGAGATGTCTGAGTCTTAGGAAGATGCTTAGAAGTATTTCTGAAACAGCATTCTGATGGTGAAAGCTTGCTGACACTGGCTTGGTTTTCTCTCACTCAGGTACCCAAGTGAGTTTCTCCAAAGCAGCAGATGCATTTGCCTTTGAAGAGGACAGCAGCAGCGATGGACTTTCCCCAGATCAGATTCGAAGTGAAGACCCCCAGGGCTCTGCAGGATCCCCACCAGATGCCAAAGCCACCAAGGCCCCTTTGCCTGGCCCTCTGGGGACAATCCAGGTAAAACAAACAAACACCACAGCCGTACTCCATGTGCTCTCACACTCTTAATAAACACACTGCCATAGCCTGTGCTATTCGCATATGCGGAGCTGTCTGTTGACAATTATTTTTTCCTGAGACAGGGTTTTACTATGTAACACAGGCTGCTCAGAATCTTCCTGGCATGGCCTCTCCAGTGGTAGGGTTACAAGTGTGTGCCACCTCCCCCTGCTTACCAGCTGATGTAGCTTCTTAATGGCCTTTCTCAACCTATTCAGCCTAGGGACCTAGGTGTCATTAAAAAAAAAAAAAACACTAAAAGAACCCTCAAAATAATACCCTTTTGCTTAGCTCTAGAACTAGCAGACACCAGTTACCTCTTTTATACACAAGGTAACTAGACTCAGTGAGATTGCCAACAGTCTCCTGCCTCAAGGTGCTACAGCAGGACTACAGTCAAAGCCACTGCATCAGTACTGACTGATGGGATGGGAAGGGGGGAGTACTGACTATCAGCAAAACAGGAGACATGCCTTACTTCTACCCTTAAGAGGTCCCCAGCTACCATGCCAAGATAAGTCAGCTTCCAGCCCCCACCCAAGGACAATCCTCATCTCTTTCTGGACAAACCCACAAGTCCTCTTAGGTAAGGGATGCTTGCTGAAAACATGAAGCACAATTTATAAAGATTAATGAGGAGTATAAAAACAGTTCTTTCCATGACACTCACTGTGGGCCTGGGGTAGCACTGGGTACTTCACATCTTCTCATATGGTTCACAGTTCCCTCCAGAAAAACAGCATCTATATCGATTATGGCAGAAGAGAAACTAATGCTCCATAAATCTAAAAAAACTATGTAAGTTCCAGGACCACAACAGAATGTCACTACCTCTGATGGTGATTTTCCTCAGCCTAGTATCATGGCATAATGGGGGCGTACATAATGAGGAAGGAGATATGCTGGTGTGTGCATGTGATATGGACACACTTCCCACCCTTGTTCTGGTGAGAACTCTCTAGATCATTCCCTTCACTTTCAGAGGGGTTCATTTCTCCTGCCTTTGAAGAGATTACACCACAGGCTGAAATTAAATATCTAGGTTCACTAGGCCATATCCAAAGATCCTTAGAACCAGAAATATTTTTGATTTTAGAAGATTTGCATTTATTCATAACAAGATGCCTTGGGGATAGGACCTACATCTAAACACAAAGTTTATGTTTTATATATACATACCAATAGCCTAAAGGTAATTTTATACATTATTTTTAATAATTTTGTGCACAGAACTAAGATTTTTTGCTATGGAATTTTCTATTCATGGTTTCTTGTCAGCCTCAAAATTTTCTAATTTTGAAGGATTTCAGATGTTGAATTAGGGATGTTAAACCTGTATTTAAGATTATTTTCCTTTTAGAAAGCAGCATAAAGACAGATACCAGGGATAGCTGTAGTAATGGTTATTCAGGGCCCCACTTCCTGAAACCTTGACAGTCACTGGTCACTGTCATTCTTATCTTTACTCCATCAGAGCAAACTTAGAGCCAAGAAGAAAATGTGAAATGGGAGGGAAAAGGGAGGCATATGGATCAAGGCTGACATCTTCATGTATCTATTGTGCAAGAGTTTATAACCAAAGCATTTTTCTTTTTCCTGTATGCCAAAGCTGGTCTTTGCAGTCGAACTTCTTTGATAACATCAAATGGTGTATCAGACCACTTGCATGTATTCTTCTGACAGTAAATTCCTCGGCTTCTGATTTAACAATGGTTTTCAGGAGAAGACAAGGTCTTTTCTGCTTAATCCTAGGAAAGATGGGGAAGAAAGGGCCAAACACTGAGCAAGGTGGAGAAAATGCAAAAATTGCTTCATGTCATTTCTCTCACCAACCATTTTTGACAGATCAGAACTCTGAGGGCTCTGAGAGAAAAACATCCCACATGCCTGTGGCAGGTGCCTGAGTTCAGAAGAGAACTAAGAAGCTCAGTTCTGGCCCTCAAGGGGTAGGGGGAAAGCAGCCCCTACCCTTTTATGTCAGGACCATAAAAACATGGGAAATGAAGAGAAGATAATTATTCTTTTCTTAGAATCCTCAGGAAGTTGAAATATGACTCTCATAAAGATTTGAATGACCCTACACTCACATACATATACACACTAACACACGCTATGCGCATATAAACTTTTTCCTGTAGCCTAGTAATTCTTCCCCTTTGCTAGGGTTAAGGAAAAGAGAAATTGCCTTCTTCTCAAACAAATATACACCTGATATACATACACACATACAACCATATATATGTATATATAAACATATATGTGAGCGTGTATATGCATATTCACTCAGATGCATGCTCATACACATGTTTATATACATCTACCCAGACATATGTATAAGTATGTACATGTATATGCACATATATAACCAACACATATGTTTATATACATGAACACAAACATTCACTCATACTTATAATGGTACATACATATATGTCAATATGTGTATACATGAAGATATGCACACATACGTATGCACACAGATGCATACACATGAACACACACACACACATATATACTCAACACAGAGATAGGCACATTTACAAATACATATACATAAACTCACACATATTCCTACACACACATACACTGAGAAGCACAAACACTCAGGAGTTGCTTCATACGAGGGCACACTTACCCCTTTCCTCTAATTTGCTTGTTCTAATTTCCTCAAAAATTCCTACTCCCATACTTCCTTTCTCATTCTTGTTTTTAAGTGCAGCCTTCCCTTGGAGTACCCAGATGCCCCAATATGCCTAGAAAAAGCCAGGAGTGTGACTTATGTTCTGGAATCAGGACTGACTGGCTCCTTTCTCTCTCAGAAGTATTCTGGAGTGGGTGACAGATTGGGATGCCCTCCTGGAGGAAGTACTGATATTTACCTGGGCGAGAAGCTGGAATAAAAGCAGCAGAACTTTAGCCTAGCTATGCAGAAGCTCTAGTTCCTGTTTCCTAGTAATGCTGAAATTTGGATTTCAGGATCTTGCTCCTGGAGAAAGTGACAAGAATGATGCTGCCTCCCAGCCAAGCAACCAGCCAGACTCTGGGAAGCAGGGGCTTGGCACCCTCAGTGGCCCCATCCCTGTGCACACTGCTGTAAAGGTATGGACTAGGACAGTCCCCAGCTGTGGGCTGAGCTAACAGATGCCAATGCAGAGCTTTCCGTGTCAGTCCTGTGGGCATGAAGAGAATCACACAGACTCCCCACATAGGTTCAGGCCACTAAAAATGTCACAGAGTGGCCCTGGGGGGTGCGTCATCAGTATACATGGACTCTCAACACTGGCAAAGCATGTGTTTGAGAATAGTTGGGGGATCATAGCTCAACCAGCATGCTCCTGGCTTGCATTTTATGAGTCAGGCATAGTGGTAATTGCAAAAAGAAGATGGAAGTTAGATAGTGAGTTCAAGGCCAGCCTGGGCTATTATAATAAGGACTTATCTCAAAATTCAAAACAAAAATAAATAAGTAAAATAATAAAGATTTACTGAGCTCACCCCTAAGATAGACACAGCTGATTACACATAGGACTTTAAAAACTATTTATTATTTATGTGTATGAGTTTATTGCTTGCATGTATGTAAGTGCATCCATGTCCTGCAATGCCCGAGGTGGTCAGAAGGCATTGAATTCCCCTAGAAATGTAGATGCTGAGAATCTAACCTAGGTCTTCTGCAAGAGCAGCCAGTGTTTTTAACTGCTGAGCCATCTCTCCAGAGTAGAAGTTCTCAGAGTACACCCTCCTAAATAGCTGCTTGGTAGTCATTTGACCTGCTTATAGCATTTTACACCAACTGACTTCTATGGCATGTTTTTCAGCTCCAGTGCCACCTTTAATGCATGCTGACATGAGTCTTATGGGATTTTTAAAACTGTAAATTAAAGATTCAGTGATAAAGTAACAGTCTTGTGCTCTAAGTAGATGGCAAACATTTTAGTCTCCAGTAAAACTCCCCAACCAAACTACAAACCCATTTTTATTTTTTTATTAACTTTCATTTATTTCATTTTTTAACAATAAGTAATACGTTTTGAGTACAAGCATCCTTCATGTAAAACCAATTTGCAAGCAGTTGTGCCCAAACCCACACAGCCCAAGGCTCCCACCATTCAGCTGGAGGGGCTTGTATGTACAATCAAGTTGATCAAATTAAGTGTCCAGTCTATATTGCTATACAAACCCATTTTTTAAAGTCAGGAGAGCTTTGAATCACAGATAGCTATCAATAAATCTTTTGCATTAGACAGGAGGGAGGAGGAAAGGGTTCACATTATTTACAAGATTGTATATCAAGATAAATTATATTAGTATTTCTATTGGAGTTCTTAAATTTTGCATAATTGAAATCAATAAAGTTGTCAATCTCCCTGTACCAAGGAGATGTACCAGAGGCCAAAGGAAGGACAGACCATCTGAGGAAAATCACTGTCCATGTAAATCCCACTAGCCCACAAGGGCTGCTTGCTTATAGATGAGTACCCATTCCTTCTGATTGGTAAATACTTAAACACCAGTTACTGAAGATGCATCACTTTTAGGTTAATGAGATGCTTTTTATAGGGTGTTTTTGAGAAGGAAGCAGCTAAGGTAGGGTCAAAGCCCTCAGGCCTGATAAGGAACTCATGAGACCAGTGAGAAAATTTATCAGATAACTCTCTGAGACCAAAAAAAATCCTGTGGTAGGAGGGAGGTATTCTGCAGTCTCCAAATGATGCGTGGCAATCCAGAAGGAAACACCATCTATCTTCAAGGAGGGAACAGTCTAGTTTTCAGACTGCCACAAACACAGTGTCTTGTGTGAGTAAGATGTGCATAGAAGGCTTGGGTAGATACTTCTCTAGAGATAACAGAATTTGTCAGTAAGCACATGAAAATGTTCTCAATGTTGTGAGTCTGTAAGGAAGTACAAATGAAAACCAATGAAACACCATTCCTAACGCTTCCACAAAAATGTGGAAGTAGAACTGGAAAGATAGCTCAGTAGTAAAGAGCACTGGCTGCTCTCGTTGAGGACCCAGATTCTGTTCCTAGTACCCACATGGTGGCTAACAACTCTAGTTCCAGGAGACCCAAAGCCCTCTTATGGCCTCTGCAGACATTGTGCAACACAGGTCCATTTATATACATGCAGACAGAACACTCATACATATAAAAATAAATTTTTAAATGTGGAAATCGTAAATGTTGATGAAAACGTGGAGAACTAGACATGTCACATACTATTGGTCAGAAAGTAGAATGCTTTAACTGCTGTGGAAACTTTTATCATTTCCTCAGTCAATTAACATAGATTTATTATGTTACATGGCAATTCTACTTCTAGGTATGTATGTACCTAAAAGAATTCCTAGGGGTGTAGAGATAGCTCAGAAGTTAAGAACACTGGCTTTTCTTGCAGAAGACTGGGTTTGAATCCCAACACCCACATGTCAGCTAACAACTATCCCTAACTCCAATTCCAGAGGATCCAATGCCTTCTTTCCTCTGTGGGCACTACACTACATGGGTGCAGGCATAACATTCATACACATAAAATAAAAATAAACAAATAAAATACATCCTAAAAGAATTTAAAATAAATGCCTAAGCAAAAATGAGTGCATAAATATTTGTAGCAATACTATTTGTCATATTTCCAAGTTAAGGTCAAACCAACATCCACAGTTTAATAAATCAATGTTTATTCATACCACTGAGTACTATTTATCCACAGAAAGAAATGCCATATTGACACCTGCTGCAGCAGGAATTAACCTAGAAAACATTATACTAAGTACAAGAAACTAGACACAAAATATATACACTGTATGATTAGGTATATATAAAACATCCAAGCAGTTGTGGGAGCTGAGGAGAAGGAAGAGTGGTGAACGTTCATTTTGTAGTCATAGAAATTTTATGGAATCAGATAGAGGTCATGGTTTTAATCGTGACTGATTAAAACTATAATTTACTTCCACATTAAAGTAGGTTTTCCTTCCCCAGGCAGCTGTTGGCCTAGGGAGAATGGGGGCTAGGGTTCATTTTTCCTCATCCCCTCAGCGGGTGATTTTGCACCCTCAAAATGCTTTATGAGGAGGGCACACAGAGCTCTTCAAGTGGGAGCTGGTTTTGACAGTGATCTGGAATTAGACAGCAAGGTTGTTGCAGATGGCAGGAAATTGAAAGGAAAAGAGGCGGGAGGTGCACACAGCCAGAGAGGAGGCCAGCATTGTGAGGATAATGCTTCCATAGATGCCAGAGAGTTTGGGCTCTCTGGCATCTACAGGTCACATTAAGAGTCAGAATAAGGCAAGTGGTAGGCTCCTTGGGGAAAGTCACATTCAGATGTGCATTTTGTGGTTGAAGTGCAGAGGCTGCCAGTGGAGAATGTGCTTGCCAGCTATGCAGGAGCCCCCTCTTCTGGACACTGATGGTACCACAGTTTCCCTCCAATTCTTCCTCAAATCTTTTTTTTTCAGTATTTATTTGTGCATTTCTATATCTTGATCATATTTTGACCCATGCCTATATGCCTTCCCCACAGCCCCCCACCATATTTCATGTATTTTGTCATATTTGTTAAGACCTATTGAGTCAAGTTTGTGTCCCCAGATGTCCCTCAGTGTGAGAAGATCCATTGGAGCCTAGTCAGACTATCTAGAGTCACTCTCTTAAAGAAAACCAACTCTCCCTCACCCACTAGCAATCAGCTGCCAATAGTTCCTCAACTAAGATTGGAGCTTATTACTCATTTCCTCAGTTATATGCTTTGTTTTTGTCTATTTAAGTATACATGGGTCTTGTGCATGCTGTCACCATTGCTGTAAGTTCCAGCTACCTGGAAAACTCTGTTTCCTTGTGGTTGTCCACCACCCCTGGCTCAGATCTTTTGTAATCTTTGGCAGGAACAGCCATGGTTTTCTTTTCAATCACTTCTAGTAATAAAGTCAGGTTTTGAATTTTTTTTAACTCAGCAGTCTTATTGCTTCCTAATATATGAAGGTCTTTTGATTTCTAGAGAAATTTATGCATAAAATTGCAAAAAATGCATAACTTCAACAGGACATATGCTACTATTATGATCTTTAAAAATCTGTTTAGTGGAAGTTGAGTGTGTGTGGGGGTGTGTGAAAGCACCTATGCTCATATAAGACTGTGGGGGGGTGTGAAAGCACATGCATTCATATGAGACTGTGTGGGGGTATGTGAAAGCACATGTGCTCATATAAGAGTGTGGGGGTGTGTGTGAAAGCACATGTGTTCATATAAGAGTGTGGGTGTGTGAAAGCACATGTGCTCATATAAGAGTCTGGGTGTGTGTGTGAAAGCACATGTGCTCATATAAGAGTGTGGGGGTGTGTGAAAGCACATGCATTCATATAAGAGTGTGTGGGGGTGTGTGAAAGCACATATGCTCATATAAGAGTGTGGGGGGAGTGAAAGCACATGCATTCATATAAGAGTGTGTGAGGGTGTGTGAAAGCACATGCATTCATATAAGAGTGTGGGGGGTGTGAAAGCACGTGTGCTCATATAAGAGTGTGTGGGGGGTGCACAAAAGCACATGTGTTCATATAAGAGTGTGTGTAGGGTGTGAAAGTACATGCACTCATATAAGAGTGTGTGTGGTTGTGAAAGCACATGCATTCATATAAGAGTATGGGGGATGTGAAAGCACATGTGTCTGTGGGTATGTGAAAGCACATGTGCTCATATAAGAGTGTGTGGGGGTGTGTGAAAGCACATGTGCTCATATAAGAGTGTGTGTGGGGTGCATGAAAGCACATGTGTTCATATAAGAATATGTGTGGGGGTATGAAAGCACATGTGCTCATATAAGAGTGTGTGTAGGGTGTGAAAGCACATGCGTTCATATAAGAGTGTGTGGGGGGGTGAAAGCACATGTGCTCATATAAGAGTGTGGGGGGATGTGAAAGCACATGTGCTCATATAAGAGTGTGTGTGGGGTGTGTGAAAGCATATGTGTTCATATAAGAGTGTGGGGGGAGTGAAAGCACATGTGCTCATATAAGAGTGTGTGTGGGGTGTAAAGGCACATGCATTCATATAAGAGTGTGGGGAGTGTGAAAGCACATGTGCTCATATAAGACTGTGTGGGGGCATGTGAAAGCATATGTGCTCATATAAGAGTGTGGGGGGTGTGAAAGCACATGTGCTCATATAAGCCTATGGAGAGCTTAGATTGGGGATTTCCCAGGACCACCTGAAGCACAGGTAGGAGCCGAGCACTTCAGCCAGGTGGATTGTTGGATAATTCTATCACTGGGTTGTTGGACAATTGTTTCATTAGTCTGTTGAAAGATTAAATCATTGCTTGTGGGGGCAGAATCTCCCTGCTAGCTGGTATAAGAGGTGGGCCTGCTGCCACTGTGAGGCTTGAGTACACAAAACTTAGATAGGGGATTTCCCAGGATCACCTGAAGCACAGAGTAAGCAAGGCATATTTCCCCCACCCCCAACTGAAATTGCTGAGGGAATGTCCAATTGGATTCTTTGGAGAACCCTCAGAACAGAAAGGGAAGAGTGAGTTAGACTTCCAATATATATACAAAATTGAAAGCCTAAAACTTAGACAAGTCAATACTCCATAAACAAGGAGAAAAACAAATCTAACAAACAAACAAACAACGAAGGCATCTGAAGGAGGCAATCAAAGCAAGCTTTCAATGCAGTGAAGAGGCATTTGGGATTCTCATTGGAATACAGGCAAAGAGAAACCCACATGCCAGAGACACAACAAAGGGACAATAAGGGAAAGATAGGTAATTCTACACCAAGCTCTACCAACCCTGTGGGAGATTCCTACAGTGGGAGTCCCCCAGGGGCGGCCCAGGACACAGATCTTAGAAGAACAATTGCAGACATATTTAAAGAAATCAAAGAATATAAAGAACAAGTTAGAGAACTAAGGAGAGAGAATGAAAAACTCAAGAAGGACCTAGAGGGAGAAAATGACAAACACCGGAAGGAAGGGGAAACATTGAAAAAGGAAACCAACAAGTGAAGCAAGGAGCTACAGGAAGAGATTGAGAAACTCCGAAAGGAAATGGAAATACTAAAGAAATCACAAGATAAAATAAAAAAGGAAATCAAACACTCATACAATCAAGAGGAAAGGAAGAGAAAAAGTCTCAGAAGTAGAATGGAGGAAACAGAAGAAAGATTATCAGACCTGGAAGATAACACAGAACAACTAAAAACTTCAAGTAAAGGTTATGAAAAAAATTTAAATACACAAAAGTGGGATAACCAGGAATTGTGGGACACTATGAAAAGATCAAACCTCTGCATATAGGGATAGAGGAAGGAGAAGAATCCCAAGAGAATGGTATTGATCAGATCTTAAACAGAATGTAGATGAAAAGTTCCCCAAACTTAAAAAAGACAAACCAATACAAATACAAGAAGTACATAGAACTCCAAACAGACAAGATCAGAAAAGAAACTCCCCATGACATATCATAGTTAAAATGCTAGATGCCCAAAACAAAGACAAAATTCTGAAAGCTACAAGAGAAAAACAAGTTACATATAAGGAGGAAACCTATCAGAATTACAACTGACTTCTCAGTGCAAACTATTAAAGCAAGAAGAACATGGAGCAAAGCATTCCCAGTGTTAAAGGACTATAGTTGCCAACCCACGATACTATACCCAGTATAAATGTCAATTATAGTTGAAGGAGAGAGAAAAATCTTCCATGACATAAACAAGATAATAGAATACATGTCTGGAAAACCAACCTTTCAGAGAATACTTGAAGCAATTCAAAGGACAGAAGAAAGGAGCAACTATCCCCAGGTACCAAAAAAGAAAAATTAATAAAAGCATAACTGCAGAAGTAGAAACTGAGACCAAAAATGCAAATGGATAATAAGGTGAAAGGAAGCAACACACATCTTTCAGTTATAACCTTAAATATTAATGGAGTAAACTCCCCAATCAAAAGACATAGACTGTTGGTTAAATATATATCATCGGTTGGTCCTTTAATCACTCATGGCCACAATCTACACGATGTTCTTCCCTCCTAGAACCAGGATGGCAGCTTCACAATGCTATAAGCTTCAGGGCTGTCTCCTGCCTGCAGGCCGACAGTCCCTAGGCTTAGCTCTAGCAAGAAGGGGTAGGGGACCACGGGAAGTCACCTGAGGAATGAAAGACATGGACTTAGTGGGAGAAGGTCTGGGAGATAGACTCAATTTTATTCATGCCAGCAATGTGTTTATATACTAACGGCTACTGTGCTCTGGGCAAGGAAATGGGGGGCAGGAGGAAGGCAAGGCCAAGTCACCTTGGTTCCTACCAGGGAGGCTGCAGAGCTCCTGTTTGTGCAACCGGTAAACTAGAGGTGTGACATTTTGCTCAATACCTCAGATAGGTTCTGGAACTTTGCAGGGATAGGAGAGTCAGGAAAACACTGCACTATCCCGAGCTCACAGAGATAAAACTCAGGAAGCCCCGGGACAGATTCTGCTATTCCTTGCCTCGAGCCAGACAAAGTATCATTCCTACAACAGACTGGGAGATTGGATTAGGAAACAGAAGGCTTCTATATGCTGTATACAAGAAACCCATCTTACCCTCAAGGACAGGCACCAACTTAAAGTGAAAGGATGGAAAAATATATTCCAAGCAAATGGTACCAAAAAGAAAGCAGGTGCTGCTATTTTAATATCGACAAAATAGACTTCAAAGTAAAAGGAATCAGAAGAGACAAAGAGGGCCATTACATCTTTATCAAAGTAACAATTGACCATGAAGATTTGACAATCATGGATATATATGCACCAAACTCTGGTGCACCAAACTTTATAAAGACAATTCTCCAGGACCACAAGGCACAGATTAACCCCAGTACACTCATAGTAGGGGACTTCAATACACTTTGGATAGGTCAACTGGACAAAGAATAAACAGAGAGACATCTGAACTGAATGTTAAGATACAACAAATGGACCTCACAGACATCTACCAAATATTCCACCCAAATACCAGAGAATACACTTTCTACTCAGCACCCCATGGGACATTCTCCAAAATCGACCACATACTAGGACACAGAAGAAACCTCCACGAATACAAAAAGACTGAAATAATTTCATGCTTTCTATCAGACCACAATGCAATAAAGGTCAATATCAACACCAGGCTAAGTCCTACTATTTACAATAACACATGGAGACTAAAGAACATGCTCCTGAATAATAAATGGATCAAGGAAGAAATAAAAGCATTCCTGGAACTGAATGACAATGATAATACAACACAACAAAACCTATGAGATACTTTAAAAGCAGTCCTAAGAGGTAAGTTTATAGCCCTGGGTGCCTACATTAGAAAAACAGAAAGAGCACAAGTGAACAATCTAACACTGCAGCTAAAAACACTTGAGAGACAACAAATGAAGCCTAAATGCAACAGACAGGAAGAAATAACAAAAATCAGAGCAGAAATCAATGAAATAGAAACAAAGAAAACAATACAAAAAAATTAATGAATCCAAAAGTTGGTTCTTTTAAACAATAAACAAGATAGAAAGACCTCTAGCCCAGTTAACCAAAAGAACAACTCCAAATCAATAGAATCTGTGATGAAAGAAGAAATATCACAACAGACAATGAAAAGATCCAGACAATCATATGGGAATATTTCAAAAACCTATACTCTACTAAGTTGGTTTCATGGCAGAATTATATAATACATTTCAAAAAGACTTACAGCCATTATTACTCAAATTGTTCAGAAGGATTAAAGTAGAGGGAAATCTCCCAAATTCCTTCTATGAAGCCAGCATCACTCTAATATCAAAACCAGGCAAAGATACAACCAAAAAGGAGAACTATAGACCCATCTCATTAATGAACACAGATGCAAAAATTGTCAACAAAATGCTTGCAAACTGCATACAGACTGACATCAAGATCATCCATCATGATCAAGTTGGATTCATAACCAGACATGCAGGCATGGTTCAACATATGAAAATCAATAAATATCATAAAACACATAAATGGGGGCTGGAGAGATGGCTCAGCAATTAAGAGGGCCGACTGCTCTTGCAGAGGACCTGGGTTTGATTCCCAGCACCCACATGGTGGCGAAGAACCGTCTTTAACTCCAGTTCCAGGGGAATCCGATGCCCTCTTCTGACCTCTGCAGCATTGCACAACACAGGTGCACCAACCTACATGCAGACAGTACACTCATACACATAAAAATAAATAAATTTAAAACACACACACACACACACATGGACTGAAAGACAAAAATCCACAGGATCATCTCAATTGACACAGAAAAAAAAAACCTTTGACAAAATCCAGCATCCATTCATGCTTAAGTCCTTGAGAGAATTGGATTGGAGGGATCATTCCTCAATGTAATCAAAGCCATATACAGGAAACCCACCGCCAGCATCATCCTAAATGGGGGAAAGACAGGAACATCCCCCTTAAAAGTAGGAACTCAGCGAAGCTGCCCCATCACCACTCCTCTTCAATATAGTGCTTGAAACACTTGTGAGGGCAATAAGGCAAGAAAAATAAATTAAAGGAGTACTAATTGGAAAAGAGGAAGTCAGTCTATCCCTATTTGCTGATGATATGATTGTTTACTTAAGGGATGCTAAAAATTCCACCAGAAAACTCCTAGAAATGATTAAGAGTTTCAGTAAAGTGGCAAGATATAAAATTAAGCTAGAAAAACCAGTAGCCATTCTTTACACCAACAACAAGCAACTGAAGAAGAAATACAAGGAGACCTTCCCAATCACAATACCCTCAAAAACAATAAAATACTTAGGAACAAATCTAGCCAAAGACACCAAAGATCTCTACAACAAAAATTTTAAACCTCTAAAGAAGGAAATTGAAGAAGACATCAGAAGAATGAAAGAATTCCCATGCTCATGGATTGGGAAAATTAGTATAGTAAAAATGTCCATTCTGGGGCTGGAGAGATAGCCTAGCGGTTAAGAGCACCGACTACTCTTGCAGAGGACCAGGGTTCGATCCCCAGCACCCACATGGCAGCTGAGAACTATCTGTAACTCCAGTTCTAGGAGAACTCCAGTTCCAGGGGAATCCGAGACCCTCTTCTGACCTCCGCGGCATTTCACGACACAGGTGCACAGACCTACATGCAGACAGTACATTCATACACATACAAAAATAAATAAAATTTAAAAAATGTCCATTCTACCCAAACTATTGTAGAGATTCAATGCAATCCCAATTAAAATCCCCAAGAGTTTCTTCACAGGCTTGGAAAAAAGAGTCCTTAATTTCATATGGAAAAACAAAATACCCAGAATAGCCAAAGCAACCCTGAGCGAAAAGAGCAATACAGGGGGTAATCTCTATACCAGATTTCAAACTATACTACAGGGCAATAGTCACAAAAACAGCTTGGTACTGGCACAAAAACAGACCTGTTGACCAGTGGAACAAAACTGAAGATCCAAACTTGAGCACATACAATTTCAGCCACCCCATATTTGACAAGGGGGCCAAGAAGACACAATGGAGGAAAGACAGCATCTTCACTCCAGATGGATTAAAGACCTCAACATGAAACCCCAAAGTCTGAAGGTGATAAAAGAAAAACTTGGCAGCAGACTACAAGACATAGGCATAGGAAAAGACTTCCTAAATCAGACAGTAGCTACACAAGAAATAAGATCGACAATTGACAAATGGGACCTCATTAAACTCAAAAGCTTCTGTACATCAAAAGAAACAATCAAGGAAGTAAAGAGAAAACCCACAGAGTGGGAGGAAACCTTCACCACAGATACATCTGACAAAGCATTGATTTCCAGAATATATAAACTACTCAAAAAACAAAGAAGAAAGAAAACAAATGACTCACTCAAAAAATGGAGCAAAGAGCTGAACAGAGACTTCACAAGTGAGGAATTAGAGATGGCTGATAAACATCTTTAAAAAGTGTTCAACGTTGCTAAT
Organism: Rhizomys pruinosus; assembly: GCA_009823505.1. Classification (NCBI taxonomy): domain Eukaryota; kingdom Metazoa; phylum Chordata; class Mammalia; order Rodentia; family Spalacidae; genus Rhizomys; species Rhizomys pruinosus. Next base: position 205,961 of record VZQC01003549.1, read on the forward strand.
AATTAAGGAAATGCAAATTAAAACCACTTTAAGATATCATCTCACCCCAATAAGACTGGCTAGGATCAAGAAAACAAATGATACCAAGTGCTGGAGAGGTTGGGGGGAAAAGGCAACACTCATCCACTGCTAGTGGGAATATAAACTCGTACAGCCACTATGGAAAGCAATGTAGAGAACCCTTGGAAGACTCAAAATGAGCTTGCCACCTGACCCCCCAATCATACCACTCCTGGGTATATACCCACAAGACTCATCTTACCACAGAGATACATGCACAGCCATGTTTATCACAGCTCTCTTCACAATAGCAAAGAGCTGAAACTAATCCAAGTGCCCCTCAACTGACGAGTGGATAGAGAAAATGTGGTACATCTACACAATGGAGTTCTATGCAGCAGCAAAGAAAGATAACATCATGAAATTTGCAGGTAAATGGATGGAGCTGGAAGATATCATGCTAAGTAAAGTAACACCGTCCCCCCAAAAAAGGACGAATGGTATCCCTCATCTGTGGATGCTGGTGCCAATTACCTCCTAATTGTATGACAACCTGAGCAATATTAATGTGATCTGAAAACAACTGTGCTCTTATATTGTGAATCCCTAAAAATAAATAAATAAATAATTTTTATAAAAGAGTGGGGGAGTATGAAAGCACATGTGCTCATATAAGAGTGTGGGGGGTATGTGAAAGCACATGTGCTCATATAAGAGTGTGGGGAAGGTGTGTGAAGGCACATGTGCTCATATAAGAGTGGGGGTGTGTGAAAGCACATGAGTTCATATAAGAGTGTGGGGAAGGTGTGTGAAGGCACATGTGCTCATATAAGAGTGGGGGGGTGTGAAAGCACATGAGTTCATATAAGAGTGTGTGTAGGGTGTGAAACACAAGTGCTCATATAAGAGTAGGGGGGAGGTGAAAGCACGTGTGCTCATATAAGAGTGTGTGGGGTGTGTAAAAGCACGTGTTCATAACAACACATGCATGGAGGTCAAAACTTTAAGAAATTAATTCTATCCTTCCACAATAGTGGGATCTGAGTATCAAACTCAGGTCATCAGGTTTGATAGCAAGTGCCTTTGCTTGCTTAGTAAACCTGTATTATGATATTTTTGTAGTCTTTATATTGATCACTAAGATACTAAAAATTTTTTCACCTTGTAGATGATGGAATTCCAATGTAGTAAAACTTACAAGATTGTATCACATTCAAAAATTTCTCTTAATATTCAAGCTTGTGCCCTCAAGTTCCTTTGCTGTATCCAAGCCATAATTTACAATGAGTGAATCCTGAAAAGGGTGTGGTGGGTGAATAGCCCTTCTCATACTAAAGGGCCATTATTTCAAAGTGTACCACTTCCTGATTGTGTATGGGAATTTGGGGAAGGAGGAGGGAGGGCAAGTGGGTGGGTCTGTTTTGGTTGTGGCCAACTAAGAACAACAACTAAGAACAACATTCTGGATTTGCAGTGAGGATGATAACTTCATCTAAGTTCATGCCATTAACAAGTCAGCTTACTCTGTGCTTAATGCAAAGTGACTGCATGGGAAAGAACTCTCGGGAGCAATCCCCAAGATGGAACATTAAGCTACTCATTGGCTTTATGTAAGCCATTGAAACTCAGACTCCATTCCATGAAGAAAAGCTCCTGGAGCGCCTTCTAAAGTTTAGGGAACCTGTGCTCTGCCAGCGTGATAAGTTCATAGCAGAGCAGCCTGTCTGACTATATGAACTGTGCACCATGCCTTTGCGATACTGTATTTTCAGGATTTGAGGGGGGGAAAAAACCTCCTCACCTCCACATAAAGCACATGCCATTTTCTTTGCAGTCCAAGTCTTTGGGTGACAGTAAGAATCGCCACAAAAAGCCCAAGGACCCCAAGCCAAAGGTGAAGAAGCTAAAGTATCATCAGTACATCCCCCCAGACCAGAAGGCAGAAAAATCTCCACCACCCATGGACTCGGCCTATGCCCGGCTGCTCCAGCAGCAGCAGCTGTTCCTGCAGCTGCAGATCCTCAGCCAACAGCAGCAGCAGCAGCAGCAGCAGCAGCAGCAACAACAACAGCAGCAGCAGCAGCAGCAGCAGCAGCACAGGTTCAGCTACCCTGGGATACATCAAGCACAGCTCAAGTGAGTGACCACCCTGGGGGTGGTGGCATGGCTTCTCCAACTGAGGCCTAGGGGTCAGCACCTTGAGACCAGCACATCCCATGTTACATCATGTCTTTGTCTGGCATGTTTGGACTGTGACTCTCTTTAGAAGCCATGTATACATTTTCAGGACCATAAGGAGGGGAGGAATCAAGATTCCAAGCTGAACCATGGAATATCTAAGAACGTAATATTGGCATTGCTCACAATTTGAGTACACTACTCAATAGCTGAGTGGCAGCCTCAGAGATTGACTCCTGAGCCCAGGCTCTGCCCATGTACTATATATTCATATTCATGCTCTACTGTTAGCAGGAGGATGGAGGATCCTGTCATTTGTCTCTGACCACTCTCAGGTTACAGTTGTAATTATGTAGAAAGCTGAGCATGACAAAGCTTCATACAGTATGCTCAGGCCCCTTCAGTGTCTCAGCAAAATCATGGACAGACAGGAGGCTACCATTGCCCCAGTTTCCACCTTTCCCTCTTGCCTCCCCAAAACAAAGTGGGAAGGTTTTCAGCAATCTCATTCATACTATTGTTTCTCCTCTCCCAGTGCTCTTATGCTGATTTGTCACCTACCTGATCCTTGTAGCAGTCACTCTGTGATCTGTTCTAAATTCAAGCTTCTCCATACCTGTCTGATTACTGTAAGTGCATCTTTGTTTTTTAGAGAACCAAATGAACAGATGGTCAGAAATCCGAACTCTTCTTCAACAGCACTGAGCAATACCCCTCTGTCCCCCATCAAAAACAACTTTTCTGGACAAACTGGTATTTCTTCACTCAAGCCAGGGCCCCTCCCACCTAACCTGGATGATCTCAAGGTAGACAATTTAATCCGAGTTTCTTTTCATTTTTAAAACAAACATAGAAATATGTTGTTATTTGATTTCTTGAATGAAAAAAATAGAAGAATGTGGCAGAATAAACTTGTAGGTCCTGGCTTAACTATCCAGACTGCTCCACCTTTAGCTAGTCTTTACTCTTTTCTACATCTTAGACTCCTCATTTGCATAATTGAGTTAATTACAGCCAAAGGGACTAATGTATATGATAGAGCTTAGCATATAGTGGAGGTGTGCAACCTATATAAGCTTCTAGAATGTTCTAAATCAATAGTCAATTGTGAAATAAGTCTCTGTGAAATAAGAAAAATAAGAACCATGCAAACTTCTCTTCATGTAGCTAAGTACATCCACATAGCTAATGTACATTCAAAGTATATATTTCCTTCTAATGCCTTTGAATGTTAACATTAGCTTTCCATTTAAAAATGCTGACAGTAGCCAATAGAATTTGAGTGCTTTTCATAGGGCTATATTTTTATTCAGTAAGAATATTGTTAATGTGATTTTTATTTTTCTATTTATTTTTACTTTATATGTATGAGTGTTTTGCTTGCATATATGTAAATGTAGTCATATCATGCATTGCCCACAGAAGCCAGAAGAGAGTGTCAGATCCCCTGGATCTAGAGTTACAGATAATAGTTAGCCTCTTTGTGGGTGCTGAGAACTGAACCCAGTTCCTCTGTAAAAGCAGCCAGTTCCCTTAACTACTGAGCCATCTCTCTAGCCCTTAATTGTACCAATCTCATGACCTTTCTCTGCTCTCGGTTCTTATCATCACTCCTCATGTCCATCCTTAATATTCAACATCTGTTTTTTTTTGAGAAAGAATATAGAATTAAGGTCATTCCAACTTAAGGAAATTCCATGGCTGCCAAGCCCAAGTACAATATTGTGGGTCCTGATACCAAAGTTTCTACTCCTCCTTCCACAAATTTTACTGAGCTTGTTCATTTGGCATCTGCACACCTGGAAGATACTAAACTTATGATAATGCTTTCTGGAGTCATGGGGTCACCTGTCCTCATTTCCTCAAGTCAATAATCCATAGAGATAAAAAGATGCCATCTTATCTTGAAAACATTGCCCTAAATGAAATAAGCAGGTACAATGGGTCAAATACCTAAGGAGTTGTCTTACAGCAGGGGGCACCCCTGATTTGAATAGACAGATTCATAGAGATAGAAAGAATAGAAGTTACCGGGGATATCCAAGAAGGACCATGGGGAATTATTGTTTAATAGAAATATAGCTTCAAGTTGAGATCATAATAGGGGAATTATTGCTTAATAGGGATATAGTTTCAAGTTGAGATCATGAAAAGTGATGGATTGCAAGATCAGTGTGAATGCACTTGTTGCTAAACTATACATTAAACTGGACAGTGGTCTGATGGCAAACTTTTTGTTATGTTTACTGCAATAAGTTTATTTTTTGTGGCTTGACAATCACAGCAATTAGGACAGATCAAGGTGCTGGTGGTGATGGTGGTGATGGTGGTGATGGTATGTAGGAAGATCCAGTTTGAATTGGGGGCTAGTCCTCAGCTAGCACCCCTCAGAGCACCACATGGATGGGAGTCAGGAGATTTCTCTGACCCCGCTTCAAGAAGGAGCAGACAACATGGCCCAGGTGCATGATACTGGGTGGGGCAGCAGTGTGCAGTGGCATGGAATTGGGGGCCTGTGATTGGCTCTGGGAGCTGACATCATTTTGCTTATAAAAAGCAGGCAATAAGTCGAATTCTCCATTACCATCATTACAGAATTCCCGGTCGTCACTTCTTTGTGTGCATACAGGCCAAACCAGGCCTGCATTTCGTTCTGGTGGCCAGTGGGTTGGCCAGGGGACCTCGGACCACCAATCTGGATAACTAGTGTGGTGAAGTGAGCTGTGAGTGGACATAGACTGAAGATAGACCATCAGCCATCAGCCTGAAATTCCTGTCCCCGGGCAGCAGTCTCTGGGCAGGTGGAAATCACAGCCAAGAGTGGGAAACGTTTCATTGTCCAGGCTAAGGGCCTCTCAGGTCGGGTTACAAAAGTAACCAACTGACCTCTGCACATGTGGTTACTGTGCTCCCCTTTCCAGCAGGGCCGCTTCGTACCTACTCGTTAGAAAGGAAGCTTCCTACAGTGGTGGTGGTGGTGAAGATAGTTGCCATTTTTTAGCTACCCTCTCTATTTAGATTCCGACCTGGCAAGGTCATTTTTATCAGGTCAGTTTTAAAAATTAAAATAAAAACCAGGGTCTTAAGGCGGTTCATTGATAGGGCTCCAACTTAAATGGCTGATTACAAAAGTTTTGTCATTATAGTGACATGAGACTAGAAATGAAGAGGTGAAGGGAGGGATGAGATGTGTCCTAGAGTCCTGGGAAAGTTATTCCAGAATGGAATGGGCAGAAATGGGGTGGGGCCAATGAGAAGGGTCAGAGGCAAGTTCATTCAGGTTTGGAATGTTGAGTGGATGGTAACAGTAAGTCAAAAAACACAAAGTCTAGCCAGTTTCTATGGATAAGAAACTTTCTTCATTCTCATTCAACTCAGCTCTGCTGTAGAGGGCAGGGCAATGACTTTTAGAATTCTGTACAAAGTGGGGAAAATTGAAGGTAGAAAAGTGAATGGGCTTTGTGAGTTCAAGGTCAGCTCTGGTCTACAGAGTGAGTTCCAGGACAGCTGGGACTACAGGGAGACCCTGTCTCGAAAAGACCAAAAAATAAATAAATAAATAAATAAATAAATAAATAAATAAATAAATAAATAAATAAATAAAAGTGAATGGGATCATGAGAGAGAAAGAAGAAAAGAATGGGAAGAAGTAGAGTTGAGGGGAAGAGAGAAGAAAGGAAGCAGGTGATACAACTACATTTGAGGAAAGATGGAGTCAGGTATTTATGAAGGACAGTCTCTCAAAGTAATTAGAAAGGTAAATAGTGAAGGCTGTGTTTCCAGCAAGTAAAGGGCACTGATTGCTCCTTAAAGAGTTATTAGGGCCAGGGAGATGGCTCAGTACATGAAGTGCTTGCCAGAGAAACATGAGGACCTGAGAATTTGGTCACCATCACCTATGTGTAGCATGAGAGCATATACTTATATCCCAGCCTTGGGGAGGCAGACTCAGGAGGATCCCTGGGACTTGAAGGCCAACTAAGCTATCTTCCTTAGGTGATAGATCTCCTTCTCAATATGAAAAAACAAACAAAAACCAACCAAAGTGGATGGTGTGTGAAGAACAAGACCTACCCCCCCCCACTGCACATACATGTGAACACACAAGAAGTTATTAATGGTTATATCATAGTGTATGGGTTTTTAATCCTATTTCTGAAAACAGAAATATGAGGGAGAGTGATGGGAAGGGGCTAAGAATTCTGAAAACCAGAAAAATACTTAATGAACATTAAGAAAATGTTCACTTTTGCTGGGTGTGGTAGCACACGCCTTTAATCCCAGCACTCGGGAGGCAGAGGCAGGTGGATCTCTGTGAGTTCAAGGCCAGCCTGGTCTACAGAGTGAGTTCCAGGCCAGCTGGGGCTACAGGGAGATCTTGTCTCAAAAAGACCAAAAAAACAAAAAAAGAAAAGAAAAGAAAATGTTCATTTTTAAGGTGTGATAATGCTATTGTTTATATATTTTTAGGAGTGTACTTATCTTTTACAGATACATATAATGCTGTTTATAGATCAAATGATATAATTTGCTACAATTTAAGAGAGGTAGAGAAAGAAACAATATTATTGTAAATTGATAATTATTGAAATTTCTTGATAAATGTTTTTCTATTTTTGCCTGTTTGAATTTTCCATAATAAATGGACTTAAAATTATGAATAATTAAAAGAACACCAGTGAATGTATAAAAGCAGTGTGTGCTGCCTTTGTCTCAAGCAATGACACAACATAATATTCTGAAATTATAAGGTAAATTGAACTCAACAAATATTCATTTTATTTTAGGATATGATCAGCATTTTTTAATAATGTAGCTTAAATTATTCAGTGCAAGAACAAAGTCTAAAAATAAATGTAGAACTCATTAATTTTAAGTAACTCAAGATTAAAACAATGAGTTATCATCTTGCACTTTTTCCAAACCAGAAAATTTGAAAGAAAAAAATTAATAAAACAAGGCCAGCAAGACTCTACAGAGAGGCAGCATGTCAAGTGTCCTATAAGTTGCTGTGATACTTTTGATCATTTTAGTTGATTATAAGGTCGCATATCCAAATACTGAAACATGCTAATATACAGAAAAGTAAATGGTATCCAAATCAACAAGAGTCAGACATGACACTGCATTATCTTCCATCCTTTAATGCGCATGAACATATTTTGTTTTACAACTATTTTTAAACAATTATGTGCCCATAAATTTCTGACACACTTTCCTTAACACATCATGAACATTTTCCATACTTTTAATATTCAAAATAAAACTTTTATTTGTAATAGCAGCCTATTGCTCCAACACCTAGTTAGCATTCCACTGTTGGACATTTAAGTGGTTGCCAATTTTGTTGTTGTAGTTAATTGAAATAAGATTTTAGTGACCTCTGTACACATGTTTATTGAATTCTCTCTTTCTCCAGGCTAACCACTAGGAGTGAAATTTCTGGTTTAAGATATGTTAATATTGTTTAAAGTTTTTGATGGATATTGCCAGAGTTTTCCAATCTACTCCCAGAGCTGACTCCCAGAAGCATCTCTACTCCAACATTTATGTTCACAGGCATTATGTTAAAATACAGTCAACAGCGTGGGAGAGGCTTTTATCCAGACACTGGTCAGCTGCTGTTTGCAAGGCCATGCTTTGAATCAGAAGTCGATAAAGTCCTTTGTCTTTTTAAGATTTTTATTATTTTGTAGTTACTTCATTGATACAAGGGCTATTACTCATTTCTCTGCCAATTGGATGAATCCAAATATACCTATATATTTAATTTAATTACATTTCTTAAATTGCTAATGATTATACAAATATGTTATTGGACTTTTTAAGTATTTTTGTTTATAAAGAACTGGACCATATTCCTTACCCATTTTTATGTTGTGGATTAATTTTTTTCATTTTTATTTGTAAACACACCTGATACCTTGGGATTTCAACATCTTGTTGTTTGTGCTGTGATTGCCTTTTTTCCTGGATTGCTATTTGGATTTACATTTTGTGTCTGCCTTTTAGATTTACCCTAATTTTGTTTGTGAATGTTTTTATGATTACTGCATTTGTTCTTATGGTTAAAAGAGCTTTCCCAACAAAATTTCAGAAGGGTATTTCCCTACATATTCTGTTTTACAGAATTGTTGGTCCTCAAATATTTAACATGTTTCCTGTTTTAATCACGGAAGTGATGTGTTTACATGGAATATTTATAAAATATAGATAATGAGTACTTTACCATATCTTCATCTAGATATTTCATTTTAAAACATAAGTTTAAATGTATGCAGAGGGGCTGGAGAGATGGCTCAGCAGTTAAGAGCACTGTCTGCTTTTCCAGAGGACCTCAGTTTGGTTCCCATAATGCATATGGCAGCTACCAGCCATCTGTAACTCCAGTTCCAGGATATCCAACACCCTCTTCTGACTTCTGTAGGCATTGCATGACATTGGTGCACTTACATACATGCAGGCAATACACTCATGCACATAAAATAAAATAAAAAGAATAAAATATTTTAAATGTATGCACACATTGTTAATATGTTATTTAAAACAATATCAACTCAAACTTTCTTTTTTATTAATTTTATTTATTTCTGTATGTGTATGAATGTACTGCCTGCATGCAGGTTTGTGCACCCGTGTCGTGCAATGCCGCAGAGGTCAGAAGAGGGTGTCATATTCCCCTGGAACTGGAGTTCTCCTGGAATTGGAGTTTCAGACGGTTCTCAGCTGCCATGTGGGTGCTGGGAATCGAACCCAGGTCCTCTGTAAGAGTGGTCGGCGCTCTGAACCGCTAGGCCATCTCTCCAGCCCCTCAACTCAAACTTTCTTTCTCTTAATAATACACCATAAATAGACAGACATGGTGGCACATGCCTTTAATCCCAGAACTCCGGAGGTACATCTCTGTGTCTTGAGGTCAGCCTGGACTACATAGGAAGTTTTAGACCAACTGGAAATACATAGGAAGACCCTGTCTCAGAAAATCAAAATAATAACAATAATATGCCATAAATAATTATTCAACACCCAGTGTCAATGGATCCATGGAATGACATCGTTTGCATGCACTATTTTTATTTAACCAGTTCCTGTGACAGGATATATTTTATAGTTTCCAATTTTATGAACATTATAAAAATGCAGGAATAAAATAATTTCATGTGAATCAAAATAATAATAATAATAACAATAATAATCAACACAACCATTCTCCAGGCAATGTTCCAAGTGCTTTACAAATCTGAAACCACTTATGCCCTCAAAAAACTGTATAAGGCAGGAATTACTAGCCCACTTCACACAGAAGATCAAGAAGCTGGGAACACTCAGGGCCTGGGTTTGGACCAATAGTCTCATCCCCACATACTCTCTTCACTATGTGATTGTTAGCCACACAGTAATGAAAATTAAGACAGATCCTATATATAACTAGGCATGGTGATGCAAATCCATAATCCCAATGCTGGAGCAAGAAGACTGTGAGTTTGAGGCAAGCCAAGCAAAATAAAAGCAAAACAAACTCCAGAAATCGAGAATGTGACTCAAGAATAGACACCTTCTCTGCCATGTTCAAAGCCCTGGGTTCTATCCCTTGAAGAGATATACAAACTTGTGTCCCAGCACACAGTCACATATACGTGTATACATCCCTCCCTAATTAGGACATAATGTTAAGGTAGGTTCACAAAGTCTGGTCCAGGACCAGGAGCAACAACATCCTATGGAAGAACTTTGTTCCCACCCCAGACCTACTAAAGAACTCCAGGGTGGGTCCACAGTCCATGTTGTCATGCCCTCCAGAGAGCTGGTACATGTTCAGGATTGAGGAAGAGAACATGGTAGGATGAGGTTCATTTTGGAAGCCACTCATTTGGGGATTACTGTTAGACTTGTGTCTAAACTTAGGTGAACACCAGTTTCCAGGAATGAGATGGAATTGGAGGGCCATGGTTTAGGTGACATCTACCATAATTTAATCCCCATATTCCCATGAAAACCTGGTACAGATGGTTCCCCACCCCCACTTTTAAATTTTTTTACTTATGGTACATTGAAAATAATACAAAATCTATACAATCTTGCTTGAACTAATCATTCTTAATTAATTATAATTAATTAATTAATTATAATGTCTGCATGTAGGTTTGTGCACCCGTGTCATGCAATGCCGCAGAGGTCAGAAGGGGGTCTCGGATTCCCCTGGAACTGGAGTTCTCCTGGAATTGGAGTTACAGATGGTTCTTAGCCGCCATGTGGGTGCTGGGGATCGAACCCGGGTCCTCTGCAAGAGCGGTCGGTGCTCTTAACCGCTAGGCTATCTCTCCAGCCCATTAATTGGTCTCCTGGGCTAGTGATACACTGTCCAAACCTCTCTCAATGTTAAGCATCAGTGGTGCCTGTGGAGACCAGTCAGCCCTATGGTCATGGGAATGGCTAATGCTCTATGTGCACCTTGTTTCTCTGCTGTGTTCTACAGGTTGTGTGTATTCCATGTTTTCAACTGCATATTTTCACCTTATGATGGATTTATTGGTATATAATCCATAGTAACTGGAGAACCATCTGTTTATAATAAAGTTTTTGCTGTTTGTGTGGTTGGGGGCATTTTATTTTGTTCCACTGTGGTTTTATTGAGACAGGGGCTCCCTGTCCCCAACTGTCCTAGAAGTTGCTATATAAACCAGACTGGTCTCCATCTCACAGAGATCTGTCTGCCTCTGCCTCCCAAGTGCTGGAATTAAAAGTGTGTATCACCCCATCCTGGTTATGATAGTTTTTAGATAGAAGTGTTAAATTTATGCAAAATATGGGGGCTGGAGAGATGGCTCTATGGTTAAGAGCACATACTGCTCTTGCAGAGGACCCTGAGTTCAGTTCCCAGCACCCATGCCCAGAAGCTCCGACCATAATTTTGAAAAAAAATTATGCAAAATAGATTTAAATCAGAAACAGGAAGGGAAATTACAAAGAAATGAAAAGAAAAATGGATATTGTAAAATTCCATGTGTTACATCTGTTTGTTGTGTTTGTTGTTTGGTTTGTTTGTTTGTTTGTTTAGACAGGGTATCTCTGTAGCCCCAGCTGGCCGGGAACGGATCAGGCTGGCTTCTCTCTCATTGAGATCCGCCTGCCTCTGCCTCCCGAGTGCTGGGATTATAGGTGTGTACCACCGCGTGTGATAATTTAAAGCCATGTGTGATATCTTAAAGCTCACTTAATAACAAATACATGTTCAACATACTGTTACCCTTAGGTGTCTGAGTTAAGACAGCAGCTTCGAATAAGAGGTTTGCCGGTGTCAGGCACCAAGACGGCTCTGGTGGATCGGCTTAGACCCTTCCAGGATTGTGCTGGCAACCCCGTGCCCAACTTTGGGGACATCACAACGGTCACTTTTCCTGTCACACCCAACACACTGCCTAGTTACCAGTCCTCCCCATCTGGCTTCTATCACTTCAGCAGCACCAGCTCTAGCCCTCCGATTTCCCCTGCCTCATCTGACCTGTCAGCCACCGGGTCCCTGCCAGACGCCTTCACCGATGCATCACCAGGCTTCGGCCTGCACGCATCCCCGGTGCCGGCTTGCACCGATGAGAGCCTCCTGAGCAGCCTCAACGGGGGCTCGGGCCCCTCGGAACCAGATGGGCTGGACTCAGAGAAGGACAAGATGCTCGTGGAGAAGCAAAAAGTCATCAACGAGCTCACTTGGAAGCTGCGGCAGGAGCAGCGACAGGTGGAGGAGCTGCGCATGCAGCTTCAGAAGCAGAAGAGCAGCTGCGTCGAACAGAAGCCGCTGCCCTTCTTGACCGTCCCCATCAAGCAGGAGGATGCCTGCTCCAGCTGCCCCTTCGCAGCCCAGCAGGCATCTGGAAAGGCACAGGGCCGCTGCCCAGAGAGTCCCCCGCCACCAGCCTGTGAGGCCACCCAGATGCTACCCCTGGGAAATGCTCACTGTGCCGAATCCTCAGGTCAAACCCATGTACTCTCGTCCACCTTCCTCAGCCCCCAGTGTTCCCCTCAGCACTCGCCCCTTGGGGCCCTGAAGAGCCCGCAGCACATCAGCCTGCCTCCATCTCCCAACAATCATTACTTCCTTCCCTCCTCCGGGTCACAGGGAGAGAGACATGGGGTCACCTCGCCCGGCAGCAGCCAAGGGTGTGCACAGGTAAGCATGTCCCGCCTCTTCCTGGAGCTAGGAGATGGGTTCCCACCACTAAAGAGCTAATGTTGGAACAAACTGTAAAGAGTTTTCTAGAAGCCGGGAAAGGTCTCTCAGACACCACAGTCTGACAGCCCTGCATGCCAGCTTGGCAGCCTTGCTCTACAAAGGCTTAAAAGGCTTTGTAGATCATACCCTATGTGTCAAACTACTCATCTTTACTCTTGCATAAGCACCCATAGACAGCCTGTAAGTGAAAGCATAGCTTTTCAATAAACTTTATTTGCAAAATCAGGTGGCAAGCAACATTAGTTGGCTGCTGATTAATGTTCACAAAACTCCTTGGTACCAACCCGTATCACTTCATCAAGAAAACCAGAAGGAAGTGGCCATGCTGGTGCTAGCTAGTAATTGCAGCACTCAGAATGCTGAGGCAGGAGATTGCTATGGGTTTAAGGCCAGCCTAGCTACAGAGCAAGACTCAAATCTCAGACAGAAGGAGCTGGTCATAGTGATGATGCATGCCTTTAATTCCATCACGCAGGAGACATAGGCAGACCAACCTCTGTGAACTCCAGACTAGCTTTGTCTCCATAGTGAGCTCCAGGCCAGCCAGGAACTCTATATAGTGATACCTATCAAGAGAAGGAAAAAGAGAGAAAGAGAGAGACAGAAAGAGACAGAGAGAGAGAGAGAGAGAGAGAGAGAGAGAGAGAGAGAGAGAGAGAGAGCTGTGTGTGAAAGAGTTCTTATCCTTCTCTTGTGTAACAGTCAACACAGTAGAAATATTTGCTTCCTGAGACTTTCTATGCTCCACATACTACCCAAACCAAAACCTCTGCTCATGTAAGAAGAGAAACAGTAAGTCACATAGTCAGTGCATCTTAGAGAAAGAGTGCAGAGCAGCTGTGTATGTGTGAGAATGCTGGAAATTTCCAACCTTGAATTTTTATTCAAGTCAGGAACGTTGAAGCAAAACCTTGTAAGAGGTTGTTCTGTGACACTATTCCTGTGGAGATGTGAGCAAACAGCTGTTTACCCCAGATGATAGACCAAAGTAAGGATGCCACCAAAGTCCATTTTGGTGAACAGATGAGTTTTATCGGGGTTAGTTACAGGAGCAGACATGACTCAAAGAGCACTGTATCACCAAAAGCCCGCCTCAGTATGGGTGATAGTTCATAAAAGCTGGAAACATGGAGCTCACTGCACAGCTTGCAGGCAGCAGCTCAACAAGTTGGAAAGTGTGATTGTTTCAGGCAGCACAGGTGGTTCAAGTTTCCCAGGAAGCTTGGCTGGACTTGCTTTTTTCAGGTTTCTCTGCTCCTCTGAGGGATGTCTCTCAAGAGTTCTTTATGCCTATATAAGCTTGAGGGGGAGAAGCCTAGTGAATCTGATCAGTTTCAGGGACTTCTTGAAGATTTTTGAGCTGATTATTTCCTGAGTGAAAGGAGCTTCCCTGCAGGGTGGACTTCTTTCCTTTCATTTAGAATATCCTATGTCTTAAGAAAGTTCCTTGCAGAACAGAATGTTTTATCTTAGAGGCAAATTGTTATACAACAAAGGTAATGGAGAAAACATTGTTAGTATTAGAGTTAGGTATTGATGGCATAGGAAAAACATCAGATACAAGGGCCCTGAAGTCAAAACACGTGGAATGCCCAGGGATCAGAAAGAAAGCCAATGTGACTAGGACAGAATGAAAGAAGAGTTGTAGGAGATGACTTGAATAATTCAAAAACTAGACCCAACATGAACAGCAAATATTTTCCTTTTGCCCATGAAACTCAGGATTATTAAGAAAGTATATGGGGCTGGAGAGATGGCCTAGTGGTTAGGAGCGCCGACGCTCTCGCAGAGGACCCGGGTTCGATCCCCAGCACCCACATGGTGGCCGAGAGCCATCTGAAACTCCAATTCCAGGACAACTCCAGTTCCAGGGGAATCCGACACCCTCTTCTGACCTCTGCGGCATTGCACGACACGGGTGCACAAACTTGCATGCAGACAGTACATTCATACGCATACAGAAATAAATAAAATTAATTAAAAAATTTAAAAAAAGAAAGTATATGTAAGTATATTTAAAAAGAGAACTTACATTTTCAAAAGGTTATAAAATCTAAGAAAACACACATTAATTAGATACTTGCCAAGTGCAAGAGACATGTATATGTATGGAAGTCACTTCATTCACCACCACAGAATCTCTGTGAACTTTTTATTTACCATTGAGATTCAGGAAGATCAAATCAACTGGCTAGAATCACATGAATCAGTTGATCCTAAAGTCCATACCCTTTTCGTGTTGAATGTCACTGTCCTGGAAGTATGAGGCTTGACTAAAGGTAATGAAAGTAGTTTTATAAACATACCAGAACAAATATACAATGATAAATATATGTTTTCTTCTGGTATGTTTATAAAACTTAGAGGATATCCTGGGAGGAATAGGGACTAAAATAGCTGATCACCACCATTCACAAATATCCATTGTATCCATAGTGTCCAAGGCAACAAATGTAAAAATAAATAATAACCCCTGAGACATAGATCCAAGACATGATTTTCCATTTTGATGATATTGGTGCTCTCAGGAGGGAATAGCACCATACAGAGATGTGATTTATGGTTACAAAGACTATAGGATATTAACACTTTCATTATGAAAAATAACAACACAAAATCATGACTGATCTGTGCTTAAGGCATTAAAATGTACTGCAAACAGTGGGTGGTTCAGGGGATATATTTATGGTAAAGAGGTAGCGGAATCCAGGAAGGCTTTGTGAATGGATTGGATTCTATGAGTAGCACTGCAAAGGAGAAGACTAGATCCAGAGAGCAGCAGACTTGTCCTTTGTCCATGAGACTGAAGAGTTAGTTATTAACAAAGTCTAAAGGGAAAAAGGACACTCTAAATAAACAAAGACACATCGGTAGACTGTATAAGACATGTTCACAGATGAAGTTAGACTCATAAAACTAAATGACACCAATGTATAGAGAGTCTCAAATGTACAAGTTAGATGTGCAGCTTCTACTTTGTGGATATGTGAAAGCTGCTGAAGTTTGTGAGCTATGGGTGCTGTGTACAAAGCAAGATTTTAGGCAAATTCATCTGCCAGTGGAATTTAGGAAGCTTATAAAGATCAGAAATTTGGGGACACAGGACAGGAGTCAGAAGTGTCAAGCAAGGCCACATTTGAGTATACTGATGACCCTCTAATTTGTCACCTCATTCTTTTTACAGAACTCAGGAGCACATGAAGGCTGTACTCCCAGCTTCTCACCCCCATCTTCCAGCCTCCACCAGCCTTTCTCCACAGCCCAAGCAGACAGCAGTCATGGTGCTGGAGGCAACCCTTGTCCCAAAAGCCCAGGTATTCATCCAAAAGTAAGTACCCAAGAAAAGATTTCAACCTGGAATCCATGTAGAAAGATCACAGGTAAAAGGTAGACATAACATAACAGAGCCACATATCTGAAGTCAACAAAGTGACAGAGACCCTCACATGGGCCAGACACCTACAGAAGCCTACACTCACAGTAACCATCTGAAAATTACCCTGGTTGGAATGAACTGATCTAGGGAACAAATTACTCCCCAAATTCCTGAATTGAAGAATTTCTTTATATGTGAATTGGGCTCATATCTTTTCTCATCTTATAATAAAAAAGAGTACCTCTTAAGGAGGGAGATAAACTGTGAGGGTCCCATTCTAAGATGCCACCAACAAGTCCACAGTGATATGCACTCATGTTAATATGTTAGTGTTGCTTGTTATTTTCTTTATCTTGGACCTTTATTATTATTTCTTGGTATTTTTCTGAATGTGCCTGTAGTTTCTAGAAGAGAAACAGTATCCTTTCTATCCCATGGACTGAATGTTGTTTCTCTATGTTATTCACTTGCAGATAAATGGTATACAATCTTCTGATAAGGTGGGGCCAAAGTTTTCAATTCCATCCCCATCTTTTTCTAAGTCAAGTTCAACAGTTCCAGAGATAAACCAGCCCCCATCCTATGAAGATGCAGTAAAGCAGGTAACCAGATGATTTGTTCTTCATGGGTGGATAGATGGACTTAGTGAAGACTACTTACTAGCATTGTGCTTTGTGTTGTTTGTGGCTTCTGTCATTGAGTGTGTTGGGTGCTTCCTGGGTGTGCAAAGTAATGCTGCACTAACTGCAGACAATGCTGCAAGTGTGCACAAATGGTTCCCATTTAGGGTGGTTCTATTTATGATATCTACTTTCATTGTTTCATGATGGCATGAAACAATGAACACTTGGTCCCAACTGCATTTTGAATTTCAGCCTTTTCCTAAGCTAGTAATATGCAGTACAGTCTTCTAAATGCTGGGCAACAGCAGTGAGCCACAGCAGTCAGCCAACCAACACAGTCACCAGAGGAAACAGCAGATGCTCTACAATATGCTGTGTCTCTGAGCTAGGTTGCTCAGTGAGCTAGGATGCTCAGTCGGCTAGGTGTGTTCAATGCATTTTTGACCTATGATACTGTTAGTGTAGGATGTATTTATCTAGACATAATTCTATGGTAAGCTTAGGAACACTTGTAACAGCTGAGTGATGCAGGGAGAACAGGCTGAGCTGGCATTCATGATGCCTGGCTTTGGTGCCAATTCTGCCACCTGCCACTGTGACTAAGGTTGGACACATGCTTGACTTCCCTCTTAGAAAATAAAGATGATAGGGATTGTAGATAATCCAGCACTTACCTCATTGTTTGGGCACATGATAGATACTCAAATAGAAGAAAGTGGTTGTCCAAGGTCTTTCTGAGTTCTAAAACTCAGTTATTTTGACACAATATTGATGGCTGTTGAAGCTGAGTAATAAACACACAGCAGTTCACTGGTTTGCCCACTTTCATTTGTGTTTGGAAAGTTTCAAAATTAAAAAAAAAGAAGAAAAAGAAAAACATGAATGATTTTTTTTAAATAGTCCACCCTTTGTGTCTGCATTCTACCAGCCACAGCTGGAAAATATTAGGGACATAATTCCCAAAAGTTCCAACAAGCAAAATTTGAACTTGCTGCATGCTGAAGACTACGTGAATCTATGTGAATGAAGTGGAGTGTGTCCTGCATCAGCATTTGGCCATTTCATAGATCCTCCATCTGTCCACCATGCAGTGTTCATGTCCCACTTGTGTGCTAGATTAAGTCTATGAAAGCTACATTCTCCTTTTTACTAGTCCCCAGATCACACAATACAACCATTTCCACTACATTTACATTGTATTAGGCCACAAATTCCAGAGATGATTTGAAACACATGGGAAAATGTGTGTGGGTTCTGTACAAATACAATATCATTCTATAGAAGGGACTTGAACATCTAAAGATTTTGGAATCCAAGGGAGGGGGATCTTGGAAACAATTCCCTTAGTATCAAGGAATGAGTATTTAAAATGGCTGAGCTTACATGTGACATCAGATAACCCTGGCTATGTACCCAACCCAAAGAAAAGCATCACAGCAGCTGCTCTCTGGTCTCTTGAGATTAAAACCGGGGCAGTAAGGTTTCCTTTGGTAGAAAGAGTTGTGATGCCAAGTGGGCCTTTTATTTCTGAAAAATTAAGGAATAGTAAGGTTATGCTTAACAATTCATACTTGTATGCTACATTCATAGAGAAAAGGGTACATTCACAGGTTCTGCAAGAGGAACCAAGGAAATTAGAGCCAAGTAGCTGGACTATATCCACATCAGCCAAACAGGCAGACATAAGTTGCTTCCAAGTGTGAGAAAGCATATATGCTGAGTATTAAGATGCCTGCTCCTGGGATAGAATCCTCCCAAACAGCTGAACTAAATTATGAACTAAGAATCATTTTTCCTTCTTTCTCATTCTCAATTGCTGTACCAGATGATTTATTCATTAGATTAGCTGCATAACTTCACACTGGGATTTAAGCAAACACAGTCCAAAGCCTTTTAGCCAGTCTACCCAAATTCATAACATATTCACTTTAGCCAGAAATGGAAACAGCACAAGCATCCATCAACAATTAAATGGAGAAACAAAATGTGGTTGAGCCCCACTATGGAGAGCCCGTCAGTCTTTTAAAAATAGGACATTCTAGCTGGGCATAGTGGCACACACTTGCGTTCCCAAGACTCGGAGGCTGAGGCAGGAGGATTACACATTTGTGGGCAGTCTGGGCTACACAATGAGATTTTTAAAAAAGAAGCAATTCTAATGTGTAATAAATATGGATGAACCTTGAGAACGTTATGCTCAGTGAAATAAGCAGTGAAAGGACAAATACTACATGATTTCCCTATATAAAAGACTCAGAGTAATCAAATTTATAAAGGTGGACAGCATGGAAGTATGGAGAATGACAGCTGGCACTGGGGTAGAGCAGCTTGGAAGATCCTGTTTAATGTGTGTGGAGCTTCCATTTTTCAGATGAAAAAAGTTCTGGAGATGCACACTGCTGATGATTGCACCAAAATGCAAGTGCACTTAATGCCACTGAACTGTACACTTAAAAATGACCAAACTGGGGCTGGAGAGATAGCCTAGCGGTTAAGAGCATCAACTGCTCTTGCAGAGGACCCGGGTTCGATCCCCAGCACCCACATGGAGGCTAAGAACCGTCTTTAACTCCGTTCCAGGGGAACCCGACCCCTCTTCTGACCTCCGCAGCATTGCACGACACGGGTGCATAAACCTACATGCAGACAGCACACTCATACACATACAAAAATAAATAAAATTTTAAAAAAAATAAGAAATTTATTTTAAAAAATGACCAAGCTTAAAGAATTTTGTGTTATGTGACTGTTTTACAATGATTTTTTTACATCCTTTAGCAAACCTAGTTCAAAGTCCTAAGTGCTGCTTCTATTGATCTCCCCCAGAGGTAACCACCTTCTAACGGCTCTGTTCTCTTTTGGGTAATCTGCAATAGCAAATGACTCGGAGTCAGCAAATGGATGAACTCCTGGATGTCCTCATTGAAAGTGGAGGTAAGCCCACCTTGTCCACTGCCCATCAGGATCCCCTGCACCTGTGCATATTCTAGAACAGGCCTCCTAGGACCAAGGTCAGGAGTCAGGTACACCAGGTGGTCTGCCTGTAGAGTCATTTCCTCAGAGCTTCAAACATGCTTTGTTAGCAAAGAAAAGAAACAATGGATGACTCCTCACTGCCTTTAACCCCAGGGATTTTATTTTTCGACCCAATTCTTGTTTCCAGAAAAGTGTTCTCTTGCTACATCATTTCTTTCTGCAGCTCTAATCCCTATCTTCTTAATTACGGAAAGAAAAAAAACACAAGCAGATAATGAAAGTTTTGTGCTCTCTACTCAAACTGAAATTCAATTAGTCATCTTTCACTGGATGGTCCATTCATGCCTAAATGTTGTTCAACTTAGAAATAAAAAGTAATCAGCATTTCTTTCTTCCTCTTTTTAACCTGTGCATTTCATTGTTTAAGAAACATTACAGGGTGTAAGTCTAGAATTTGAAAACAGATAAATCAGAAGCCCTAAAGAGGATGCATGAAGGTTAAAAGAGAACACGAGGCTGAGCCCTTAATCTACAACATTTGAAGTTTAACAGGAGACAGCAAATGATTCAAAGAATGGCCAGCTAAACTTACTTCAACAGCCAATACCTTTCTTCTCTGGAATGCTTAGTCTCATAAGGGAGATGGGCAGTTAAGAAGGAATCAAGTGTTTACTATCATAAAAAGGAAGAAAAGGCTAGAGAGTTGGCTCAGTGGTTAAGAGCACTGGCTGCTCTTGCAGATCTGGGTTAGATTTCTTGAACCCAAATGGCAGCTAACAACTGTCCATAACTCCAGATCCAGGGGAATCTGATGCCTTTTTCCCTTCTTTTGACCTCTATGGGCATTGCAGGACAAGGGTACACTTACATACATACAAGCAATACACTCAAATTTTTAAAAAGAAGAAAGAAATGTATATAGGTGCATGTGTGCATTCAAATTTTGTGATTACCTGCCTTTTTAAAAAAATAAATCCTCTCAGAAACTGCTTTAGAAAAAGGACATGGGCCAGGCATGGCCTCTAACCTCTTCAGAGAGAGAAGCAGGTGAATCTTTGTGTGTTCAAGTTCACCCTCATCTATAGTGAGCTCCAGTTCAGCCAGGAGTACCTAGTGAGAGCTTGTCTCTAAAAACCAAACTGAGGGGGCTGGAGAACCGTCTTTGACTCCAACACCCTCTTCTGACCTCTACGGCATTGCATGACACGGGTGCACAGACCTGCATGCAGACAGTACACTCATACACATAAAAAAAAAGCAAAACCAAACCAAACTGAGCCAGGTATGGTGGCACACACCTTTAATCCCGTCACTTGGGAAGCAGAGGCAAGTGGATCTCTGTGAGTTCCAGGCCACCTAGGGCTACAGGGAGACCCTATCTCAAAAAGACCAAGGGGGGGGACAAAAAGATGTAATTACAGAGCTGACCATTTTATGAGCAGATTTTAGGAGATTTGTATTTTCATATCCTGAAAGGTAGAGATGGGAAGTGTTTAGTCATAGAAAGATTACATAATACTTCTGAATTTCCCCTTGTAACTTACTTTGTCTTGAGTGATCAGCTAATAAGATATCTAATTAGTGTCAAAGTTGCAGAAGAATGAGGATATAGAGGGGATTGTGGGAGAGTCAAGGAAAGCACAGCCCTGGATTAATCAAGAGGGAATTGAGTGTTCTAGAGAACCGCAGGAAACTTGTAAAGCAGAATTAAATGCCAGTGGAGGTCCGACACTGGTGAATCCTGTCAGCTCAGTTGTGTTGTTTTTCTCATTTAATGTCCAGGTAACTTGGAGCAGACTTAGAGAAAGCAAGCAGATGGGGCTTGTCAGGGTATGAGGTTTTGCCAGGTCAGTTAGTGAAAGAAGAGAGGTAGGGAGCCTTGTAAGAGAATAACAGTGGATCACAGATTATGGGCTAGACAAGGGAAGAATTGATCTGGGCGGTCCTGACACGTAGTGGCAAGTAGTACAGTCCATGGATCAGATACCTCAAAATGGCTGGGAGATATTGACCTAGAATACTTTATACATGCCCAGGAGAGAGGAGAGAGGCAGAGCGTAGGTAGCCTTGCTTGAAATAGAGTTCTCAAATGGATGCATATTCAGGGACAAGACTCAAGGTACCTAAGAGTGGGAATGCTGGAACCACTGGAGTGGAGGAGAAAGACAAGGAACTGAATGGGGAGTGTACAATTTCTAAGGATGCTGAAGTCCCAGAGAATTAGGAATACTGGCAAATTAGAATTTGCCAAAAATTAGAATTCCTGGCAAAATGGCCAGGAACTAGGGATAGTTTTCGGCAGATGAGGAGGTGTGACCAGGAGGCTTAGAGTAGAGAGACAGGATACCCCCAAACCATTAAGGAATGATACGAAGGGGATAGCAATCAGAACAATGAAAATGGGATAAGACCTGATCCCTCATGTGCTGCCCCACATAGTATGACAGAGATGCAGTGTGCTCCTAGGATGGCTAGTGGGCAGAGAAGGAGGCAAAGAAGCTGGCTGAGAAGAAAGTTGATCATCACATTGTGGAAGCTCCAGGGAAGAAGAGTTTGGGGAGACCTTAGGGAAGAAGAAATGGAGACACAGAAAGCAGTTTAAGAGCGAGACTAGGGGCTGGAGAGATAGCCTAGCGGTTAAGAGCACCGACGCTCTTACAGAGGACCCGGGTTCGATCCCCAGCGCCCACATGGCGGCTAAGAACCGTCTGTAACTCCAATTCCAGGAGAACTCCAGTTCCAGGGGAATCCGAGACCCTCTTCTGACCTCCGCAGCATTGCACGACACGGGTGCACAGACCTGCATGCAGACAATACATTCATACACATAAAAAAAAAAAAAAAAGAGCGAGACTAATGCTGAGTGCTGAGTAGAGAGGCATGGCCATCCTTGGTGTTTTCCCGAGAGTAACTCATTCAATCCAAAGACATATCATGTGGCATTCTCAGTTAGAGGTTATTTAACAATTCACACTGTGCTTTGCCAACAGAAATGCCAGCTGATGCCCGAGAGGATCATTCATGTCTTCAAAAAGTCCCAAAGATACCTGGGTCCTCCTGCAGTCCTACCACCGTCCTCCCGAAGCCCTCAGCTTCCTTTGAACAGGCATCTTCAGGAGGCCAACTGTCCTTTGATCACTATGCCACAGACAATGATGAACACCTGGAAGTCTTGTTGAATTCCCACAGCCCCATGGGAAAGATGAATGATGTTGCCCTCCTCAAAATCGGAAGTGAGGAGCCTCCTTTTGATGGAATTGTGGATGGCTTTCCAGGGAAGGCTGCAGAAGACCTCTTCAACACTCACGAGCTCTTGCCTGGGCCTCTCTCCCCAATGCACACACAATTGTCACCCTCTTCAGTGGACAGCAATGGGCTGCAGCTGAGCTTCACAGAATCTCCTTGGGAAACTATGGAATGGCTGGATCTCACTCCACCTAGCTCCATGCCCGGCTTTAGCAACCTCACCACCAGTGGCCCAAGCATCTTCAACATCGATTTCCTGGATGTCACAGATCTCAATTTGAATTCCCCCATGGACCTCCATTTACAGCAGTGGTAAACACTTGAGACACAAGTGCTAAACAAGCTCCACAGGGAAAGCACACAAACTGAAATACTTGTGTGATCCAAAAGAATGAAGAAAACATGAAGAAAAGAAAAACTACAATCAGAAATAGAGGTGTCTGTGACAATCAACTAGGACAAACAGGAGTGAGTCATTCAAGTTTATATTATGTGATTTTTTACCAGCATTCAGTAACTGTCAATAATTTCAGTAATGCATTCAGAAAATGTGCCTTCTCAGATGAAGAATGTCAAAAATTGCTCTCACTGCCTTTTCTTATATCAATATTTTTCTAGCCTATAGTTTTTCTCAGGCATTGTTGGGACGTAAGTTCACACTACAAGCTTTTGCCATGAATTTACTCAGCATTCTGTGGAAGGAAAACACAGCCTTTGTGGGGAGTACAGGGAAACCAGTACCTCAGAAGCTCTGGAAGCCACTGCAGTGGAGGCAACTTTCTGTGTCCCCATAGCTGTCTATCAAAAGAGCAGCCAGTTCCTATTTTAGCTTACAGAGTCCTTAAGACAGAATAGAGGTACAGAACCAATTCATTCCGAGGAAAACAAAATCAACTCAGTTCCCAGCTGCTTCACTGGACTGGTGATCACTGACAACAACTGACCAGCTCTGTCCAGAGAATTTATTCAGAACATGTTTCTTTTCAACCCATAGCCCAATCATTCCCACCATCTCTGTGATCAGTGATGTATAACAGGTGAGAATCTTAAAGTGAGAACACTTCATATCATGGACAGATATTTCTGAGGCTCTCCAATATAATTCTCTCTAGTTCTAAAGCCTAGAGAGAGACAATCAGGAAATTAACTGTAGAGATAGAAGGCCCTATTGGGATAAGTTAGGACTGAAAAACAATGTCATTTCACATTCCTGGAAAGAAATACCATGGATTGCTATTGCAGGACTAGGTACAGGGCCAACTTCTGTTTTCATTTTCTTATTATGGACAGAGGGGATCCACCTCAGTTTATTTTCTTCCTTCTCCATTTCTCTTCCAAGATATCAATCCTTTATTACTCTCCTCTTTTGATGATCTCTCCCTCAATCAACCTCTCTCACCCTCTTCTCTATCTTTCTTCTCTCTCCCTATTTCTATTTCCCCCAACAACTGGGAGAGGAGATGCCCTTGTCCTAATAATGCCATTCTCTTACAGAACTCATTCTTTAGATACACAGTTGGCTGCAAAGGGAATTCACAAGAATTTCCTTAGAAAGAAACTGGGGCCATGGCCCGTTGGTCACAAAACTTGTTCTATTTTTGTTTGATTTATAAATCGAATCTTTGATTTGTGTTGTTCTGGGGAAATTGGAAATCATTACATAGTGAAGATAAATAAGGGTGACGTCTACAGTAGAGTGTCTTTCGGTCTGGTTTCCAAAGGAAAGCACAATTGCACATTGAAAATGATGGAAAGGTGAAGGACTGTGGTCTAATGAGTGCTCTTCATTGCCCTGGGCCTGGGCAGGGAATTGGGGGAAAGAAAAGCAACTCAGATTGCAGAAGTCTCTCTGAGGCTCACTATGGGTCTAGTTCACCGTTTTATAATGTTGCATGCTGTGGAAAATAGCTATTGTTGTTTTATTTTGTTTTGTTTTAATTTAATTTAAATCACTAAAGCACTGTTTTCTTCTTTTGTAAAAAAAAGTTCACTGTGCACTTATAGAAGAAAATAATCAAAATGTTGTGATTTTTTTTTAGAAATTGTCTTTTAATGAATGAAAGATTTAGAAGTCATTCCATTGTTAACTTGTATAAACGTGTTTAAACACTGAGTGTTTTGGTGACTATTACTCTGAATGCTGCCAAATCTTATTCTTGGGAAGGAAGTACCAACACATACATACTTATAGTTCTTCTGTACATGTGTGTATGGTATATGTGTATATACACACATGCATATATGTATACAAACACACATATGTGTGTGCATGTATCTTACAAAGCAGTATTCAGAGTTTTTCACCAAAAGCCTTGAACCCTCAGTCTGCTGTGAATGATACTTTGTCTTTCCCACTATGAGTTCCTGATTAATCCAGACTACACGTTGCCTTTCTGTGTATGACATGGGCTCCAGCCCAATGACTCACAGCCACTTGCTTGCCGTGAACAAGCTCCTCTGGCAATGAATATGGACATGAGAGGACAGAGCCACCATTGGTGGCTGCCAAAGCTAGTACTGCCTCTTACAGAAGAGTGCAAAGTGAGCATGGAAATTATTCTTACATTCCTTGATCTGTATCATGCTTGAAAAGATCCACATGGTAAATTTTTAATTTTTTTTATATGTCCGTCATCAGAACCAAAAACTCTAAGGGGGAAAGCTTAACATGAAGATGAAGCTGTGGGGAGAAACCTCCCTGCCACATTCCAAACATGGCTTAGTCTTCACATGCCTCTGTTTTATCTGAGTCTTGAGGAAGCTCGCTGCTCCACACACATCTCAGGCTCCAGGTATACTGGTTGTATGCCATCCTTGTTTCCTTTGGAAAACAGACTCCCACAGCATCCTGCCTCCAAGACCCTGGTCTGAGTGGTAATGATTTTTCCCTTTGGGAAATTAGAGCTGGTGAGGGGGCCTCTGTCCTTGGCTAGACTATGAGGGACTTTTTTTCTTATTACCCAAGACCGATACATAAAACCTCACAGTGGGCAAAAGGTGAGATGTCTCCGATTTGTTACTAGAAGCTAACATAGCTAGAACAGTCTCCTGGATACTGGACCTCAGCCTGCTCTCACAATGTCTCCAGACCATATTTACCCTGTCTTCATGCCGCAGATGAGAGATTGGAGACAACTGAAAGAGAACTGATGAAGACGACCAGATCATTCATATTCATTCAGCTGTTTCCTATTAGGGAATTTTAATTTGAACTTTTTAAAACAGTTGTATCCTCTTGTAGTGATAACATGAGCACAGCTAAGAGACATGCTATGCTTGGATTTCTCAGCATTCTTGGAGCCTTAGCTGGCCACCTGGTTAAGGATGCCCCTGGCCCCATAGCAATGAGAACATCGGCAACCATTCCCACTGCACCTACAGAACAAAGATTCCTCCAGATCCAAAGGTCAGAAAATCCACTCCTACAAGCACTATCAGTAAGTCAGTGCTCCGTGGACATGTGTGTGTTCCTAATAATGCTATAGAGATGACAGGGAGCAAGAGTAAGGGGGAGAGGAAGAGAAGGAAGGAGGGGAAAGGGAGGGAAAGAAGGAAGGAAGGAAGGAAGGAAGGAAGGAAGGAAGGAAGGAAGGAAGGAAGGAAGGAAGGAAGGGAGAAGGAAAGAAGGAAGGAAGGAAAGAAGGAAGGGAGGGAGGAAGAGGTGAAAGAAGGAAGCAAAGGAAGCAAGAAACATAGGAAAGGAGGGAGAGGGAAGCATAGGAAGGAGGAAAACCCGGGCCCCACTTCCTGATCTATCAACCTCTCAGCTTCACTATGAAGTCACATTATGAGAAGTGAATTGCAGACTTACAAGAGGGAAGCCATTCAGAGCTATGCAGTGATTACACCTGTAAACAAGGACACCAATACAGTCTCCACCTGCAGAGTCTATGTCTATGAAGTGCCAACCTTATTTATGCCTTCAAAAACATTTGTTGGAAAAAAAATGAATAAAATCTATCCTAAGACAGTTCCTCTCAAAAATTCTTCATTTTAAATTCAATCAGCTTTTCTAGAGCCAGTCAAGCTGAAAACTCCCACACCATGTGTACTCGCATCCAGCGGATGTCTTCTTGGTGCTTACCGTGTGCAAAGCATGCAGGTTTTCAGATACTGATTCAGCACAGATGTTGAATGTCTGAGGAGCAGCAGTTACTTTAAACAAGAATGCTGGGAGTCTCCTAGTCCTCAGACTAGAATTCTCATAGCTATGATATAAAGGGTGGTTGATTTTCACCCACACAGTTTTGTCTTTTCCACATGGTCACATGATAGCAGTATATCTGGAGATCTTTCTCCATTTAAAACATCTGAGAGAGGTTTAGGGGTGTTTTTGGCTATCATACAGAAAAGGCCCTTGGAAATAGGAAAAGGTGGAGGAAACTTTTTTCTCTTATCCCAGGTCACCATAGTAAGATCTCTAGGCAAAAGGGACAGAGGTGGATGACGACTATCCATGATGAGCCTTCTTTCCTTAACAAAAAATCCTCAATGAGCCAGGAGGCCACTGTTGCTTCTCCACAGGCTCTTGCTACATTTACCACAGAAAGAAATCAATAGATGACAGACCAGTTTACCTTCAGATATGAGGATATTTGGAGTAGAAAGAGAGTAGGGGCTTTGTTTCCTCATAAAGCTGCTACAAACCATCAGGGAGGCCAGATATTGATATTGCTGAAACTCTGCTAGACAGTTGATATGAAGAGACACAGGAGTCAGGGTCCTGAAACAAGATGGTCCCATAGTTCTGAGAGCTGGTCAGTTGTATCAGGAAGCCCTCATGTGGGAAAGACTATCTGTAGGAAAATGACTGCAAGACAGGGAGGGGTCTGGAAGAACTTGTTGCCATCTGCAAGATGTATTGTACTAGGACCCATTGGATTCAATGAGAGCTCCTTTCTGACTCATTGGTGCTCCCACAAGCAAACCCCTGGACGGTTCTGATGCTCACTTTAACTGCTGGCTCCCACAATGGGCACTGGGAAGATGTGTTGCCTGTAGATGTTTTAGCTGTTCCCAGGTGTTAATGGGATCCTGGAAGCTATTTTAAATGTTTTCCAAAGAAACAAGATCTGCTCTGCTCATGGAGCTCAGTTCCAAAGACCTTTTCAGGATAACCAAGGGCATGGATTGCTGGGGGCTTAAAATGCTCCCTCACTGAATATCAAAGAGATTCTCTGGAAAGACAAAAAAGCGAGCATGGTCATCTGTGGGCCTTTGTGGTGGTGTGTTCATGATGGTCTGCTTGGTTCTGCACAGTATGAAAGAGCAAAGAAGCAATGGCTAAAATACCAAAGTTGGCATGTGTTCTTTTTTTTTAAAAAAAAAAAAGCATATATTTTTAAATAAAATGTTTATTTTAATGAGATGTGAGCATTTTTTCTTGACCAGATAATGTACACAGGTTCTATGCTCTTTAAATGTTATTTCATTTTATCCTTCCAATACCCTGAAAAGTACCATTAGGTTCCCCATTTTACAGATGAAGAAACCAAAACCTAGAGAGGCTAAGTATATTAACTAAGGTCACATAACTTACAAACCAGGGAGCCCAGAGTCATACTTTGACTTGTCTGCCTTCAAAGCCCCTGACCTCACCCTGCCTGTGCTCACTGTTGATCATACTAATATATAGTGCACATATTGAGACCAGACTCACAAACTGCATTAACATGCCTATTGAAATACATGTATGCATATACCCTAGTCAAGCCAATGTTTCATCAGTTTAGCAACTGAGCAAACTAAATAGTATATAGAATAGATCAAAATGCCCTATAAGATAACACACAGCATCCCATAATGTAGTTTTTAAACTTGGTTTTTCTTTCCTGAGTTTATTTCTGTCATTTTCTCATTGGTGAATACATGATCCCATGGACGAACTATGAGGCCATAGTTCCTCTTTGGATCCATAGTTCTAACTTTGGATTAGGGAGGGCCCTGACCTGGTTCAGATGAGAATTGATCTTTCTCTACATCACAGCTCTGCCTTTTCTTACATTGCTCTCCCCTTATACTGGGGTTGATGACACACCTTGTGTATAATATAAGCACAAGGTCATAGTTGGCAGCAGCTGACTCCATCATTCACAGGGGCTGAATCCTCTGCTCAGTCCTGACCTAAGGAGTGGGGCCATTTGAACCTCATGGATTAAAGAAAGGAGGTGGGATTTCCTAAGGGAAATTTGGGATTGTATTACCCTAAGGAGTGATGTGTCCTGAAAGAACAAGGACATATTTTCACCACATAACCCCAACTTTCAAAATTTTCCCTTTGACTAGAAGACAAAAACATGTAAATAGAGAGTAATGCATAGTCTAATAAATATACACCAGGGGTCACCAGAAGGGTGTTTAATAAACTCTTTATGGGGAGGGATACTACCTAAGAAGACTCCAGAGAAGAACACTCTGATAAGGTATTAATGACGTAAGAGTTAGGAGGCAAATAGGAAAAGAGTATCTTGGGCACAAGGCCTGTTGAAAGAAGGTACCATGGAAACACCCATCCTAAAATTCATATGGATTTTGAATCCCAGATAGCCAAATCAATCCTGAGCACAAAACTCAAAGATGGAGGGATTGTCATACCAGATCTCAAGCTGTATTATAGAGCTATAGTCATAAAAACAGCATGGTACTAGCACAAAAATAGATACAGATCAATGAAATATAATTAAAGACCCAAATATGACTACATGCAATTTCAGCTCCTTGATACTTGACAAAAGGACCAAGAACATGCACTAGAGGAAAGACATCATCTTGAACAAATGGTGCTGACAAAACTGGATCTCCACCTGCAGAAGAATGAAAGTAGATCCTTATTTTGTACTTTGCACAAAAGTCAACTCCAACTGGATCAAAGACCTCAATGTGAAACATGAAACTATTGGAAGAAAGCATTGGCAGTAACCTACAAGATACTGGTTTAAGAAAGGATTTCCTAAATCTGACATCAGCTGCTCAGGAATGAAAGTCAACAATCAACAAATGACACCTCATTAAACTAAAAAGCTGTACTGCAAAAGAAACAACCAAAGAAATGAAAAGAAAACCCACAGAGTGGGAAAAAATTCTTCACTAGTGACACATCCAACAGAGGTTTAACATCCAAAATATATAAAGAATCCAAAAACAAAAAGTCAAGAAAAAAAATGACTCAATTAAAAGATGAACTAAGGATCTGGACAGAGAGAGTTCTCAAAAAGATGGCTAAGAAACAGCTTAAATAGCATTCAACATCATTAGTAATTAGGGAAATGTAAATTAAAACCACCTTAAGATTTTAATGTACCCCAGTCAGACTGGCTAAGATCAAGAGAATAAATGGCAACACATACTGGAGAGGATTTGGGGGAAATGGGAACACTCATTCACTGCTGGTGGTATTACAAGCCCATGCAACCCCTATGGAAATCAGTGTGGAGGACTCTTTAAAAACTAAAATTGAACCTACCATATGATCCAGTTATACCACTTCTTGGCATATACCAAAGGGCTCATCCTGTTGCATAAATACTTGTACATCCATGTTTGTTGCTGGTCTTTTCACAATAGCTAGAGATGAAAGTAACTTCAGTGTTCCTCTGACCGGTGGATAATGAAAATGTGCTATATTTATACAATGGAGTTCTGCTCAGCAGGAAAAATAAAAAGATGAAATCATGAAATTTGCAGGTAAGTAGACATGTATGTTCTCCTTCATTTGTGGATCCTAGCACCAAATTCTTATATGCAAGTATATATCCTGATGTAAATGCAGGAATCAGGAAAATGGAAAGGAACCAGGGTTGGTAAAGAAGAAAGCTGAGAGAGAAGACGATTAGGAGACAGAAGTTACTAAGGGAGAAATGTATAAAATTGGGGTATTTTTATTTTTTTGGTGGTCTTTTTGAAAGAGTCTCCCTGTAGCCCCAGCTGTCCTGTCCCCAGCTATGTAGATAAGCTGACCTTGAACTCACAGAGATCCACTTGCCTCTGCCTCCTGAGTGCTGGGATTAAAGGCATGAACCACCATGCCTGGCCTAAAATTGGAGTATTTAAATGGGAGGGGGAGAAGGAAGGTTATACAAGGAACTATTGGGATAATGGAGAATAAGGAGCCCAAGAGAGATGGGACCATAGGAGACAGGTATTATAAAGGGAGAAATGGGGATACATTAAATGGGAAGGGCATAGAGGGAGGGTTGGACAGGGAGAGAGAGAGGAGAGATGAATAATGCCTAGTGTAAAAACACAGGGGGAATCATATTAGTCTATAAACCTACTGACAAAGTACACATACAATATCTCTACATGAGTCCATGTGTATAGCTGAAGGGTCATAACAAGAAACAGTGCCAGAAAGGAGAAACCTACCTTTGAGTTGTTGGCCAGGGTAGTCTAAGAGACTCCCAGCATTAGACAGGCTATTGCCATAGCCCTTGAAGGCAAAACCCTATTGATGAAGACACAAGATTTGGAACAATGGAGCTGGAACTGACCTGGAAGCCACCTCCCCTGAAGGGTAGCTCTCATAGATTTGGAGAGCATTATACAAGGTGCTAAGGTAGAACATCAATTGATGGTCCAACCCCAGCTTTAAGGTCTAATAACCACATCAATGACCATCACAGCAAATGACATTGGTACAGTACGGGGCACTTTTATCTTGGGGATAATAAACAGCTACCTAATTGGGTTTAAAGCCCACTCAGTAGGAAGAAATTCATGTGTGGTACTGTAAACATAGCCAAATACACATGGCTGGAGAAGTCATAGATCTTAGAGAAAACCCTGAGGCTGTCACAACCCTAGATAAATGTAATTTCTTACTATGTGCAAAGTATGTATCCTTATATTTACAGTCAAGTGTCCCGGTAATCACTCATCAAGGAAGCTTCTTTTTCAACATATAGAGATTATTACAGAGTTCTACAACTCTGTAATACACAGAAACTGTGAAATTCCCAAGCCCAAGTGACACATTTATGATGCAACCTTTACACCTAAGGCTCACGGAACACAGAAAAAAGGGTAAAGAGGACACTAATGAATCTCTCAGTTATTATTAGTGAAGCTCCTTAATGCAACAGAGAGCAAAGAGCACAAAAGGTCACAAATGGCTAAAGCTTAGAGAATAAGAGTCTACAGAGTGTGGATCCTTGGACAGGACTCCAGAGTTCATGGACCATGTGGAAGAGGAGTTGGGATGATTGTTAAGAGCCAGGGAGGAGGCACATGACTTCTAAATGAATGTTTCATGGGTTTGTGTGACCTTCTCCCTGTATCTTTACACCATCTTCCCTGTGTGTCTCTGTGCTCAGATATCCCATACTTATAAGGACACTAGTTACATTGACTCAGGGCCGGCTCTAAAGACTTTCTGTCAATAAGGTAACCTCTGTAAAAACTCTCTTAGCCTCCAGGTTAGGGAATGGTATCACCGCTTAGAACAGGAGACTTTCTACCCATTGTTAGCCACCTAAGGATTTCTTTGGAAGGTGTGGTCTTGCTCCTGCTCATGTAAGCCACAACCCTGGCAAAGTAAGCATGAACTCCATTAGGATGGACAATTGTTAGTTTTGGAGGAACATGACCCCCGAGAACTAACTGCAAAGCTCAAGTGCTTTTAACACTCTGCCAAGCCCGGAAAAGTGCTTTGTGTGTTTATTAATTAGGGTCCAGATTCTTTCATGTCCATATTCTTCTATTACCTGAATTGATTATTCCACATTTCTTGCCATTGATTTGACAATTTTTCCCTTTTTGAACTTATTTATGTGAAAGTTTTATTCATTTCTATTTTATCCTGAGATAATGAAACTATTTTGCTTTGCAAATTTTCTTCTGAGTTGAGTTTTGAGATAAAAGTGAGATTTAAGTGCCAGAGAGATAGCTCAGCAGTTAAGAGCACTTATTACTCTTCAGAGGACCCCAGTTCAATTCCTACTGCCCTTATCCAGTAGCTTACAATTGCTTGTAACTCAGCTCCACTGAATCATTTGCCCTCTTCTGGCACTTGCATACACCTGCATACCACACACACACACACACACACACACACACACACACACACACAGAGGCACAAGCATACACATAAATAAATACAAAATCAAACCTTTAAAAAGATTTTATACAGTGTTCACAAAGAAATCTATTTCTAAATATTCCCTAGTTATAGTCTTGATTTCCTCTTTGATTTAAAGGCTATTTTAGAAGACTGTGCTATAATTCCCTTTTTCATATTTTATTTTAAGTTTTATGTGTATGAGTGTACTGCCTGCATGTATGTAACTTCGCCTGTGTTGTGCAATGTCCAAGGTGCCATTGCACCACCAGAACCTGGAGTTATAGAAAGTTGTTGGTCACTGGGGGTTCAAACCTGGGACCTCTGCAAGAGCAGCCAGTGCTCTTAACCACTGAGCCATCTCTCTAGCCCCAATTTCCAAATATTTAAGCTTCTATTTGTTAAATTATACATGCATACTGTGCTACTTGGTGTTTATCAACTTGACACAAAGTAGAGACTCCTAGGAAGAAGGAACCTCAGTTGAGGAGTTTCTTCCATCAGATTGGCCTGTGGACAGGTTTGTGGGGAACATTTTCTTGATTGCTAATTGATGTAGGAGGGTCCAGCCCACTCTGGGTGGTACTATCCCTGGGCAAGTGGGCCTGGGCTGTATTTAAAAAGTAGCCGAGCAAGCCAGGGGGAAGCAAGCCAGTAAGCAGAACTCTTCCATGGTCTTTGCCTTAGTTCCTACATCCAAGTTTCCACTCTGAGTTTCCACCTCATCTTCTCCCTGTGTTGCACTGTACTATATAAGCTGAAGTAAATCCTCCACACTCCCACTCACCAAGGTCAGCCTTGTCTACATATTGAGTTCCAGGCCACTTGGGACTACAGGGATACTCTGTCTCAAAAAGACCAAAAGGAAAAAAAAAATGACTTCTTTTTGCCTTTGTGATGTATTCCAGCTTTGCAGTAAGTAAGGGAAATATATTTTTCATTCTCATTTGTTAAGAATGTAGAGCTTGAGTCTTCAGAGACACTGAGGCAGCAGCCAGCTATACCACGGCTTCTGTTGCAGGACTGGTAAGAAGGTTCCCTGCTGGGGACTTGGGTCTTCAGAGGCACTGAAGAGGTAGTCAGCTGCCTCCCCACTCCTGCAGCAAGCCCATGCCACTGGGAGCTTGAGTCTTCAGGGACACTGAGACAACAGCCAGCTGCATCTCAGCTTCCACTGTAGGCCAGACCCGATAGGAACAGGCCCACATAGCTGGGAGCTCGAGTCTTCAGGGACACTGAGGCAGCAGTCATGTTTCTGGTGCAGGGGCCATATCACCCCCCCCAAGTCAAACTAAAGGAACAGGCCTACATTGCAAGGAAGAAACACCTGAATTTCATATCAGATTACAAGCAAAACAAATAAAAGCCACATACCAAAAGCACAAAAAAATCAACAACATGGGAAAAGCAAATAAGAAATCTCCACCAAACTCTATAGAGGGCTTATAGAGGACTCCAACAATGAGATCTCCCTAGAGGTAACCCAGAACACAGTTCTTAAAAGAATAATCATAGATACACTCAAAGAAATCAATGACCTAAAAGGAGAGAATGACCAACTCTGGAAGGAAATGGAAACCCTGAAAAAAATCTCAGCCTGAAATGAAAGAGGAAACTGAAAAACTAAAAGGGGAGAATGGTCAACTCCAAAGGAAATAGAAATATTAAAGGAATCTCAGGCTGAAATGAAAAATGAAAGCAAATACTCATCCAGTCAATAGGAGAGGGGAGAGAAAGCCTTGATAACAGAATGAATGAAGCAGAAAATAGAATATCAACCCTAGAAGATAGCATGGAAGAACTGAAGAGCTCAAGCAAAGACTATGAAAATTAAAAAAAAAAAAACACGGAAGTGGAATAATCAGGAAAGGTGGGACAGTTTGAAGAGACCAAACCTCTGCATCATAGGTATAGAGGAAGGAGAAGAATCCCAGGACAATGGAATAAACCAGATCTTCAACAGAATTATAGAAGAAAATTTCCCCAACTTGAAAAAAGACCCACCCATACAAATACAAGAAGCACATAGAACACCAAATAGACAAGGTCAGAAAAGAAACTCCCCATGCCATATCATAATCAAAACTCTAGATGCTCAAAACAAAGACAGAATACTGAAAGCCACAAGAGAAAAACAACTTACATATAAAAGAAAACCCATCAGAATTACAGCTGACTTTTCAACACAAATGGTGAAAGCCAGAAGAGCTTGGACCAAAGTATTTCCAGTACTAATCAACTTCAGATGCTAACCCAGGTTACTCTACCCAGCAAAAATGTCAATTATAATCAAAGGGGAAAGGAAAATATTCCATGACATAAACAAGATGAAAGAATACATGTCTAGAAATCCAACCCTCCAGAAAATACTTGAAGCATTTCAGAGGTCAGAGGAAAGGAACAGCTATCCCCAAGTGTCAAGAGAGAGTCATTAATGAAGGTATAAACACAGAAATACAGACCAAAAATGCAAACAGAAAATAACTGAAGAGAAGCAATATATGTCTCTCAATATTAACCCTAAATATTAGTGGTCTAAATTCCCCAATTGTGCTGGATATTGTTAGTGTCAACTTGACGCACCTGGGTTGAGGGAGCCTCAATTGGGGAATTGGCTACATTGGACTAGCCTGTGGCCATGTCTGTGGAGTACTGTCTTTATTGTTGAGCAATGTGGGAGGGCCCAGCCCACTATGGGTGGTGCCACCCCTTGGGCAGGTTGTTGTGTACAGTATAAGAAAGCAGGCTGGACATGGGCCAGAGGAGTAAGCCAGTAAGAAGCATTCCTCCATGGCCTGTGCTCCAACTCCTGCCTCTACCTTGGGCTCCCTGAGTGATGAACTGTGACCCAGGAGATGGTGTTGGTCAGAGTGTTTTGTCACAGCAATTGAAAAGTGAACTAGAACAGAAATTGGTACCAGAGAGTGGGCTATTGCTGTGACAGACCTGACCTTGGTGTTTTGGGGGAGGATTGTGGAACCATTTGGAACTTTGGGCTGGAAAAGGCATTGAGTGCTTAGAGTTTGTTGTTGTGGAACTTGGAACAGTTATGCTGAAAGAGCTGTAGATGATGGAGACCTGGCTTGTGAAGCTTCAAAGGGAAGCAGAGATCATCAGGACTGTTTAATCTATGGGCTCTGGTCAGCTGGGGCTGAAGAATCAGCTGTAAGTAACAAGAGACCAGAACTGGAAGTGAACCCTTTGCTTTACTGGGACAATTGATGCTGGTTAGCTGGGGCTGAAAAATCAGCTGTAAGCAACAAGAGACCAGCATCACTGTGGTGAAATCTTCTGGGAAGAATTTCTTCAGGGTCAGCACACAGAAGCTGTGGTCCAGAGGAGGCTGGAGCCTCCATCTCAAGCCAGAAGTGGGACTTGATAATGTTTAAGAGTCTCCTATATGGTTCTGGTGTTGAAAGCATAAAGGAGTCATAGAGAGCAGCTGAGGCCTGGCACTGTGAGAGTCCAGGAAAGGCCATTGGTCAAAGTGTGGTCTTGGTTGCAGTGAAGACCCCAGGACACCTGGGAAGAGAAGCTGAGGCTTTACATCAGGAGAGATCAGAAGCAACCTCGGTTTCAGTGGTGACCCCAGCTTTTTGGAGATGCCAGGACTGTGGGACAACCACTAAGAGCAGCAGCAGGTGTGGAATGGAGCCGGCCTGGGCCTGTGAGATAAGCTTTGTGTGCCACAGGCAGCAGAGTCAGAGAAGGGGAGCTGCCAAAACCCTATGGAACCCAGAAGATCGTGAGTAAATCCCAGGTGTCCAGCCTTGAGCTACTTTGCTGGACTTGGGTTTTGTTTAGGTGTGCCTGAGTCTTCCCTTTGAAATAAGACAGTACTTGTTTTAGATCTTACAGCAGCCCACAGTTAAGAGACTTTTAACAGACTGTGAACTTTTGTGTTTGGACTTTTTAAGGACTGTGGGGCTTTTAAGGTTGTACTGTCTTAGGTTATGATTAATGTTGACCTCATACTTTGGGGACAAGAACTGGAAAGGTGGTGGTTTGATAGTGGTGTGTTTTGTGTGTCAAATTGACAAGGGGTCAATTGTGCTGGATAGCTTTAGTGTCAACTTGACACACCTGGGTTGAGGGAGCCTCAATTGGGGAATTGGCTACATTGGACATGTGGCCATGTCTGTGGAGTATTGTCTTGATTGTTGAGCAATGTGGGAGAGCCCATCCCACTATGGGTGGTGCCACCCCAGGGCAGGTTGTTGTGTACAGTATAAGAGGGCAGGCTGGGGGGCTGGAGAGATAGCCTAGCGGTTAAGAGCACCAACGCTCTTGCAGAGGACCCGGGTTCGATCCCCAGCACCCACATGGCGGCTAAGAACCGTCTGTAACTCCAATTCCAGGAGAACTCCAGTTCCAGGGGAATCTGAGACCCTCTTCTGACCTCCGCGGCATTGCACGTCACGGGTGCACAGACCTGCATGCAAACAATACAATACAAAAAAAAAAACAAAAAAAGAGGGCAGGATGGGCATGGGACAGAGGAGCAAGCCAGCTAAGGAGCATTCTCCATAGTCTGGTTAAGGTCTGCCTCCAGGTTCCTGCCCTGAGTTCCTACCTTGGGCTCCTTGAGTGATGAACTGTGACCCAAGAGATGTGAGCTGAATAAACCCTTTCCTCCCCAAGTTGGGGTTGGTCAGAGTGGTTTTGTCACAGCAATTGAAGAGTGAACTAAAACACCAATCAAGAGACACAGACTGAGAGAATTGATTAAGAAACTGAATCTGGTGCTGGAGAGATGGCCTAGCAGTTAAGAGCACCGACTGCTCTTGTAGAGGACCCGGGTTCGATCCCCAGCACCCACATGGTGGCCGAGAACCATCTGAAACTCCAATTCCAGGAGAACTCCAGTTCCAGGGGAATCCGGCACCCTCTTCTGACCTCCGTGGCATTACACGACACAAGTGCACAGATCTGCATGCAGACAGTACATTCATACACATACTGAAATAAATAAAATTATAAAAAATAAAAAAAGAAACTGAATCCATCTCTCTGCTGTCTACAAAAAACACACCTCACCTTCAAAGACAGACACCATCTTAAAGTGAAAGGATGGAAAAAATATTTCAATCCAATAGCACCAAAAAGCAAGCGGGAGTTGCTATTTTAATATCAGACAAAATAGATTTCAAAGAAAACCTAATCAGAAGAGATGAAGAAGGCCACTACATCCTTATCAAAGGATCAATCAACCATGAAGATCTCACAATCATAAATATATATGCACCAAACACTGGAGCACCAAAATTCATAAACACAATCCTGAAAGACTTCAAGACACAGATCAATCCCAGAACACTAATAGTGGGAGACTTCAATACCCCACTGAGCCCATTGGACAGGTCAAATGGACAAAGAATAAACAGCAAGACATCTGAACTGAACAATACAATATAGCAAATGGACCTACCAGACAGCTACTGAATATTCCACCCAAGCACCAAAGAATATACTTTCTACTCAGCACCCCATGGAACATTCTCCAAAATCGATCTTATACTGAGACACAGAGCAAACCTCAACAAATACAAAAAAAAAAAAATTGAAATAATTCCATGCATCTTATCAGATCATAGTGCAATTAAGCTTAATATCAACACCAGAAAGATCCCTACTAGCTACAAGAACACATGGAGACTAAACAACAAGCTAGTGAATAACGAATGGGTCAAGGAGAAATAAAGAAAGAAATAAAAGCATTCCTGGTGGAGCTGGAGAGATGGCCTAGTGGGTAAGAGCACAAACTGCTCTTGCAGAGAACCCGGGTTCGATCCCCAGCACCCACATGGTGGCTGAGAACTGTCTGTAACTCCAATTCCAGGAGAACTCTAGTTCCAGGGGAATCTGACACCCTCTTCTGACCTCCTTGGCATTGCACGACATGGGTGCACAAACCTACATGTAGACAGTACATTCATACACATAAATGAATAAATAATAAATAAATAAAAAAAACTTAAAAAAAAAAAAAGCATTCCTGACACTAAATGAAAAGGATGACACACCACAGCAAAACCTATGGGACACCTTAAAACCAGTCCTGAGAGGGAAATTCATAGCCTAAGTGCCTACATTAAGAAAACATAAAGAGCACAAATAAATGACTTAACATTGCAACTGAAAACACTTGAGAGGCAGCAACAAATGAATCCTAAACCCAGCAGACAGGAAGAAATAATGAGTCAGAGCAGAAATCAATGAAATAGAAACAAAGAGAACAATACAAAACAAAATCAATGAATCCAAGAGCTGGTTCTTTGAAAGGATAAACAAGATAGATAGACCTCTAGCCCAATTGACTAAAAGAAAGAAAGAGCAACTCCAAATCAACCAAATTAGAGATGAAAAGGGAAACATCACAACAGATACTGAAAAGATTCAGACAATCTTATGGGAATACTTCAAAAACCTATACTGTACTCAATTTGAAAACCTAAGAGAAATTGATGAATACCTTACATCATGGAATCCACCAAGACTTAACCAGGAAGAATCGACAGCTTAAATAGACCCATAATAAAGGAGAAAATTGAAACTGTAATTAAAAAACCTCCCAACTAAAAAAAGCCCAGGTACAGATGGATTCACAGCAGAATTCTTTAAGACATTTTATAAAGAAGACCTACAGCCACTGCTACTAAAATTATTCAAGAGGATAGAAACAGAAGGAAATCTCCCAAATTCCTTCTATGAAGACAACATCACTCTAATACCAAAACCAGGCAAAGATAATACCAAAACCAGGCAAAGATACAACCAAAAAAAAACCTATAGATAGACCTATTTCACTAATGAACATATATGTGAAAATTCTCAACAAAATACTTCCAAACTACATACAGGCACATATCAAAAAGATCATCCACCATCACCAAGCTGGATTCATACCATAGGTGCAGGGATGGTTCAACATACATAAATCACTTAGGCTTGCCATTTGACCCAGTCATACCACTCCTGGGTATATACCCACAAGACTCATCTTACTGCAGAAATACATGCACAGCTATATTTATTGCAGCTCTGTTCACAATAACAAAACGCTGGAACCAACCCAAATGCCCCTCAACTGATGAGTGGATAGAGAAAATGGTACATGTACACAGTGGAGTTCTATGCAGCAGTAAAGAAAGATAACATTATGAACTTTGCAGGTAAATGGATGGATCTAGAAGATATTATGTTAAGTGAAGTAACACAGTCCCAGAAAAACAAACAACGAATGGTATCCCTCATCTGTGGATGCTAGAAACAATAACCCAGTTGTAAATATTTCTTGTGGAGAGGGATGAATATTGAAAGAACAACAACAAAAAGACTGCATCAGAAAACTGACTGAAATGGTGAATCGGGAGGGGTGGGAAGGTTGGGAGAGGGACACGGGTCTATATTCGATTAATGTATATTTAATTGACGTGAGTTCAACAAGTATCCAATTTTGCCCAAACTCTACCTACAAATTACATGGTATTTTAGGACTTAGTAAAAGTAAAAATGTCAATATTAAACAACATTGGTTTAAAGGTTTTTAACAAAAATGGTAATACGTCTAAGTTAATTGGAAATATAAATTGTTGTCCACATTTGTTTTACTTAAAATCTGTATAACAATAACTTTGGGATTAACATATACAAATGTTCTCTATAATTTCTGTGTTATACAGTATCATCTTGTAACATTCCCTTTTACCTGTAGGATAATTTAACTTAAGGAATTAAGTTTGCTTCCCAAATTAACAACATACAGTCACCCAAAACAGTTCGGGTATAATTAATGCAATTTACACCTTGTTCCCCGCCTATAGGTATGTGTATACAACTGCTTTTTTGAGACTCATGTTGTCAAAAAAATAAAACCCTAATAAAAAAAGGGGGGATACAGTTATATATTAAACCATTTTGTCAAAAACTTTCAATTAAATCTAAAACTAACTACAGGAAAAGATTTTTCATGTTCCAACAGTCAAAACATCCACCAACTTAATGGCTGAGAAAGAAAAGATACAGCTTTGCATTGTGTAGGATGTACCAAGAAATACCCAGCAGAGAAGTTGGCCCATCTAACATTAAAAGGAAGAAAAGCCTCAGACTGCCAGACATCAAGCATCTCTGTGGATCCTATTTGTAACAACTGTTTATAATGAGTCCTAATGAACCTTACCTTCTAGGTGCCTCAAGTTTTAATATGAGAGAATTCTTCCTCTTTTCTACAAACAAAGAAAATATGATGTAATGAAGTCATTCTCTAACTGTAAATTAGAGCAACTATTATAGAGGTAATCTCTATAAAACTGGTTAAAATGCTTTCTTTAATTGACTAATAGACATAGGAACTGTGAAAGGGATTATTCCTCTATTCAGAACCAAATATAATACTAAAGTTCTCTTTAACGCTGTGCATTTAAGCAAAATATATTAATACAAGAGAGCTCTGATATCAACAATGGATTATTCTGCCAAGGAGATGTTGGCCAGGGGATCCAAGACCCCCCAAAAGGTAAAGGCTTCTTGCCTGTAAACTGGGATACCTGCAAGAAGAGAGGTGATAAGGCCCTGCTGTCGAAGACCTGATGTAAGCATGGGAAAAATGTATTGAGACCACATTTGCAAGTGTACAATTGGTCTCTGGAATATCAGAGAGTGTTACCAAAGGCCACTAAACCAATAAAGCAACATACTGGTCTCCTTGAGTCAAGCAAGGCTCCTCATCAGCCTCCCGCTACCCTCACCTGCCTGGAAAAATTACTGTGCAGCAGAGGCAGCCATATGTTCTGTATATCCCAAATCTAACTGGCTATTATCTCTCTCCTTGGAGGAATAACTCATGGCTGTGCCACAAGCTTTACATCCTCTAGTGTTAGGAGATGTTATAAGCTTCAGTTAAGACCTTGTCATCTTCTACAGAAAAAACTTAATTCATGGATTAGCATACCATCCAACATCTGTCTATAGCCAAGTAACCTACCATAATAAATTGTATTGTTTAATACCTATATATCTAATTGCTTGTGCTTCATTAGTGGATTGCAAAGGTTATTCTTGACAAACGTCAGCCCATGAAAGGAAACAGCCATAATTGACCAGAGTCCAAAACGACATCTCCAGACAAAGTAGACTGTTTTGCTTCTCGTCCACCTGTGCCCCTTTTCTAAGCCTAGGGAACAATCTGCAGAAGAGGGAGTGTGGTAGAATGTAAGGGCTGTGATTGGGGTGAATGGTGAAACTACAGCAA
Organism: Rhizomys pruinosus; assembly: GCA_009823505.1. Taxonomy (NCBI): domain Eukaryota; kingdom Metazoa; phylum Chordata; class Mammalia; order Rodentia; family Spalacidae; genus Rhizomys; species Rhizomys pruinosus. The sequence goes on from VZQC01003549.1 coordinate 247,892, forward strand.
TATAGACTGGACACTTACTTGATCAACTTTAATGTACATACAAGCCCCTCCAGCTGGATGGTGGGACCCTTGGACTGTGTGGATTTGGACACAAGTGTTTTTTTTTTTTTTTGTCTTTTCGAGACAGGGTCTCCCTGTAGCCCCAGCTGTCCTGGAACTCACTCTGTAGACCAGGCTGGCCTTGGACTCACAAAGATCCACCTGCCTCTGCCTCCCAAGTGCTAGGATTAAAGGCTTGCACCACCACACCCAGCCACAACTGCTTTCAAATTGGTTTTACATGAAGGATGCTTGCACTCACAACTTATTACTTATTGTTAAAAAATTAAATAAAAGAAAGTATTAAAATGTTGATTATAATTGAAGGAGAAAGAAAAATCTGACATGACATAAACAAGATGAAAGAATTCATGTCTAGAAAACCAACCCTTCAGAAAATGCTCAAAGCAATTCAAAGGTCAGAGGAAAGGGGCAACTATCCCCAAGCAGCTAGAGAGAGTAATTAATAACAGAATAACTGTGGAAACACAAACCTAGACCAAGAATGCAAACAGAAAATAAGGTGAAAGGAAGCAACACACATCTCTCAATAATAACCTTAATTATTAATGGTCTAAACTCTCCAATCAAAAGTCATACACTGGGAGAATGTATTAGGAAACAGAACCCATTTATATATGCTGTCTACAAGAAACCCATCTCACCCTCAAGGATAGGCACCGACTTAAGGTGAAAGGATGAAAAAATTATTCTAAGCAAATGGTACCAAAAAGCAAACAGGAGTTACTATTTTAATATCAGACAAAATAGATCTCAGAGTAAAACTATTCAGAGAGAAAAAGAGGGTCATTACATCTTTATCAAGGAACAACTAACCACGAAGATTTCACAATCTTGAATATGTATGGAACAAAATCTGGTACACCAAAGTTTATAAGCACAATTCTGCAGGACCTCAAGGGACAGATTAACCCCAACACACTAATAGTAGGGGATTTAAATACCCCACTGAGCACTTTGGACAGGTCAGTTGGACAAAGAATAAACAGAAAAACATCTGAACTGAACAATACGATTCACTAAATGGCCCTCACAGACATCTACCAAATATTCCACCCAAAGTCCAGACATTCTATTCAGCACCACACAGAATATACTCCAAAATTAACCACATACTGGGACATAGGAAAAAACCTCAACAATACAAAAAGATTGAAAAAATTTCATGCATTCTATAAGACCACTGTGCAATAAAGCTCAATATCAACATCAAGTTAAGCCCTACTATCTACAAGAACACATGGAGACTAAACAACACACTCCCAAATAATGAATGGTTCAAGGAAGAAATAAAAGCATTCCTGGAACTAAATGAAAATGGTAATACAACACAACAAAACCTATGGGATACTTTAAAAGCAGTCCCAAGAGGGAAATGTATAGCCCTGGGTACCTACATAAAACAAAACAAAACAAAAAAACAGAAAAAGCACAAATAAACAATCTAACACTGCAGATAAAAACACTTGAGAGACAACAACAAAAGAACCCTAAATGCAACAAACAGGAAGAAATAACAAAAATCGGAGCAGAAATCAATGAAAGAGAAACAAAGACAACAATGAATCCAAAAGTTGGTTTTTTGAAAGGATAAACAAAACCTCTAGCCCACTCCAAATCAATAGAATTTGTGAGGAAAAGGGAAATGTCACAACTGATAATGAAAAGATCCAGACAATCATACAGGAATACTTCAAAACCTATACTCTACTAAATTTGAAAACCTAAGCAAAATGGATGAATATCTGAAATCCTGGAAATCAACAAAGCTTAACCAAAAAAAGATTGATATCTTAAATAGACCCATAGTATATGAAGAAATTGAAAATGTAATTTAAAAATCTCCCAACTAAAAAAAGCACAAATGGTTCCATGGCAGAATTCTATATAACATTTAATGAGGACTTACAACTATTACTACTAAAACTGTTCAGAAGGATACAAACAGATGGAAACCTCCCAAATTCCTTCTATGAAGCCAGCATCCCTCTAAAACCAAAACTAGGCAAAAATACAACCAAAAAAGAAAGCTAGAGGTCCATGTCATTAATGAACATAAATGCAAAAAATTCTCAATAAAATACTTGGAAACTGTGTACAGACCCACATTAAAAATATCATCTATCATGACAAAGTTGGATTCATACCAGAGAGGCAGGGATGGTTCAACATATGAAAATCAATAAATACCATAAAACACATAAATGGACTGAAAGACAAAAACCACATGGTCATCTCAATTGATGCAGAAAAAGTCTTTGACAAAATTCAGCATCCCTTCATGCTTAAAGTCCAAGAGGGAATTGGACTGGAGGGATCATTCCTCAATATAATCAAAGCCATATACAACAAACCCACAGCCAACATAATCCTAAATGGAGAAAAGTTAGAAGTATTCACCTTAAAGGCAGGAACCCAGCAAGGCTCCTCCCTATCGCCATTCCTCTTCAATATAGTGCTTGAAACACTTGCTAGGGCAATAAGGCAAGAAAGGGAAAGTAAATAAGTACTAATTGGAAAAGAGGAAGTCAAACTATCCCTTTTTGCAGGTGATATGATAGTTTACCAGAGAGTTGCTAAAAACTCCACCAGAAAACTCCTGGAAATGGTTAGGAGTTTCAGTAAAGTGGCAGGATGCAAAATTAACCTAGAAAAATCAGTAGCCTTTCTTTATACCAACAACAAGCAACTGAAGAAAGAATACACGGAGCCCTTCCCACTCACAATACACTTAAAAACAACAAAATACCTAGCAACAAACCTAACCAAAGACAACAAAGACCTCTACAACAAAAATTTTAAACCTCTGAAGAAGGAGATTGAAGAAGACATCAGAAGATGGAAGGACTTCCCATGCTCATGAATTGGAAAAATTAATACAGTAAAAATGTCCATTCTACCCAAATTAACATACCGATTCAATACAATCCCAATTAAAATCCCCAAGAGTTACTTCACAGGCTTGTAAAAAAAATCCTTAATTTCATATGGAAAAACAAAAGACCATGAATAGCCAAAGCAACCCTGAACAAAAAGAGTAATACATGCGGGAATCAGTATACCAGATTTCAAACTATACTACAGGGCTATAGTCATAAAAACAGCCTGGCAATGGCACAAAAACAGACCTGTAGGCTAATGCAACAAAACTGAAGATCCAAACTTGAGCACATACAATTTCAGCCGTCTCATATTTGACAAAGGGGCCAAGAAAACTCAATGGAGGAAAGATAGCATCTTCAGCAAATGGTGTTAGCAAAATTGGATCACCACTTGTAGAAGAATAAAATTGAGTGCACAGAGCTTAGATTGGGTATTTCCCAGGACCACCTGAAGAACAGGTAGGAGCTGGGCACTTCAGCCAGGCAGATTATTTAGTTTGATTCAATTGTCTTGTGTGGCTGTGGGGGTGGAGTCATCCTGCTAGCTGGTATAAAAGGTGGGCCTGTTGCCACTGTGAGACTTGAGTCCACAGAGCTTAGATAGTGGATTTCCCAGGACCACCTGAAGCACAGAGTACCAGGGCATGGGCTAAACAGGCATAAACCTTCCCCCCACCCCGCCCCTGCCAAGTGGAATTGCCAAGGGAGTGTCCAAGTGGATTCTTTGGAGAACCTTCAGAACAGAAAGGGAAGAGTGAGTTAGACTTCCAACAGAAGGCCTAAAACTTAGACAAGTCAACATTCCATAAACAAGGAGAAAAACAAATCAAAAAACAAACAAACAAACAAACAAACAACAAAGGCATCTGAAGGAGGCAAGCAAAGCAAGCCTTCAACACACTGAAAAGGCATTTGGGATTCACATTGGAATACAGACAAAGAGAAACCCACAAGCCAAGGACATGAAAAAGGGACAACATGGGAAAGGGGCAGGATAATTCCACACCAAGCTCTACCAACCCTGTGGGAGATTCCTACAGTGGAATCCCCCTGGGGAAGGCCCAGGACACAGATCTCAGAAGAACAATTGTGGACATTTTCAAGGAATCAAAGACTATAAAGAACAAGTCAGAGAACTAAGGTGAGAGAATGAAAAATTCAAGAAGGACCTAGAGAGAGAGAATAACAAACTCCAGAAGGAAGTGGAAAGACTGAAAAGATCCCATGTTGACAAAGAAAAGGAAACCAACCAGTGAAGCAAAGAACTACAGGAAGAGATTGAGAAGCTCCAAAAGAAGTGGAAATACTAAAGAAATCACAAGACGAAATGAAAAAGGAAATCAAACACTCATCCAATCAAGAGGAAAGGAAAGGAAAAAGCCTCAGAAGTAGAGTGGAGGAAGCAGAATAAAGAATATCAGACCTGGAAGATAACACACAACAACTAAAAACCTCAAGTAAAGATTATGAAAAAAATTTAAAATACACAAAAGTGGAACAACCAGGAATTGTGGGTCACTATGAAAAGATCAAACCTCCACATCATAGGAATAGAGGAAGGAGAAGAATCTCAAGAGAATGGTATTGATCAGATCTTCAACAAAATAATAGATGGAAATTTCCCCAAACTAAAAAAAGACAAACCAATACAAAAACAAGAAGCACATAGAACTCCAAATAGACAATATCAGAAAAGAAACTCCCCATGCCATATCATAGTTAAAACGCTAGATGCCCAAAACAAAGACAAAATTCTGAAAGCCACAAGAGAAAAACAAGTTACATATAAGGGGAAACCTATCAGAATTATAACTGACTTCTCAGTGCAAACTATGAAAGCAAGAAGAACATGGAGAAAAGCATTCCCAGTGTTAAAGGACTATAGATGCCAACCCAGGTTACTATACCCAGCAAAAATGTCAATTATAGTTGAAGGAGAGAGAAAAATCTTCCATGACATAAACAAGATGAAAGAATATCGGGGCTGGAGAGATGGCCTAGCAGTTAAGAGCGCTGACTGCTCTTGCAGAGGACCCAAGTTCAATTCCCAGCACCACATGGCAGCTGAGAACCAACTTTGACTCCAGTTCCAGGGGAATCTGATGCCCTCTTCTGATTTCCAAGGCATTGCATGACATGGGTGCACAGACCTACATGCAGACAGTACATTCATACACATAAAAGAAATAAATAAAATTTAAAAAGAATACATGTCCAGAAAACCAACCCTTCAGAGAATACTTGAAGCAATTCAAAGGACAGAAGAAAGGAGCAACTATCCCCAGGCACCTAGAAAGAGACATTAATAAAAGCGTAACTGCAGAAGTAGAAACCTAGACCAAAAATGCAAAAGGATTTAATAAGGTGAAAGGAAGCAGCACACATCTATCAGTTATAACCTTAAATATTAATGGACTAAACTCCCTAATCAAAAAACATAGACTGGGAGATTGGATTAGCAAACAGAACCCATCTATATGCTGTCTACAAGAAATGCATCTTACCTTCAAGGACAGGCACCACCTTAAAGTGAAAGGTTGGAAAAAAATATTCCAAGCAAATGGTACCAAAAAGAAAGCAGGTGTAGCTATTTTAATATCAGACAAAATAGACTTCAAAGTAAAAGAAATCAGAAGATGCAAAGAAGGCCATTACATTTTTACCAAAGGAACAATTGACCATGAAGATTTCACAATCATGAATATATATGCACCAAACTTTATAAAGACAATTCTCCAGGACCACAAGGCACAGATTAAACCCAGTACACTCATAGTATGGGACTTCAATACCCCACTGAGCCCTTTGGACAGGTCAACAGGACAAAGAATAAGCAGAGAGACATCTGAATGAATGATACAATACACCAAATGGACCTCACAGACATCTACCAAATATTCCACCCAAATACCAGAGAATACACTTTCTACTCAGCACCCCATGGAACATTCTCCAAAATTGACCACATACTGGGACACAGAAGAAACCTCCACAAATACAAAAAGATTAAAATAATTTCATGCATTCTATTAGACCACAATGCAATAAAGCTCATTATAAAAAAGAATAAAATTAAACCCCTACCTCTCACCCTGTACAAAAATCAACTCCGAATGAATCAAAGACCTCAACTGTTTAACCCAAAACTCTCAAGGTGTTAGAAGAAAAATTTGGGAGCAACATACAAGACATAGGTATAGGAGAAGACTTTCTTAATCAGACAGCAGCTGTGCAGGAAATACGGTCGACAATTGACAAGTGGAACCTTATTAAACTAAAAAGCTTCTGTACAGCAAAAGAAACAATCAGGGAAGTGAAGAGAATACCTACAGAGTGGGAGGAAACCTTCACTGCTGATACATCTAACAGAGCATTAACTTCCAGAATATATAAACTACTCAAAAAAACAAAGAACTAAGAAAACAAATGACTTAATCAAAAGCTGGGGTAGAGAGTGAGGAATTAAGAGATGGCTGAGAAACATCTTAAAAAGTTCAACATTGCTAATAATTAAGGAAATGCAAATTGAAATGACCTTAAGATTTCATCTTACCCCAGTAAGACTAGCTATTATCCAGAAAACAAAGGATACCAAATGCTGGAGAGGTTGTGGGGAAAGGGGAACACTCATCCACTGCTGGTGGGAATGCAAACTCTCGTGCAACCCCTATGGAAAACAGTATGGAGAACTCTTAAAAGACTGAAAATGAGCCTACCACCTGACCCAGTCATACCACTCCTGGGTATATACCCACAAGACTCATCATATTACAGAGATACATGCACATCTAGGTTTATTGCAGCTCTCTTCACAATAGCAAAGAGCTGGAAGCAACCCAAGTGTCCCTCAGCTGGTGAGTGGATAGAGAAAATGTGGTACATCTACACAATGGAGTTCTATGCAGAGGTAAAGAAAGATGACATCATGAACTTTGCAGGTAAATGGATGGAAGTAGAAGGTATTATGGTAAGTGAAGTAACACAGTCCCAGAGAAACAAACGACGAATGATATCCCTCATTTGTGGATGCTAGCACCAAGTACCTAGTTGTAAGGCAAGCTGAGGAAACTTAATGTTATAATGTTATATTCCTCTTTATCTGAAAGCAAGTGTGCTCTTATAATGTGAATCCCTTAAGAGGCTGTATAATTAACCTACCACTTTTTTTCAGACTTTGTAATCTTAGTATATGAGTGGAGGGTATGTATGCATATTTTAGAGTAATATAAAATTAAAAGGGAAAAATGTGAATCCTGAAATATGAGTTGGAAATAACATGCAGTTTATTTTCAGAAAACATAATTATAGTTTAGGTGTGACATATATATATATATATATATATATATATATATATGCATATGTTGAGGGAATACAGATTAGAGGGAACAACAACAACAAAAGAACTGGGACAAAGAGCAACTTGCACCCCAGTAAAGTTCTCAAAACAATAATTCTCTGACCTTGAAAAACTTTCAAAAGTCTCAGAAAAAGCTTACCAGACTGTATGAGAATGCATGGTGGATGGAAGGTTAATCGGTGTAAATTGGACTGGAAGTGTGAAAATGATGTATGTGAATTTGAATGAAATGCAACCGGAAAACTTCAATTAAAAAATATTTTACAAATTAAAAAAAAAGAAAAACAGAGAAATGTTTTTCTCTTCAGTATTTTCTTTCATATTGTTTATGTAATGCAATATTTTCTTTCTCCTTCATACTCCCTAACTCCATCCCTTCCTATACCTCCCATTCAATACACCTTCCTTCCTTCCTTTCTTCCTCCCTCCCTCCCTCCTTCCCTTCCTTCCTTCCTTCCTTTCCTTCCCTTCCCTTCCCTTCCCCTTCCTTCCTTCCTTCCTTCCTTCCTTCCTTCCTTCCTTCCTTCCTTCCTTCCTTCCTTCCTTCTTTAAGTTAGAAACCAGAAAGTGCACTTATTTGTGGTTAGGGTGACTGAAGAATTAAACTTTTCGTTTTACTTAATTTAAATTTCGACAACCATATATGACCAGGGGGTACTGTACTGAATATTACAGTTCTGAATATGACCAGAAACAGGGCTGTTAAAAGTGCCCTTACTGTATCATCATTATTACATACACAGAACCATGTATTGGTTACTTTTCCTGTGCTATGATGAAATACCCTGACCAAAGCAACTTAAGAGTTTATTTGAGCTCACAATTTGAGGCTATAATCCATCTGATTCCAGAAGTCATGGTGGTAGGACACCAAAGCTGCTGCAGTCAGGAAGAAGAGAGACATGAGTGCTGGTGCTCAGCTCACCTCTCTATTTTATGCATTCTGGGACCCCATCCCATGCAATGATATTGCCCACATTGAGAGTGAGTCTTCCCACATAAATTAACCTGGCAACTCTCTCACAGAAATTCCCAGAGTGATGTGATTCTAGATTCTGTCAAGTTGGTAATAATTATTGAACATTGCAGTCAGATTAGTTTTAAAAAATCAAAATAGAAAAATTAGTTTATATAAAAACATAATAGTGATGTCATAGCCATATCCACTCAGTTAAGAGCAACTAATGCCTTCACTTGTTAATTGGCTAGAACTCTTAGCCTAATAAGCAGAGGCTAAATTCACAATTAATTAAAAATTTCTTGTTCATTCAACCAAAAAATGCCTCAAACCATATTTTGTTCAGCTGGCCAGCAAGATACCGAGAGCCATATTTAGGACATCTTTCTATTATGATCAACATGTGCAAAATATCTCATGTCTGGGATGATCTTTCATGTTTCAGTGTAGGTGTTCTACTAGAGAAATAGAATTTTTCTTATTAAGCTAACTTCCTCATATCTGTGGTAGGTGAGTATAACAATAGCGGACTACCTGATAGTTTCTATGTAAACTCTCTTGATTTAACAAATAGCAATATTCTCTATTAGAGATGAAGAGATGAGAGATTAAAGAAGTTCAGCAGGTTCTCTAAAGTCATTTAACAGTTATTAGACTCTAATGGGAACTTGCGGGGTTGCTGATCCTGTGGTTGGACAGGCTGAAGAAGGCATGGGAATGGCCAAAGGCCCCAGCCAAACATGCAGCTGCAGAACTGATTGTCCTGAGGCCAAACTTTAGGTTGTAGAGCTGCTGGCTCCCAAACAAGGTGAAGAGCCAGCTGTGAGGTTGATGGCCCCACAATCAAGCAGTTGAACAGTAATAGTCTGAGGATCACAGCAGGTGGTGCAAATCTTTGGAAACCATTTATTCCCACGCAGCCAGTAGCTTTAATAGATCTGGGTCAGGGAGTCCCTACATTGTGTGACATCACCTCCCATTGGCCAATCTTAGACCTCCACTCCATCACACTTCATCCCAGCTCATTGGGTGTATTCAGAAAAGGGGCGTGCTGACAAGCAAGCTGACTTGTAACTTCTGAGTAAGTGCTAGTAGAAACCAGGGCTTGCATTTTTGCTTCACCTAGTGTGCTAAGCAGATTGGTAGCCTGCATATACACTCAAGATATGTCTGAGTCTAGTATTGCTGTCCTACAGGAACTCTTATCTGTTTGAGCCATATGTCTTACCATCCAACAACTCAGTTCTTGCTTAATACTATATGCTAACACTTATTGCAATCAGCTGTGATGCTCTTTCTTTAAGACCTTATATTCAGTGTGTGTGTGTGTGTGTGTGTGTGTGTGTGTGTGTGTGTGTGTACAATATGTTGGAGTCAGTTTTCTCCTTACACTATGTGAGCCCCCAGGATTGTACTCAAGTTGTCAGGCTTGGTCACAAACACCTTTAGCCATTGAACCATCTCATTGACCACCTCACCTGTGACTTTCCAAGACAAGAGACACAGTGAGTGCCAGTGGGTGGCCCAGCTGATGCCCTTTCATATTCTCTTTGGGAAGAGAGGTGCCGTGAGACCAGAATCTGAGCATTCAAGAAAGCTGTCTCAAGTTGAGATAGGAGTAGAACCTATGCCATTGAATCCGTACTTCTATATCAGCTTCTTTGCCTATTGAATTTGGTAAAAATTAGGGATGACACTTCTGGAGGCATGATATGTCTAATTTGAAATCTGCTGTCAATGCTTGTGCCCCAAGCGTAACCTTGTACCTCCACATGAATAAGTCACCATTATATACAATTTAATGAGCATGGCTCAGCCTTCTGTGAATTCAGCACAGAAATGCCTCACATTCACTTAAGATGAAATAGAAGGATTTCTAAGTGGGAGGAAAGGGATATTATACAGGAAAATTTGGGGATAAAAGGAAAGAAGGAGCTCAAGAGAGGAGGGACCATAGGAGACAGGTATTATCAAGGGAGAAATGGGAAAAATGGGTATACTTTAAATGAGGAAGGCAGGGAGAGAGAGGAGAGATAAATAATGCCTAGATAGTGCAAAAAAAAAACAGAGAAAAATCATATTAGTCTAACAACCTAATGACAGATTACATACACAATATCTATACATGAGTCCATGTTCAGAGCTGATGGATATATAACAAGAAACAGTGCCAGACAGGAAAACCATTCCTTTGAGTTGTTGGCCAGGGTGGTCCAAGAGACTCTTGGCATTATACAGGCTATCACCACAGTCCTTGATTCCCTCCTAGAACTTGAAGGTAAGACCCTATTGCTGAAGATAGGACATTTGGGACAATGGAGCTGGAACTGACCTGGAAACCACTTCCCCTGAAGTCTAGCTCTCATAGCTTTGGAGAGCACTATGCAAGCTGCTAAGAGAGAACATCAGTCAATGTCCAGATCAAATAGCCATGTCAGCGACTGGCATAGCATTTGACATTGGTGCAGTAATGATACTTTTATCCTGGGGGCAATCAAGGGCTACCTAATTGGACTTAAAGCCCACTCAATGGGAGGAACCTCATGTGTGTTACTGTAAACATAGTTATATACAGATGGATGGAGAGGTCATAGATCTTAGAGAAATATCCAAGGCTTTCATATTGCTAAGCTAATGTAACTTCTTAGTGAGTGCAATGTATGGATCCTTATATTTGTGGTCAAATATCCCAGTCACCACTCATCAAAGAAGCTTCTTTTGCACCAGTCAGAGACCATTACAGAGTACCACGACTGGTCACACACAGACATTGTCTGTGAATCGCCCAAGCCTAACAGGCACATCTACAATGTAACCTCTACACCTAAGATCCATGTAACATAGAACAAGGGGTAAAGAGACCTTAATAAATCTCTCAGTTCTCATTAATGAAGCTCGCTGATGCAATAGAGGGCCAAGAACACAGAAGGTAACACATGACCAAAGTGTGGAGATTAGGAGTCTGGAGAGTCTGGGTTCTTAGGCAGGTCTTCCATATTAAATTCCACCCACCCAGGGCTCAGAGATCATGGTGGGAAAGAGGCACATGCCCTTATGGAAATAGAATCCCACAAACTCCCGAGACCCTGCTCATATGAACCTATAGCAGTGATGTCAACCTGCACAAAATCTATGCAAAGTCATGCAGACAAAAACCCAGCATGGAAGTAGGGAAATGGGCAGCAGAACCCAATCTTAGCTGAAGAAATATTGGGAGCTGATTACTGTTGGGTGAGGAAGAACTCATCTTCTTAAATCGAGGGACGCTGGATAGGCTGACTAGAGCTCAGTGGATGAACTTGGACTGAGCAAAGTTCAGGGACACTAATTTGACACAATAGGACTTAACCAAATGACAGAATGTATGGATTCCAGTGGAGGGGCTATGGGAGGATGCAAAGGCGATTAGGATTGATTGAAATGTTCTGTATGAAATACATAAAAGTTCTATTTTTATTTTTATTTATTTATTTTTTTAATTTTATTTATTTATTTAATTTTATTATTGTATGAATGTACTGTCTGCATGCAAGTTTGTGCACCCGTGTCGAGCAATGCCGCGGAGGTCAAAAGAGGGTCTCGGATTCCCCTGGAACTGGAGTTCTCCTGGAATTGGAGTTTCAGAAGGTTCTCGGCCGCCATGTGGGTGCTGGGGATCGAACCTGGGTCCTCTGTAAGAGCGGTCGGCGCTCTTAACCGCTAGGCCATCTCTCCAGCCCCAAAGTTCTATTTTTTAAAAGATGCAGTAGAAGGGGCTGGAGACATGGTTCAGAGGTTAAGGGCACATGGTGCTCTTGCGGTGGAGATGGGTTTGTTTCCTAGCACCCACATAGTGGTTCACAACCCAAGTTACAGGGGATCCTACGCCCTCTTTTGGCCACCCAGGCATTAAATTACATAGATGAGTTTACATACATGCAGGCAAAGAACTCATATACATAAAATCAAAATAAATTAAAAAAAAAATTAAGGGAGCCAGATCCTCACTCTGTGTTGTGTCCTTGGTTTCATTTTACTTCTCAAGCAAGAAAATATTTTCTTTACTAGAATGCTAAAGTGTAAAGCCCTTGATGACGCTGCCTTTTCCCACCTCTGCACCATGCTGTCCTTGCAAACTTTAGACAGAAAAGGTGGGCGCGGGGTGAGAAACTACAAGTCCCAGCATGCACAGCGCTCTCCGCACAGGCTCACGGGGACCACCCGGCCAGCCAGCCTGCGGAGACTCCCGGTTCTGCGCGCGGGGCTGGGGCTGGGGCTGGGGTTGGGGCTGGGGTTGCGGCTGGGGCTGGGGCTGGGGCTGGGGGCTGGGGGCTGCAGCCCGGTCGGGCGGCGAGGTCGATCCCGGGCGTGGCGCAGAGGGCACCGCGGCGCGCTTGAAGAGGATGCGGCAGGAGGCGGCGCGGTGGGAGGAGGAGTAGGCAGAGGTGCCCTCGGGAGGCAGCGGCGCGCGGGCCAGGCGGCTCCCAAGGCTCTGCAGTGTTGCCGTCGCCCGGGAGGCTCGGTGCGGGAGCCATGTAACCCTGCGGCGGGTTCCGGGCTGCTCCGACTCTCCCCAGCTCCCGGGCTGGCGCGGCAGCGGAGCCACGATGAAGAAGCAGTTCAACCGCATGCGCCAGCTGGCCAACCAGACGGTGGGCAGGTAGGTCGCCGGCTGGCCGCCCGGGGCGGGTGCGCGCCCGCTGAGCTGCATCTGCTGGACGCAGGTGATGGAGCCGCTGGCCTCCGGCTCCGGTGCCCTCCTTCCTCCAGGCTCCTGGGGCGGCGACCCCTCCCCTCCTCTCCCAACTTCTTGACCCGACCCCGATTCCTGCCTGCCCGCGGGTGCCCGGCTTCTGTTGCCTGGCGCAGAGGGTGACGCATCTTTAACCTGCGTCCCAGGCTGCCCCTTCACCTCGCCTTCCCTGCGCTTCCCCCGGACTCCCTCTCTCCCTGGCCGCGCATCTTCCTGGAAACAGGTGTTTGCTGTGCTCTTGCGGGAGGCCTTCCAACCAACCGCTGACTGCCTCCGGAGATCCCCCTCCTCTCCTGTGCCCAGTTTGGGGCTGCTTAGGGTCCTGGGATAGTGTTGGGCCTGATCGTCCTGCCCCTCCCGCCGTGTTTGTCTTCAGGGACTGTGACTGTTGGAGATGCTGGCTCACTTTCCTGGCCGGGTTTCTAAAGCCTTTGGGGGTGGGGAGAGGATGGTGGGGAGGGGCAAGGTGCCGGTAGCATGGCGCTGCTGTAGGCTTGGTTCCAAGACTGATTTCGGTGGAGGGAGGGAGGCAGCAGAAAACGAGGTAGGCAGAGGAGCGCAGTCAGATACGGGATGGGACAGACTCAGCAACCTCTTGACCCCCTTTCCGGTCCAGAATATCTAGGCCCCAGGAGTCTGCAAGACCCAGCCTGCTCACATCCTAGTGAAAATGGGCTAGATCTGGGCCAGAATCTCCAGGAGCGGCCCTGCGGAGTGCCAACATCTATTAAGGTTACATAAGGGTCCTGGTGGGTCTCCCAAAGCTAGAGGTTTTTGGAACACCGGCTTTTTAGGTAGAGGGGATTTTCCGTGCGACCTCTGCCCCTGGGGAAGGATTTCCGTTGCTGGCATGTCAAAGAAATTCAGGTGTGCAGTTTACAGCGACCAGAGAGCAAAGAACTCAGGCTTAGGTGCAATTCAAGTGCAAGTTCCATACATGGAGTGCTCTCCACCAGGTTTGCTGAGAAACCAAATACCTTTGTTGGGTGGAAAGTGGAGATTGAACTGGCACCTGGCAGGCTGGGGGCGAGGACTTCCCTGGGGGAATGGAGGACATCTCAACTCCATTAAAGCATACTGCCCTAGTTACAGTGGGCATTTGAGGGCAGGGGATGTGGTGGCTTCTTAGGCTTCGAGGGACTCCAGATGGTTTCCAAGTAACAGCGTCTAAAATTGACTTGGATTCATTTCTCCTTCCCAAACACATGTGCTTTAACATGAGGGGGGAATTTATGAATAGCAGAGTCAGATTAGTCCAGATTTTTGGCACTGTATTGCCGAAAATACAGCTTCACGTGGACTGCCTTTGGTATGTTGGATGCTGAGGTTGTGTTTGCTGGTAGTGGAGACATGGCTATCAAGCTGACCACTCTTCGCTATCTTGGTTTCTGGATCACTCAATGGTCTGGTGTTTATGACATCAGATGGCAGTGATCAGCAGTAGGCCCCTCACCATGGAGATGGATTCCTGATTTCTCTTGGTCTTGAGGCTTTCGTTTGGGGCTAGAATCTAAAATGCCAGGAAGGAGTTCACTGTCTTTAAACATCTTCTTTCAGGACTTGTTTTTAAGTGGTGAGATTTGTGAGCCATGGACATAGGACCTTGTTTTCACCTTCATTCACGGAGGATATGGAGAAAGGCAAAGGCAAGTTGGATTTCTGAGAAAATAGTCTTATTAATTGAAAGTACATTCTTAGAAGTACCAAGGGTGTGTGATGCTTATCTGTTGGGACTCCAAACTTGTATATATTTTGGCGAAATCCAGAGTGAACTGTTTAAAGCAAAAGTCACTTTATGTTATTCTACTGCTTAAGCACTTCTAATGGTGCCTTATTTCACTCAGGGTTCCCAGTCTTGCATTACCTGACTGGACTCATCTGCCTCACTGTGGTCATTTTGTCTTACCTTTTCATCTCTGAGCTCCTGTTATGTGGCCTTTCTAACTTCAGATGCATAAAGACATTTTAGGGCTTCTTGGTGGTTTCCAGTTTTTGCTACCTGGCTGAGGATATAGTCTTCCCAAATAGCTCTTCCTCATTGTTTAGATCTTGGCTCAAAGGCTCAGGTAAACCCTCCCTCCCCTTACTTTCTTGCCCATTATCCTTTTCTTTTTTTGCACAACACTCATTATAGTTTTAAAAGCTCTTTTAAAAAAAATTGCCTGTCCACCTCCAATAGAATGTATTGATCACCCTTGCATGCCAAGGACATATAGGAGTGCCTGGTAGACAGTTGGTACTTGATCATTACTTATTGGCAAGATTAAAACAGTTTACTTTTGATCTATGAGGAGAATAGAAAGGAACATTTCCTTCTTGCTGTTGGGAGGAACAATCCTATGTGTATGGGGGGGCAGTCAGGACTTGCATTTCAGTATCTTAACTCAGAAGCAGTTCATAGGAATGGAAGTTTGGACTGGAGGTGTGGAGTCATAAAGCACTTTGTAGAGTTACTTTAGCGATAAACTTGATTCACACTCCTGTGAGTTTTGGAAATGTTGACTTCCCTCTTTCTGGGAGGAAGGTGGGTTTGAGAGTTGCCCTTCTCTGTGGCTCCCCACCTAGCTTAATTCAGTAAATCCCAGTTTCTGGGGTTATTCTGAATTAAAAACTATAAATGACTGGCTGGCATCTCTTGAACAATTCAAGGATTGTCCTCCTTAAATGTACTCTTGGGCTCTGAGTACTCTGTCTTGAAGGAGACATATTCAAGTAGGAGGATTTCAGCAACTGTAAGATGAGTTGATAAATGCTTAGTTGGTAGAGTGCATATCTAGCATTCATGAAACTCTGTGTTTGGTCTTCAGTATCACATGGTGGCACATGCCTATAATCCTAGCACTTGGGAGATGGGAACAAGAGGATCACAGCTTCAAGGTGTTTTTTGGTTACATAGTAAATTCAAGCCCAGCCTGGAATACATAAGACCCTGTCTCAAAATAAATATCCAGTGCTTTTGACTGGGAAAAGTTTCATCTTGGACATTTTCTGTGGCACACATGTGTCTTCTGCTTTGACTTTCCCTTACCTGTCCCTTCACTTCCATCCATTCTCTGGAAACCACTCTTGGCCCTCATGTGCCTAGTGGATAAAACTACCAGTGACCAAGTGGGACAGATTTGCTTGGGTGCTTAGCGATCTTGAGCTTAGCTGTCTGTACCTCAGTTTCCCCATAGTAAGGGAATAGTGAAGGTTGCCCTGTGGAGAGGCAGGAATTATGGGAATGATGATGGGTTACCTTAGAGAAGTGCCTTGCATAGTGCTCAGCACTAGGAAATGCTTAATGAATATTAGCTCTGAGGATTTGGGGGCCACCATTGTAGCTTTTACTGGGTTGTATGCACTGTGTAATAGTTGCAGTCTCTTGTCATAAGATGATTGGCAGCCTACTGTAGGCTAAGCACTGCTCTGCTGCAGGGAGTATTGCAGTGCACAACAAACAGAATTCCTTCTCTTGGGACCTGGGTTCTGAACGCATGCTGTATTTATTTACATTGTCCTGTAATTTTATTTATTTTTACTTTATGTCTATGAGTGTTTAGTGTGTGTATACAAGTGTACCTATGTGTGCAGTGCCCATGGCGGGCAGAAGAGGGTGTTGGATCCCCTGGAACTGGAGTTAAGGATGGTTGTTAGCCACCATGTAGGTTCTGGGAACTGAACTGTGGTCCACTGCAAGAGAAACCAGTGCTCTTAACCACTAAGCCATCTCTCCAACCCCCATACTATAATTTTTAAATTGTCATTCATCTTCCCTGCTTGATTTTAAACTTTTTGTGGGACAGAGACAGTTGCTGTAATAGTGTGTAGAAATTTCTCTGAAATTCTCTGGCAACTGGACCAGAAGATGGATGTGTAAAGGGATCAGGGACTGTAGCTGAGATGAAGAAGCTCCCAGTGCTGCTGCTTTAATTCTGAAGTGGAACTTGGAGCCCCAAGGAATGGGGAGCAGCTGCTGCTGGGCTCTGGGACTCCAGGAAGGGCTTAGTTCACGCTGCAAACACGTCACCATTTTATTCTCTCTCTCTCTCTCTCTCTCTCTCTCTCTCTCTCTCTCTCTCTTTCTCTCTCTCTCTCTCTTTGTAACCTTCAGTAGGGTCTAGTGGCTGCTGGAATGGCACCCATCCTGAGAGACAGTGCTTTCCTTGGAAAGGATGTGGTTTGTGTTGAATGAAACAAAGCACTAAGCTGAAACTTTAGCACCCAAGAGACCTGCAGAATGAAAGAGAAAATTCAAGAAGTAAAATTGGCTCCTGCTGAGGCCTTTGATTCAGTCTGTACATTGGGAGTCCAGTTAGTCCCCCACCTCAGAGGGCTTTGATGAGGCTGAAGGCAGCCTGACTTGGGGGAGGGTTCACCAAGTGAGCTATGGGGTTCTGGTTGTTTTCCTTTAAAAATTGCACATCAGTCTTCTGAAAAGATTAGCCTTCTACATACACAGGTCTCAGAAATGGATTCTAGTAGCTACTGTCCAGTGATGGCTCTGCATGGGTTCTGTGTGCTAGTAGAAAAGCAGATGAAGTTCAAGAGTGGGCAAGTAGCGATGGACAGTGGTCTTACAGGATGATACAGGGCTGTTTGGGTTCGTAGGATCGTATGGGTTTAGAGGGGGAAGAGAAAGTTTTGTCTCCAGAGCTCTGTTTTCCATTCCTTGACTGCTCAGTGTGCAAGACAGTGGAACGGGCTTGCTTTCTCATGCAGCTTTGTTGCAGCACAGCCTGCACAATTCAGCTGCAGGGATCCAGGCATCAGCCAGTGGTCATCAGCTGGGTGTGAAGCTGCCGCAGCCTGCAGAAGATCTGGCATGGCTAGTATTTCTGCTCTGCCAAAGCCACTGAGGACCTTTTTCTTGAAGGCTCCTTTGAGCCACTGGCTGCCCTTCAGCAGGCCTTCTGAAAACAATCACCCAATCAATAGGACCAAAGAGAATCAGAACCAGTCCAGATTAGTTGTCCATCTGCTATTTTGTTGGCTGTGATTTGGACTTCTCAGACCAATATAGGCCTTTGGCCACTTCATATGAGCCCAGCAGGGCTGCCCAGACTGGAGCCTGTCCCTCAAGAGTTCTTCAGGGGAGTTCCTGGGCAGGAGACCAGGTCATACCTCCTGCCGAGTTGTGACTATGTGATAGCAGAATGTACTGACCCACTGTGGACAAAGTAGCAGAGGAAGAAGAATGATCTTTGCTCCTGGTCCCTTGCTCTGCAGGTTTGTCGTCCACCTGCTGCTGCTGATTCCTGTAGTCAGTAGGAGGCTGCCTGGGGTTTCTTGCAGAATCTTCTCAGCCTAGACCTGCAAGTCACTTTGAGGAAGCCATTCTTTGGATAGCAATTAATCATCTCCCCTCCCATTTTCCTCCCTCAAAGGGATCCATCAACACTGATTAGTATTTTTTAAAATAATGGGTGGTAATAACCATTGTTTTTTTCTCTTGTGTTTTAAAAAAGTAAATTATTAGCCATGTGAATACACAATAATTTGTGGTTATTTGTTTTAGTGGGATCTGTAATCATCTCTTTTATTAGTAGTCAAGAGAAGATTATATCAAATGCTATTTCTGCAATGACAGTAAATAGTGAAATGATGCTTTGGCTCAGCACTGAAGCACTCACTCCTACTCAGGGCAGGTTCAGGGGAGAGTGAAAGGATTCTAATTCCCCTCTGGCTACAGACTTGGACCCCACTTACTGTCTTAGGGAAGCTGTGGCTGTCTAGCAATTCGAACCTCTCCTTTCTGTCCAGGAAGCAGATGTTTTTGCTTTCATTTTCCAACTTGAGAGTGTATTTTTAGAACAAATGTTTATTTTCCCACAGAATTCAATTTACCTTTTTTTCTTTTACCATTCTTTTTGGTTGCATAAGTAGTATTTGTTTATCATAGAGAAATTATAGACTACTGGATGAATGAAAAAAGGGAGGAACTCTCTAGTAATCTCTCTACCTGGAGCCAGTTAGTACTTCAGATGCATTTTTCTCATGTGTGTAGGCAGTGCTGAGTGAGGTGATGCCATTAGGTGATTCTTTAGTTTTGTGAGCTTCATGAAGTATACTTAAACAAATTAAGATCACCGCAATGCCAGTGGTGATAGAATCCTGTGGGACCACCATTGTGTATGCAGGCTATGGTTGATTGAGACATCATCATGGGGTGTGTGACTATGTGTCTATAAAAAGTAGAGTGACCGTATTATGTATGTTCTTTAAACTTCTCTTCCCCCTTCTTGAATATGATCCCATACATATAACTACTGATGGTGTAATGTTCCAGACTGTTCATTATACTTAATTGGTTTCTTTTTGGTGATAATTTAGCATGCATTTCTTACCTGTTTATTTTTGTTAAATGAAGTTCTAGAAGTGGGATTGTTGAGTCAAAGAACACTTGAGGGTTTTTTTGTTTGTTTGTTTGTTTTTTGTCTTTTTGAGACAGGGTCTCCCTGTAGCCCCAGCTGTCCTGGAACTCGCTCTGTAGACCAGGCTGGCCTTGAACTCACAAAGATCCGCCTGCCTCTGCCTCCTGAGTGCTAGGATTAAAGGCGTGCGCCACCACCACGCCCGGCTGAGAACAGTTGAGTTTTTAATATTATGTGGATGTTTATATTTTGAACATATACTCAGACACACATTGCTTTTCCATCCTTGATAGAATTGTCAACTTCCCCAACTCTGTCAGCAACTAAAATTACTTAAAAAAAATATGTGGTAGAGGGGCTGGAGAGATGGCTCAATGGTTAAGAGCACTGGCTGGTTTTGCAGAAGACCTGGGTTTGAATCCTAGCACCCACATGGTGGCTAAAAACTGTCCCTAACTCCAGTTCCAGGGGATCTGACACCCTTTTCTGTCTTCTTTGATGATTGCATGACACTTGCATGCATGCATGCATACAATACACAAATACATGTAAAATAATTTTTTTGTCTGTTTTGAGACAGGGTCTCCCCATAGCCCCTGCTGCCCAGGAACTCACTCTGAAGACCAGGCTGGCCTTGAACTCACAGAGATCTGCCTGCCTCTGCCTCCCAAGTCCTGGGATTAAAGGTGTGCATCACCACACCTGGTTCAAAAATGTTTAAACAAGAAAAATAATTAAAAAACAAAAATATGTGGTGGAAACTTTTTTGCCTTTGATTTTTAGTTAGGCTGAACTTTTTGGTCCAGGCATTATTGATATTTCCCAATTGTATTTTTTTAATTTAATTTTTATTTTTGGTGCATGGGGGTTTTGCCTGTATGTATGTAAGTGTACCATGTGTGCACAATTCCTGCAGAGGCCAGAAGAGGGCATCTTTGCAATAACAGCATTCTAGTTTGTCTTCCATTGCTGTGACAAAACACTCTGACCAACACCAACTTGGGGAGGAAAGAGTTTATTCAGCTCACATCTCCTGGGTCATAGTTCGTCACTCAGGGAACCCAAGGCAGGAACTCAGGGCAGGAACCTGGAGGCAGTAGCTGAAGCACAGGCCATGGAGGAATGCTGTTCACTGGCTTGCTCCCCTGGCCCATGCTCAGCCTGCCCTCTTATACTGTACACAACAACCTGCCCAGGGTGGCACCACTCATTGTGGTCCGGGCCTCCCACACTGCTCGACCATCAAGACAATACTCCACAGATGTGGCCACAGGCCAATCCAATGGAGCCAATTCTCCAATTGAGGTTCCCTCAACCCAAGTGTGTCAAGTTGACACTAAAGCTATCCAGCACAGTTGACCTCTTGTCAACTTGACACACAAAACACATCACTGTTAAACCACCACCTTTCCAGTTCTTATCCCCAAAGTATGATGTTAACATTAACCACAACCTAAGACAGTACAACCTTAAAAGCCCCATAGTCCTTAGAATGTCCAAATACTTAAAAGTTCAGTCTGTTAAAAGTCTCTTAACTGTGGGCTGCTGTAAAATCCAAAACAAGTACTGTCTTATTTCAAAGGGAAGAATCAGGCACAAACAAAACCTAAGTCCAGCAAAGTAGCTCAAGGCTGGACACCTGGGACTCACTCACAATCTTCTGGGCTCCAAAGGGTTTCGGCAGCTCCCTGTCTCTGACTCTGTCATCCGTGGCACACACAGCTCATCTCGTAGGCCCAGGCTGACTCCGTTCCACACCTGCTGCTGCTCTTGGTGGTCGTCCCATGGTCCTGGCATCTCCAAAAACCTGGGGTCTCCACTGAAACTGAGGCAGCACCTTCACCAATGGTCTCTTCTGACCTCTCCTGGTGCAAAGTCTCAGCTTCTCTCCATGACCCCTGCAGTCCTGGGGTCTTCACTGCAACCGAGGTGCACTTCCACCAATGGTCTTTCCTGACCTCTCACAGCCAAGCCTCGGCTGCTTTCCGACCCCCTCAAATTTCAACACCAGAACCATATAGGAGACTCTTACATACTACCAAGTCCTGCTTCTGGCTTGAGATGGAGGCTCAGGCCCCTTCTGGATCACAGTTTCTGTGTGCTGACCCTGAAGAAATTCTTCCCAGAAGATTTCACCACAGTGATGCTGGTCTCTTGTTACTTACAGCTGATTTTTCAGCCCCAGCTAACCAGCATCATTTGTCCCAGTACAACAAAGATTTCACTTCCGGTTCTGGTCTCTTGTTACTTACAGCTGATTCTTCAGCCCCAGCTGACCAGAACCCACAGATTACACAGTCCTGATGATCTCTGATCCCCTTTGAAACTAGAAACTTCACAAGCCAGGCCTCCATCTTCTACAAATCCTTCAGCAAAACTGTTCCAAGCTCCACAGCAAAGATCTTTAGGCATTCAATGATCTTCCCAGCCCAAAGTTCCAAACGCCTCCACAATCCTTCCCCAAAACACTAAGGTCAGGTCTGTCACAGCAATACCCCACTCTTCAGGTACCAATTTCTGTTCTAGTTTGTCTTCCATTGCTGTGACAAAACACTCTGACCGACACCAACTTGGGGAGGAAAGGGTTTATTCAGCTCACATCTCCTGGATCATAGTTCGTCACTCAGGGAACCCAAGGTAGGAACTCAGGGCAGGAACCTGGAGGCAGTAGCTGAAGCACAGGCCATGGAGGAATGCTGTTCACTGGCTTGCTCCCCTGGCCCATGCTCAGCCTGCCCTCTTATACTGTACACAACAACCTGCTCAGGGTGGCACCACTCATTGTGGGCCGGGCCCTCCCACACTGCTTGACCATCAAGACAATACTCCACAGATGTGGCCACAGGCCAATCCAATGGAGCCAATTCCCCAATTGAGGCTCCCTTAACCCAGGTGTGTCAAGTGGACACTAAAGCTATCCAGCACAAACAGTAAATAGTGAAATGATGCCTTGGCTCTGTGCTTGTAGCTCAGAGGGCTGGTTCAAGGGAGAAAATGACAGGATCCAGGTTCCCCTCTGCCTAGGGACCTGGACCCTACTTGCTGTCTTAGGGAAGCTGTGGCTGTGTAGCAATTTGAAACTCTCTTGGAACTGGAGTTAAGGATGGTTGTTAGCTGCCATGTGGGTGTTGCAAACTGAACCCAATCCTCTGTAAGAGTAGCCATTGCTCTTAACCACGAAGCCCCTCTCCTTCCCCCTTGCAGTTGTTTTTGTCTTAATCTTCTAAACTTGGGTCCATAACTTCTCTTGATTTTTTTTTAGATAATTTCTAGTATCTTATTGTCTATATGCTTAGTTGCATGCTGTATACATTTCCCTATGGGATGCTGTTTTCTTTTAGATTTTGGTTTAGGTCTTTCTTTTCCATATAGAAATCTAATAATATTTGAGGATTTAGATCTGTTACTTTATGGTATATGCCTCAGGATTGTGTTAAGAAACCCTTTCTCAGTCCCTTTACAGAAGCATGCAGACATTTTTTACCACTGTCTATGAGGACTTAATTTTACCACCCAATTTGTAACTCATGCCATTCATCCTGGTGCATGACATGAGTTAGATGCCATGCCTCATTTTCCTGTCCTTTTTTATTTCTAAATTAGTTACCCTACTATTAAATTAACAGTGTAATTCATTGGACTATTTTGAAATGCCATTATCACATACTAAAAGATTTCTTCTTGCATCTCATTTGAAGATTTGTTCCCTATGCCTAGCTGGTTTATCAGTTCTGGTAGGAAATTTAGATGGCCCTACTGATGATAGATTAATCCTCATTGTGAGGCCTGAGTGTTATGTGTGGGAGTGGAGGAGCCAGGCTGGGCTCCACACCCAGCTTCAGTGAGAGTTGCTGGTGGCCTGGTTTTCAGAACTCTCAATCTTTGCCTGAGAGTCTTCCTGTCCTACCCACAGATTGCTCCTTCCTGCATGGAAGTTAATTTAACCCTGTGTTCTTAGTTTGCTTCTTGTCTATTATTATTATTATTATTATTATTATTATTATTATTATTTTTAATCTTTTTGAGACAGGGTTTCCTTGCAGCCGCAGCAGGCCTAGACTTGTTATGTAGACAAAGCTGGCTTCAATCTGAACCTCTGTTCTTTGCCTCATGAGTATTGATACTAAAGGGGTCCACTGGAATCCTTGTGGTTTTTTTTTAGTGCATCTATTAAAATGGGAGAAATTGACATCTTTGCCATATCGAGTCTTATAAGAATGATTAGGGAACAGGATGTGTTTATTCAAATCTGTTTATGACACACTTTAGTCCCATCACTTAGGAGGCAGTGGTAGAGGCAAGCAGATCTCTGAGACTGAGACCAGCCTGATTTCCATAGTGAGTTTAGACTAGCTGGGGCTACAGGGAGACCCTGTCTCAGAAAGAGTTAAAAAAAAAAAAACAAACAAACCCAGAGGAGTTTGTATTTACAGAGATGGCTCAGCAGTTAAGCTGCTCTTGCAGAGGCCCTGGGTTCAATTCCCAGCACTCACATGGCAGCTAACAACTGTCTGTAATTCTAGGGGATTTGACCTCCTCGGGCATTACAAAACATGGGTGCACTAATATACATACATGCAAGCTATGCACTCATACACATATTTAAAATAAATAAAGAATAAAATATCACCTGCTTATAATCTGTTAAGGCTGTTTCTGTCCAGTTAGGTTCTCTGTGATCATGCTTTTGTTTTTAGATGATTTTAATTTCTTTAGTTTTGATCAGAATAATTTGCTTTGCTTACTCTATTGTTTGAATATAGAAAGCTCATTGATTTTTATTATCAGAGTCTCTTATGAATTATCTCATTGATTTCAAGTACCTTAACCTTTACTGTACAGGATCTCCCAATAACCATGTAATAATTTTATGCTTTTAATCATGGTTTATATTTATTTTGTCTAATTGCATCATCTGATACTTGTAGAAAAGCAATAAAATATTATACTATATAGGCATCTGTATGTTATTGTGCTGGTTACTTTTTATCAACTTGACACAAACTAGAGTTATCTGGGAAGAGGGAATCTGACTTGAAGAATTACCTCCATCAGATTGGCCTATAGCCTGTCTATGGGGCATTTTCTTGATTACTAATTGATGTAGCTCAATGTGGGTGGGCGGGCCTGGGTTGTTTAGGAGAAGTAGTGAGCAAGCCAGTAAGCAGCCTTCCTCAGTGGTTTCTGCTTTAGTTCTTGCCTTTAGGTTCTTGCCTTTAGTTCTTACCTGACTTCCTTCAGTGATGAATTGTGACCTGGGAGTTGTAGGCTGAAATAAACTCTTTCTTCCTCAAGTTGCTTTATCACAGCAATAGAAAGTAAACTAGAACAGTTTACTGACTTCATAATGATATAAATAGATGATGGTTGCTTCAAGAGATTTTTTGACATGTACTTATCTGTGTGAGTGTAGGTGCATGGGTGCATATCTATAAATCAGAGGACAGCTTGTGGGACTCTGTTCTCTTCTTCCATCATGTGAGTTCCAGGAATCAAACAGATTGTCAGCCTTGGTAGCAAGCACCTTTATTGGCTGAGCCATCTCTATAGCCCTTGAAAGACTTAAAACAAGGATTTACATTATTCGACACAGACTTTCTCATTGATACTGAAGTTAAATTTGATTTATATTTTGTTCTTCACTGATAATTATTATGTGTTTTCCCAATATCAATATTTACTCCATGATTTATCATAAATACTTACTGAGCACTTACACATATCCCTGTGTACCAGGGATAAATTTATCAATGATAGAATCATATCCACAAGTCCCATATGTTTTGAGTGCTTTATCCTCTGTAAATTCTCTTAACATTCAACTCCCCATGGCATCCTGCAATCAGTCTGACTATGGTTTATTGTTTCTACATGGCTAGATTTAATTTTTTTATTATTTTTATTTTGCATGTATGAATGTGTTGCCTTGCCTGTGTACAAGTGCACCTATGTTGTACAATACCTGCAGAGGTCAGAAGAGGGTGTTGGAATCCTCTGGAACTGGAGTTATAGACAGTTGTTAGCTACCATGTGCGTATTGGAGTTGAACCAGCATGTATGTAAGAGTAGCCAGTGCTCTTAACCTCTGAGCCATCTCTCCAGCCCCTGTTTATTGTTTTATATGGGATTTTGGCATCCAGTAATCATAAGTAAGAGCATTTGCATTTTTGTCCTACCTGTCATATTTGGTGACAAGGTAAAAAATGAATCGTTTAACTTCCCTTTGCTGAACAATGGCAACATGAGGAGTTGCCCATTTTTGAAGCTTGGGGATAATTTTCCAAAGACATTTTTTTTTTTCTGGATATAGTTCTTGACAGATTTCCAAATTTCTTCAGTGACCATTAGACTATTCATATTTTCTGGTTTCCTTGAGTCATTTGAAAAATAAATTTTACAATTAAAGCATCCATTTATTATGATTTTGATGTTACAGTAAAGTTCAACAGACTCTCTGCATGAGAATTCCTAACCTTTTTCTCTTTTTCCCCTTGGCTAGTCTTGCCCCTTCTCCCTACCCCCAAATCAGCATTTAGGTATAATCTATCCTCATTTGAATTTCTTTCTCACTAACTTTTGATTAGCAGGCTTTTTAATGGGAACTTCTGTTTTCTTCCTTATTTTAAAAAATTTAATTGAATTTTTGTGAATTTCATACAATATACCTTAATCATATTTAGACCTCCTCCCCTACCTGCATCCTCCAATCCCCGCACACACTGGGTTTCATGCATTCTGTCAAATATAAAGGGCTATTGAGTGAAATTTGTGTTCTCAGAGGTCCCCCAATGTGAATTCATCTGGAGCCTGGTCAACCTATCTAGCGTCACTCCCTTAAAGAAGACCAACTGTCTCCCAGCAGTGATCAGTTGCCAATAGTTCCTCAGCTAAGGTTGGGGCTCCCTACCCATTTTCCCAGTTCTATGCTGGATTTTTATCTAGTTTGAGTTTGCATGGGTCTTTTGCATGCTGTCACCATTGCTGTAAGTTCATATGAGCAAGATCCCAGCCACCTGGAAAACTTTCTTTTCCGGTCATCCACCATCCCTGGCTCTTATAGTTTTTCCACTCCCTCTTTCACTTGAGCCCTGGGTAGGTGAGGTTTAATATAGGACTCATATCCAGAGACACAAACTCTGAAGTCTCTTACTCTCTACATTTTGGCTACTTGTGGCTTTCTGTCTTAATCACTGTCTGTTGCATGCTTTACTGGTTAGAGTTGAGAGATGTATTAATATTCTCTCTGCCACCTGTTCTAGTATGTTCCCTGAGCCTTAAGTATAGAGGCTGTGAGAAAGAAATTCAAATGAGGATAGATTATACCTAAATGCTGATTTGGGGTTAGGAAGAAGGGAGCAAGGCTAGCCAAGGGGAAAAAGAGAAATCTAAGTTAGGAATGATCTTCAATTCTCATGCAGAGACAGTCTATACATCAAAATCATAATAAATGGATGCTTTAATTTAAAATTTCTTTTTTTTTTTTTTGAGACAGGCTCGGCCTGGAACTCACTCTGTAGACCAGCCTGGCCTTGAACTCACAGAGTTCCACCTGCCTCTGCCTCCCAAGTGCTAGGATTAAAGGCATGTGCCACCACACCAGGCTTAAAGACGGTTCTTCGCTGCCATGTGGGTGATGGGAATCGAACCTGGGTCCTCTGCAAGAGGTGCTCTTAACCACTGGGCCATCTCTCCAGCCCCTAAAAAATTTATTTTTCAAATGAATCAAGGAAACCAGAAAATATGAATAGTCTAATGGTCACTGAAGAAAGAACGTTAGGAAGAAAGAAATTCAAATGAGGATGTGTCACTTATGGCTGGGCATCTCATAGACACTTATTTTCTGAGTTTGACCAGTTATGGAACTCTGTAATAGTCTCCATCTGTTGCAAAAAAGAAGCTTTTTTGATGAGTGGTGGGAGGTATACTTGTCTGTAAATGTAAGGATACATATTTAGCATACAATAAGAAACTACATTTATCTAGGGATGTGACATCAGTTGCTCAGGAATTAAGGTCAACAGTCAATTAGTAGCACCTCATTAAACTAAAAAGCTTCTGTACAGCAAAAGAAACAACCAAGCAAGTGAAGAGAAAACCCACAGAGTGGGGGAAAATCTTCACCATCTGACAGAGGTTTAATAGAATATATAAAGAACTCAAAAAACAAAGAAACAAGAAAATAAGTGGCCCAATTAAAAGATGGCCTAAGGATCTGAACAGAAAGTAGTTCTCAAAAGAAGTAAAGATGGCTAAGAAACATCTTAAGTGTTCAACATTGTTAGTAATTAGGGAAATGCAAATTAACCCCCCCCCCCTTAAGATTTCATTTTACCCTAGTCAGACTGGCTAAGATCAAGAGAACAAATGATATCAAATGCTGGAGAGGATGTGGGGAATTCCCATTCACTGCTGGAGGGATTGCAAGTTGCATGCAACCCCTATGGAAAGCAGTGTGGAGAACTCTTAAAAAACTAAAAATGAACCTACCATTGACCTGGTTATACCAGTCCTTGGCATAGACCCAAGGTACTTATCATATTGCAGAGAAAGTTGTACATCCATATTTGTTGCTCTCTTTTCACAATAGCTAAGAGATGGAAGCAACCTAAGTGTCCCTCTACTGATGAATGGATAATGAAAATTGGCATATTTACGCAATGAAGTTCTACTCAGCAGTAAATAAAGACAAAAACATGAATTTTGCAGGTAAATGAATGGAACTAGAAACAGTTATGCTAAGTGAGTTAACACAGATTCAGAAAAACAAAGTATATTCTCTCTCATCTATCCTGATGTAACTTCAAGAACCAGAAAAATGGAAAGGATTAGGGAGATAAAGGGAAAGAAGGAACCTGAGAGAGAAGAATGAGAAGACAGGTGTTAGTCACTAAGGGAGAAATGGACAAAATGAGAATAAATGGGAGGGGGATGGAGGATTATACAAGGAACTATGGTTTTTTTTGTTGTTTTTTTTTTTTTTGGTCTTTTCGAGACAGGGTCTCCCTGTAGCCCCAGCTGTCCTGGAACTCACATTGTAGACCAGGCTGGCCTTGAACTCACAAAGATCTGCCTGCCTCTGCCTCCCAAGTGCTAGGATTAAAGGCGTGCGCCACCACACCCGGCTGGAACTATGGTTTTAATGGGGAAGAAGGAGCTCAAGAAAGGTGGGACCATAGGAGACAGATATTATCAAGGAAGAAATGGGGAAAACGGGGAGTCTTTAAATGGGGAGGGCATAGAGGGAGTGTTGGACAGGGGAAGAAAGAGAGGGAGGAGAGACAAATAATGCCTAGCTAGTATTAAAAAAAAGGAGAGAGCAAACCATATTAGTCTAACAACCTAATGGCGGGTTACACATGTAAAATCTCTACATTAGTCCGTGTGCAAGCTGAAGGCTATATAACATGAAGCAGTGCCAGACAAGAGAAACCTTCCTTTGAGTTATTGACTAGTAGTCCCAGGAGAACTCAAAAGTACAGAGGCTATTGCCACAGCCCTTGATTGCCTCCCAGAACTTGAGAGTAAGTCCCTACTGCTGAGGACAGGACATACTTAAGGCACAGGATTTAGAGCAATGGAGCTGGAACTGACCTGGAAGCTATATCCCCTGAAGGCTAGCTCTCATAGTTTGGAGAGCACTATGTAAGCTACTAAGGGAGAACATCAATTGATGGTCCAACCCCAGCTTTAAGACCAAATAACCACATCAGTGACCAGCACAGCATATGACATTGGTACACTGGTAACACTTTTATCTTGTAGGTAATCAACAGCTACCTAGGAAACTCATATGTGATACTGTAAACACAGCCAGATACATGTGGCTGGAGAAGTCATAGATCTTAGAGAAAAAACACCAAAGCTGACACATCCCTAGACAAACGTAATTTCTTATTATGTACAAAATTGGGATCCTTATGTTTTTAGCCAAGTATTCCAGTTACCACCCATTTTTCTTAAAAGCTTTCTTGCTTCTTTTGCATCAGAGTCTATTACAGAATGCCACAACTGGTCACAGACATTGTCTGTAAATTGCCCAAGTCTAAGTGGCACATCTACAATGCATCCTCTTACACTTAAGGCTCATGCAACATAAGACAAGGTATAAAGAGGACACTAATTTCTCAACTCTCATTAATGAAGCTCTCTTATGCAACAGAGGGCCAGGAACACTTAAAGGTCACAAATGGCTAAAGTGTGGAGACTAAGAGTCTGTAGAGTGTGGGTCCTTGGACAGGTCTCCCATATTAAACTCTACCTATGGGTCAGGGCCATTGCAGAAGAGGGGGCAGAAAGATTGTAAGATCCAGGGGAAGAGGTACATGGCCACATGGAAATAGAATCCTGCAAGCTCCCAGGACCCTGCATATGGAACTACAATAATGGTGTCAGCAGGTACAAATCCTATGCTAGCTCAACCAGACAAGAACCCAGCATGGAACTGGAGAAATGGGCAGGAGACCTAAATCTTGACTGAAGAAATATTGGCAGCAGCTTATTGTTGGGTGAGGAAGAGCTGATCTTCTTAAATTGAGGGACTCTGGACAGGCTGACTAGATAGACCTCAGTTGGATGAACTTGCACTGAAGAACGTCTGGGGACATTAACTTGACACAATAGGCCTTAGCACAAATGACAAAGTATATGAATTCTAATGGAGGGGCTGTGGGGAAGGTGCCAGTGGGGAGGGGGGTATAAAGGCAATTAAAGTTGATTGAGATGTTCTGTATGAAATTCACAAAAATTCAATTAAAAAAGAGTCACTAGGGAAAAAATCAATCAAGAGGAAGAGAAATTAAGATGGAGTTGGGGGCCCTGGGAGGAATTGAGGGGAGCTGGAAGATATGGAAATAATGCAGAGACAATACTCATGTATGAAATTCACAAAAATAAAATAAAGTTTTTTAAAAAAATAAGCAGTCAGTAAACTATATGTAGTTGTTACCACTATTATTTGCTGTTCTGACAGTCTCTTTGACATAAGCATTTACTTGACCTGAGTACTTGAAAATGGCAACTTGAAATTGGTGCCTATTTATCTTTCTCAAATCAAGCCGAGTTTTTCTGTGTTTAGCTTTTAGTAATGGCAATTGTATCTCCCATTCGGTTTCTTCGTGTAAACACTCTCTTGTAGGCTTTTGTAGGTTTAGCTCTCTAGCAAACCCTACCAGAGGTTCGTGGCTCTGGCCAGTAGAGTTAGGGCAGCCCTTCCAGCCCGAGTGTCCAGGATTCTATTTCACACTTGTCCTATGATGGCAGGACATGGCTTGGGCGCATGTGGTGGTGAGTCACACTCTGACTTCCAGTGTTTCTTTTGGAAGTGACTTGGGCCACTCCTAACATAGCACATCAGCTGGCCAAACCACACTCTAAGTGTACCCAGGAAAGCCAGTAGTACTTCAGTAGGCATGGAGGAGAGCCACATGAATGCCCCCTGTTGCAGGAGCTAGGTCCAGGATTTTGTGGAGATTATTTTTATTGCAGTGTCCTGTGAGTTGAATGCTGTTTATTGTCCTGTTTTGCAGGTGAAACTGAAGTGCTTGCTGAGTAGGTCCAGCCGGGGCTGAGTTCCTGATCCTTGCCCAGCTTCTCTTTCTTTGCAGCTATAGAGTCCAACATCACTGCAGTCTTGGTGGTTTTAGAAATGCTAATTAACTGCTCCTGACTTAAATAAAAATAAAAACACCACATTCATTTAAGATAATGGAGTATCTTCTCTGTAGCCTTAATCACAAAGAGCATAAAATGAAATATCTGTCAATAGAATATTCTTCCTTGTTTCCTTATTGCAGATTCAGCAGAAAGGGTAAGAAAGTGCCCTTTGAAGTTTCTTTTCCTCTGTTGAAAAAGGGTAGTTTGTGTATTTGCAAAACCCTTATAGCCCCTTTCCCAACATAGGAACCAAACAGCAACCTGAAAACAGTATCAGACAAGGACACATCACATGGACAAAGCTTCTTTCTTGGGAGTCCCACATTCAGTGTTGCCTTCCTAGTCAGTGTGTACCCACAACGAAGCTCATGCAGTAGTTGACAGACGTCCGTGTCAGTCCTGGTAAGAGTGCAAAGAGTATGGGGCTGGAGAGATGGCCTAGCGGTTGAGAGCGCCGACCGCTCTTGCAGAGGACCCGGGTTCGATCCCCAGCACCTACATGGCAGCCGAGAATCATCCGAAACTCCAATTCCAGGAGAGCTCCAGTTCCAGGGGAGTCCGATGCCCTCTTCTGACCTCCACGGCATTGCACGAAACTGGTGTACAAACTTGCATGCAGACAGTACATTCATACACATACAGAAATAAATAAAATTAAAAAAAAAAAAGTGCAAAGAGTAGATTCTGGCATTTCCCCCATTTTCTTCACCAGTCCCTGGGCACAGGTATTTGCTATGGCTGCTATTTGTATAGCTTGTGAGAGAGATGTTGGGATTGGCTGGCCCAGCAGCACCCATGCCATTTGTTGCCATGGATTAAAGACTGCAGTAGGTGGGAAAGAAGAGAATGCCTATTACTGGAATGAGAAAGGAAGTTCTATTTTGACATAGTTGTAAGTAATTTAGTATTTTCCTAACATTAAGTATTGTGGCAGGCGTGGTGGCACATGCCTTTAATCCTAGCACTGGGGAGGCAGAAGCAGGCAGATCTTTGTGAGTTCAAGGCCAGCTTGGTCTACAAAGTGAGTTCCAGGACAGCTGGGGCCACAGGGAGACCCTGTCTCGAAAAAGACCAAAAAAAAAAAAAAAAAAAAAAAAAAAAGTGTGAAGATACAGAGAAATGTTTTGGGTTAGGAAACAGGATTCAGAAGTACACACAGAGGTGAGCCTATATTGTACTAAAACTGCACAGGAAAGAATAGAAGGACAGCAGTAGAGACAGGAAGGTCACACCTTCAGGATCAGCACCAATTGGTTTCTGCTGCTTTCACTTTTCTTCCAGATTTTTTCAAATAAACATGCATTTTATTATGAAACAGAAAAGAGAAGTCTCCCAGGGTTCAAAGGGAGCAAGTGTTGTCATAATTTTTTACAATAAGGTTTTATCTCTGGGGGTCTTTTATAGCTTCATGCAGACGTGTCTGCAGCTCTTCTGGGTCTTGGTTTTAAACATAGGAGATCTTACCTTTTGCAGTATTTTATTTTTATTATTTTTACTTTATTTCATGTATATGAGTGTATCGCCTGCATGCATGTAAGTGCACCTGTCATGCAATACGTGCAGAGGTCAGACAGAAGAAGGCGTCGGATCCCCTGGAACTTGATGGTTGTTAGCTGCCATGTGGGTGCTGGGAACTGAACCCAGGTCCTCTGCAAAAGCAGTTAGTGATCTTATCCCTGCTGAGCAGCTCTCCAGCCCCAGAAGACTTTATCTTCAGAGGTCTGGACATGATATAAAACTTTAATTTATAAAATGTGTGTGTGTGTGTGTGTGTGTGTGTGTTCAGAGAACAACTTGCAGAAATCAGTTCTTCCCTTCCACTATGTGGATCTTGGAGATTGAACTCAGGTCATCAGGCTTGGCAACAAGCACCTTTACCCAGTGAGCCATCTTGCCAGCCTGCAACTTTATTTTTAAAAATGACACATAATTGTACATATTTATGAGATACACTGATAATTCAGCTGCATATACAGAGTACATAATGATCAAATCAGAATAATTAGCATTTTCATCTCAAATAGCCATCTTTTTAAAATTAACGTATAAAAATAGTACTTATTTTCAGAGTACCATACATCCAGTCTGGGTAGAGAGACACACCTCCCTAAACATGGTCATTTCTTCATAGTTAAAACATTTCACACCAGGTGTGTTTCACACCTGGCATGGTGGCACATGCCTTTAATCCCAGCACTTGGGAGGTGGAGGCAGGCAGATCTCTGGGAGTTCAAGACCAGCCTGGTCTACATAGAGAGCTCCTGGCCAGCTGGGATTAAAGAGAGACCCTGTCTCAAAAATACCAAACAAACAAACATTTCACAACCCTGTAGCTTTGCTGTAGTGCACAGTATATTATTACCTGTTGGTGCTGCTGTAGAGACCACCAGAAGTGTTCCGTTGCTTCCAGTTTAATGACCACATTTTGGAGTGTGGTCTGTGACTGGCAGCTGAGGGCCAAGGCTTCTTCATGAGCAGCTAGACTTCTCTGGCTGTAGCAGTGGGAAGAGACTCTGGTCTGTTTGGAAAGGTGAGGCCTGCTTCTCAGATCAGAGGAAGAGCTGAACAGTGCATCATGGGAATGGTTGCCTGAGTGCCTGGTCACAGGAGGATGGGACAGCCTGAGGGGCATCTGGGTGTACTGTCAGTGGGCCACCGAGAATCAGCATGGAAGAGAGTCTGATTGGTCAAGCTTGGGTCATGTCACCTAACCATCTTTAGGGACAGTAGGTGGATGGGAAATCCCCTTGATGGACAGCCCCCTAAGATAGCAGGAGGGAGGGGCATTTGCAGACAGAAAAATCAGATTTTTTTAAAGTTATTTTTGTGAATTTAATACAATATATTTTGATTATATTTAGATTCCCTCTCATATCTGCACTCCCCTCTTTCTTACCATGCCTATATCTATACCTGTAGACTCAGGTTTATGTCTCCAAATGCCTTTTGGTACAGGTTCATCCACTGGAACCTAGTCAACCTGTTAACTGTCTCAACCTTAAGACTGAATCTCCCCTTTCAGCAATCATTGGTTGCTAGTAGTTTATCTGATAGAGTTTGGGTTTCTTACCTACTTTCCCAAGTCTTTGTTGGGATTTGGTCTGACTTGAGCTTACATGGGACTCATCCATGCTGTCCACATTGCTTTGAGTTCATGTGAATAACTGACCAGCTATCTAGAAAACAAAATCAGAAATTCTTGATGTAGACCCCATTCTCTAGCAGGTGAAGCTGGACCCCATTCATCTTGAGCAGTTGGCCAGGATTCTATTGATTTTTTTTGGATTCTTGGCTTTTAAGGAAGTCATTTTCACTTCTTTTTTTTTTTAATTTTTTTTAATTTAATTTTATTTATTTCTGTATGTGTATGAATGTGCTGTCTGCATGCAGGTCTGTGCACCCATGTCGTGCAATGCCGCGGAGGTCAGAAGAGGGTGTCGGATTCCCCTGGAACTGGAGTTCTCCTGGAATTGGAGTTTCAGACGGTTTTTGGCCACCATGTGGGTGCTGGGGATCGAACCCGGGTCCTCTGTAAGAGTGGTCGGTGCTCTTAACCGCCAGGCCATCTCTCCAGCCCCATCACTTCTATATTTATAGTTAATTACTATGAATCTCTTCTTGGAGATGTTTCATTTTGTTTTGTTCTTTTTGTAAGGTCTCATGTGTAGCAGGCTAGGCTTGAACTTGAGATCTTCCTGGTTCAACCTGTGGAGACCTGGAGTGTGTCATCCTACCTAGCTTGTCTGTGTCTTATCTGTAGCCTGGACAGTTGCAAAGACCCCCTTACATATATTTACATATATCCTTGCCTTGCCGTGATTCTTTCTGGCTTTCTCTGGCATAGGCCAGACTGTGGTTTTGAGTAAAGGTATGGAAGATATAATTTTTCTTTGGTATTATCTAGGACTGTAGGAAATGCTTCATATTGTAAATTTATCTTAGAAAATGCCAGTCTATATTTGTATTTAAGGCTCTGAGAAGTTCTGTAATCAAGAAAACATGATCATGTGTAACTCCTACAGGGGTTTTGGTTATAGTAATAGCTGCCCTTATTTGCTGTGGCTTGTTTACACATAATAAGGAGGGGTGCATGGTGTGTGTGTGTGTGTGTGTGTGTGTGTGTGTGTGTGTGTGTGTATGTTTATTTTTGTGTGTGTGACAGGGTCTTCCTGTAGCTGCAGCTGATGTGGAATCTGCTGTATAGACCAGGCTGGGATCAATCTCAGAGTCTGCCTGCCTCTGCCTTCTGAGTGCTGGGACTAAAGGTGTGTGTCACCATACCTGGTGGAAGCCTTTACTATTGCTCTAGTTTCTCTTCAATTGCTGTGAACAAACATTCTGACCAATTCCAACTTGGGGAAGAAAGGGTTTGTTTTATATCTCCCAGCTCACAGTTAATCATTTAGGGAGTCCAAAGTAGGAACTCAGGGCAAGAGCTGAAGCACAGGCCATGGAGGAACACTGCTTACTGGCTTGCTCCTCTGGCCCATACTCAACCTGCTTTCTTATATAATACAGAACAGTCTGCCCAGGGATGGCACCACAGTGAGCTGGGCCCTCCCACATCACTCAACAATCAAGAAAATGCCCCACAGACAGACATGGCCACAGGCCAGTCCAATGGAGGAAATTCCCCAATTGAGGCTCCTTCAACCCAGGTGTGTCAAGTTGACACTAAAGCTATTGAGCACAACTGTTTTAAAATTTATTTGTAATTGGTTCCATTGGGTGTATGTGATGTTTTGGTGCACTGCATATTTGTAAGCAGCAATCAAGGGATGTGATTTCAGCTGACAGGGCTTCCAGAGGCAGGCTAGTCAGGATGCCTGTGTTTGGAGCACCTGCTCTTTTCTCCATTTTTCTTTGCTTTGTCTCATTAGTATTGTGGCCTTCTCCTTAGACTAACTTTTTTTCTTTCTTTTTCGTTGATTTATTTTTATTTTATGTGTATGAGTGTTCTGCTTGCATGTATGTAAGTGTACCATGTGCATCCAATGTTCATGGAGGCCAGAAGAGGGTGTTGGGTCCCCAGAACTGGGGTTACAGATGGTGGTTAGCTACATGTGGGTGCTAGTAAGTGAACCCAGGACATCTGCAAGAGCAGCCAGTACTCTTTTTAAAATTTTTTTATTTATTCTTTTTATGTGTATGAATGTACTCTCTGCATGTAGGTTTGTGCACCCGTGTTGTGCAGTGCTTGCAGAGGTCAGAAGAGGGTGTCAGATTCCCCTGGAACTGGAGTTAAAGATGATTCTCAGCTGCCATGTGGGTGCTGGGGATCAAACCCAGGTCCTCTGCAAGAGCAGTCAGTGTTCTTAACTGCTAGGCCATCTCTCCAGCCCCAGCCAGTACTCTTAACCACTGGACCATCTCTCCAGCCTTGGGGCTAAGTTTTATCATGGTCAAAATATAGTTGCTTGTTGTAAAGAAGAATGACGATTAGAGGAAAACAGATGGGAGTGGTGCTGGTTCTGTTGAGGGTCACTGTGGACCCTTGCTGGGCTGGAAGCTGTGTGTGCTTGTCCAGTGCAGTTAGTGCCTGGGTCCTGTTAGTGCCATTCATAGTGCTGTTTTCGACTCAGAAAGACAAATATCACGTTTTCTGTCATGTGAAGAATCCAGATTTAAATTTATGTGTATGTATATAGGTCTGTACTTAGATATATGTAAGAATGGAAAGTAGAAGGGGGCTCAGAGCGGAGGAGGAGCTCCAAAGGGAGTGGGGAGGAATAATAAGAGAGAGAGAGTAATGGAATGCAGGTGAAACAGAAGCCGACGGGAGACTATTGGGGGCAGTGTGAGAAGCAAAAATAAAGTATAATGACATAAATATGTGGGAATGCCACAGTGCCTTGTGTGCTAACCAAAAATGTAATAAAAAATATGGCTTCTGGCAAAACTAAGGTTATTTACTTCTGTGTTCATAAATCACAGAGACAGGAGAGATGAGCATTCCAGAATGTTCTGCTCATGAGGCGAGCTCTTTCCTGTTGTCTAAGCCAATGTACACATATTTACTTTTGACCTTTAACATGTGTAGAAGAGAAAGGATGTAGTGAATTGATGGGGCTCAAGCTTGCATCTTTTGATTACCAAGTAGCAAAAAGAAGATAGATCTGACTCAGTCTTCATAATCCTATCAAGATGCCTTCCAGAATTAGATGGAGGTAGCCTCCTCTGTGGAAATGAGAGTGAAAGAAAAGAGTTCCGTTAGAAAGGAAGAACAGGGGCCAAGGAGGTGGTTGACAAGGTAAAATGCCTGTTCTGTGAGCAAGAAGATCTGAACTCAGCTCTCTAGAACCTATGTGAAAAGCTGGCGTAGCACTGAGGGGGAAGGCTGGAGACAAGTCAGCCTGGCTGAACTGATGAGCTTCAAGCTCAGTGAGAGACTCTTGTCTCAAAAGATATGGGCTGGAGTGATGGCCTAGCGGTTAAGAGCGCCGACCGCTCTTGCAGAGGACCCGGGTTCGATCCCCAGCACCCACATGGCGGCCGAGAGCCGTCTGAAACTCCAATTCCAGGAGAACTCCAGTTCCAGGGGAGTCCGACGCCCTCTTCTGACCTCCGCGGCATTGCACGTCACGGGTGCACAGACTTGCATGCAGACAATAATTCATTACACATACGGAAATAATAAAATTAAAAAAAAAAAAAAAAAAAGATAAAGGTGAGCGGCGGTCGGGCGTGGTGGCGCACGCCTTTGAATCCTAGCACTTGGGAGGCAGAGGCAGGGGAGGGATCTTTGTGAGTTCAAGGCCAGCCTGTCTACAGATGAGTTCCGGCAGCTGGGCACGGGAGACCCGTCTAAAAAAGACAAAAAAAAAAAAAAAACAAAAAAAAAAAAAAAAGGTGGAGAGCAGCCAAGGAAGACACAGTGTCAGCTTTGGGCCTGTACACGTGTTCACACATACCTATGACACATGTTCACATATATTCACACTATCAAGTAGACAACACACACAAAAGAAAATAGACAGCTAGATGTGTCTGGAATCCCAACAATTGGGAGACAAAGGCAGAGGAATCCTGGAAAGTTCTAGGCCAGCCTGGGCTACATCGTGAGTTCTGGACTGGTAAGGGCTGAAGAGTGAGACCTGGTCTCAGAAAAAAAACAACTAGCCAAATCAAATAACAAAACAGTAAGGAAAGAAGAGAGCATTCTACCGTATAGCCAGCACTGCCCTCTGTAGCCCAGCCAGTGATCTGAATGTGAAAAACATTTTTTGTGGGAAATCCATTGTTCAAAGTAGAGTTGTAGACTGTGGCCAGGGAAAGCTGGGTATTCTTCCTCTGGCATGGCCGTTTTCACCTTTGCTCAGTCTCTTGTCTCTTTGTTCATCAGAGCCACTCTTTTATGCTCCAGAGCACTGGCTCACACTGATATATGATGCTTGCTGTATTATGGTATTGCCCTGCAATCATCTGTGTCTTCTGCTAGTCCATGTACCAGCAGGCAGCACAGTGTCTACAGTATGGAATGATTAGGGACTCAAGAACTGTTGGCCACATTTATTCTGAGTTCAGCCTTCCCTGTCTCCTGCAGCTGCTCTTCGTGCCTCTCAGCCCTCTCTTCCTCCTCTCCTGGAACCTGCTTCATCTGCTTTGGTTTCTAGTTGGTGCTGCTTCCTTGCTAGGCTGGAAGCTGTACATGCTTGCACAGGTCAGAGCTTGGTATGATCCATGTGCTTTGCAGATTCCTTTCAGGGTTGTGGTGATGAAGCTGTGTTGTGAAAGGCATCAGGGCTGGAGTTTTAAAAATCACTTTTGTTTGAGAGAGGATCTCACTCTACAGCTTTGGCTGGCTGGCTTGGACCTTGCTGTATTGACCAGGCTGGCTTTTTTTGCATGGAAAACCACCTGTTTCTGCTTCCCCGGGCGGGCGGGGGGGGGGCAAATAAATAATTTAAAAGTATTTTTATTTTATGTGTGAATGTATTGCCTACATAGTGCACCTGTGTGGTACACTGCCCAAAGACATCAGAAGAGGGGATCAATCCCTCGGAACTGGAGTTACAGACAGTTGTTAGCTGCCATGTGGGTGCTGGGAACCAAACCCAGATCCTCTGCAAGAGTCAGGGGGCTGGAGAGATAGCCTAGGGGACTGGGGTTCAATCCCCAGCACCCACATGGTGGCTGAGAACTGTCTTTAACTCCAGTTCCAGGGGAATCTGACACCCTCTTCTGACTTCCGTGGCATTGCACAACACAGGCGCACAGACCTACATGCAGACAGTACATTCATATACATAAATAAATAAAATTAAGAAAAAGAGTAGTCAGTGCTCTTAACCACTGAGCCATCTCTCTAGCCCCAGAAATAATTTCTTTTAAAAATTTATTTTTTTTAAGGGATTCACAATATAAGAGCACAGTTGTTTTCAGATCACATTAATGTTGCTCAGTTTGCTGTACAATTAGGTAATTGGTGCTAGCATCCACAGATGATGGACACCAATCGTCATTTGTTTTTCTGGGACTGTGTTACTTCATTCAGCATGATATCTTCTAACCCCATCCATTTATCTGCAAAGCTCATGATGTCATCTTTCTTTTCCACTGCATAGAACTCCATTGTATAGATGTACCACATTTTCTCTATCCACTCATCAGTTGAAGGGCACTTGGGTTGGTTCCAGCTCTTTGCTATTGTGAAGAGAGCTGCAGTAAACATGGCTGTGCACGTATCTCTGCGGTAAGATGAGTCTTGTGGGTATATACCCAGGAGTGGTATGGCTAGGTTAGGTGGCAAGTTCATTCCAATTCTTCCAAGGGTTCTTCACACTGCTTTCTATAGTGGTTGTATGAGTTTACATTCCCACCAGCAGTGGATGAGTGTTCCCTTTTCCCAACAACTTCTCCAGCACTTGGTATCATTTGTTTTCTTGATCCTAGTCACTTTTTTTTTTAACTTTATTTATTTCTGTGTGTGTATGAATGTACTGTCTGCATGCAGTTCTGTGCACCCGTGTCATGCAATGCCGCGGAGGTCAGAAGAGGGTCTCAGAGTCCCCTGGAATTGGAGTTCTCCTGGAATTGGAGTTCTCCTGGAATTGGAATTTCAGATGGTTCTCGGCCGCCATGTGGGTGCTGGGGATTGACCCTGGTCCTCTGTAAGAGCGGTCGGTGCTCTTAACCGCTAGGCCATGATTCTAGTCACTTTTATCAGAGTGAGGTGATATCTTATAGTGGTTTTAATTTGCATTTCCTTAATTAGTGATGTTGAACACTTTTTAAGATGTTTCTCAGCCATCTCTAATTCCTCACTTGTGAAGTCTCTGTTCAGCTCTTTGCTCCATCTTTTGAGTCATTTGTTTTCTTTCTTCTTTGTTTTTTGAGTAGTTTATATATTCTGGAAATCAATGCTTTGTCAGATGTATCTGCAGTGAAGGTTTCCTCCCACTCTGGGTTTTCTCTTCACTTCCTTGATTGTTTCTTTTGATGTACAGAAGCTTTTGAGTTTAATGAGGTCCCACTTGTCAACTGCTGATCTTATTTCTTGTACAGCTCCTGTCTGATTTAGGAAGTCTTTTCCTGTGCCTATGTCTTGTAAGCTGCTGCCAACTTTTTCTTCTATAGCCTTCAGTGTTTTGGGTTTCACATCGAGGTCTTTGATCCATCTGGAGTTGACTTTTTTTTTTTTTTTTTTTTTTTTTTTTTTTGTCGTTTTGAGACAGGGTCTCCCTTTTAGTACCAGCTGTCCTTTTGTACAGAGCAAGAGGTAGGGGTTTAATTTCATTCTTTTACAGTGGTGATCCATTTTTGCCAACTATTGCTGAGATGGTCTTGTCTTTCCCCTTGTGTCTTTTTGTGCCCCTTATCAAATATAAGGTGCTGAAATTGTATTGTTCTCAAGTTTGGATTCAGTTGTTCACTGGTCCACAAGGTCTGTTTTTTGCCAGTACCAGCTGATTTTATGGCTATAGCCCTGTCAGTATAGTTTTGAAGTCTTGGTATAGAGATCCCCCCTTGTATTGCCTCTTTCACTCAGGTTGTTTGGCTACAGAAATAATTCTTAATTGAAGTTTCCTCCACCAAATATGTAGCCAAAGATACCTTCGTGATCTCCAAAAAAAAAAAAAACAAAAAACAATCAGACACATAGACACATCTTTAGAGTCTTTAGAGGGAACTTGTCCTTAACTCTAAAGTATGGTTCTCCAGTTTTGAGTAATACTTAAACTTTGCCGGGCATGGTGGCCACGCCTTTAGATCCTAGCCATGGTGGAGGCAGAGGCAGGGCGGATCTTTGTGAGTTTCAAGGCCAGCCTGGTCTACAGAGTGAGTTCCAGGACAGCTGGGGGCTACAGGGAGACCCATTCGAAAAGACCAAAAACAAAAAAAAAAAAAAAAAAAAAAAAACTTAAACTTTGCATAATCACATGGGCCCAGTGAATGTGGAAGGCATGCCTGCTCATAGAGTAAAGATTCCATTCATTACATGGATCTGTATTTGCAACCTACTGCTTCAGCTCCTTAGATTAGCACGCAGAATGTACTATTAGTATCTGAATACCTAGATGGCAGTAGAGGAAGCAGGCCTGTGGAGAGTGAGTTACAGGATGGTGTCTTTTCCATGAAGACTTCATTTGACTCTCTGGTAAGTTCCTGAACTGGAATGAGTTCAAAGTCATCCTGAGTTGAGGAGATCCTGTCTCAGACAGACAGACAGACAGACAGACAAAAGTGATTTTTAAAAATTGTCCTGTGTTGTATCTTTGTACTTATCAACTTCCTCCTGTGTGGAACATGTTAACAAACAATATTTACTCTGCCTGTCTTGTGGCAGGTCTGGTGGTGGGGCTTTGAGGCTAACCCAGATGTCTAAGTAGATGGTCTTGCCCTCAAAGTGTGCATATTCCAATGGGAAAAGAGATACGAACATGCCGCAGATGTTTGAGGTTGGTTTTTGTTTTTTCTTTATGTCCCACAATAGCCCGACGCTTTAGGACTGCTGGAAAAACAGAATAATCTCTTCTTTCCTTAGCAATCAGCCAGAAAATACAAGATGATTGAAGTTGACTTTAGAATAAAGCAGGGGACTTTGACAGATGAAGATGAAGGAGAAGTACAATTGAGGATGTAAGTTATCAAAGCATGTAGTAGCAAAGGAGACATTCAAATCTAAGGTATATATCTCTATGTGTATAAGATTTAGTCCCTAAATTGTTGGGTTGACTGAGATATCATTAGTTGGAATGCTGTCAGAATCAGAGCTCAGTGTGCTAATGCACAGCCATCTAATGCCATCTCCAAGACAGGCATGCAGTTGGAAGAGCAAGTTGTTGTGTATTGTATCTGACCTGGTTTCTATAAAAAGCACATGGAAGCAAATAGCTTCCTAACATGCATAGTT
The DNA here is from genome assembly GCA_009823505.1 of Rhizomys pruinosus. Taxonomy (NCBI): domain Eukaryota; kingdom Metazoa; phylum Chordata; class Mammalia; order Rodentia; family Spalacidae; genus Rhizomys; species Rhizomys pruinosus. The sequence continues at coordinate 290,239 of VZQC01003549.1, forward strand.
AACATGTCTGAATGCACAAATCATCTCTAGGAGAATAGAATAGAATAGAATAGAATAGAATAGAATAGAATAGAATAGAATAGAATAGAATAGAATAGAGAATAGAATAGAGAATAGAATAGAATAGAATACAATAGAATAGAATAGAATAGAATAGAATAGAATAGAATAGAATAGAATAGAATAGAATAGAATAGAATAGAATTTACAGCCTCTGGATAACTAGGAATAGGAAAGGGGTGGACCTTCCATTTCTCACTACATGCTTGAGTTAGTTTAACTTTTTTAATAAAAAAAGAAAACCAAATTATTTTATCTTTTTATTGATGCTTTGTGTATTTCATACATCATTTTCCAATTCAGTTTAGGCATATTTCCCCTTCCCTTCCCCCATCCCACCCCACCCCATCCCAGATCATGCATTCTGCCATAACTGTCCTGCATCTTTCTCTGTTTTTTTTTCATTTTTTAGCAATAAGTGATAATTTATGAGTACAAGCATCCTTCATGTAAAACCAATTTGCAAGCAGTTGTGCCCAAACCCACACAGC
>VZQC01003549.1:291397-345411 GCA_009823505.1 Rhizomys pruinosus
AATACAACCAATGGACCTCACAGACATCTAATCAATATTCCACCCAAGCACGAGATAATATACTTTCTAATCAGCACCCCACGGACATTCTCCAAAATAGACCCATATACTGGGACACAGAAAAAAAACTCAACATATATAAAAAGACTGAAATAATCACATGCATTCTACCAGACCACAGTCCAATAAAACTTCAATATCAACACCAGAATCCCTACAACATACAGAACACATGGAGACTAACCACATCCTCCTGAATAATGATGGGTAAAAAGGAGAAATAAAGAAAGAAATACAAACTTCCTGTGAAACTGAATGACAATGTAAAATCAACACAGCAAAACCTAGGACATCTTTAAAAGCAGTCCTAAGAGGAAGTTTAGCTTAAGTGCCTACATGTAAAAACCAAAAGAGCAACAAGTTGAATGATGTAACAGCTGCAGCTAAAAATACTGAGAGAAAAAAAAAGAACCAAAAAGCATACCACAAAAGAACCAACAAAAACAAAAATACAAAGCAAAACAGAGAGATGAATAGAAACCAAGAAAAACTATACAAAAAGAAATCAATGAATCCAAAAGTTGGTTCTTTGAGATGTAATATTATTTATTTTTTTATAATTTTTTATGTATTTCTGTATGGTATGAATTAGTACTTCCGCATGCAGGTTTGTGCACCCGTGTCGTGCAATGCTGCAGATGGTCAGAAATGGGTCTCGGATCACCCGTGGACTGGAGTCTAACCTGGGAATTGAGTTCGTAGATGGTTTCTCGGGCGCAGTGGGGCTGGGGATCGAACCGGGCCCTGCAAGAGGGTCGTTTCTTAACCATTGGCTATTCTCTCAGCCCCGTTCTTAAGAGATATAAAACAAGGATAGACCAGACCTCTACCCAAGTACCACAAAAGAGAAGAAGGAACAATTCACAAATCAGTAGAATCTGTGATGAAGGGGAAATTATCACAACAGACAACGAGAAATAATCAGACAATCCATACGGGAATACTTCAAAAAACCTACTAAGTTTGAAAACCTAAGATGATAATGGATAGTATCTGAAATCCTGGAGAATCACCAAAGCTCACCAAACGAGATTGACAGGGTAAAATAGACCCAATCCTAGGAAGAAATTGAAGATGACTAAGTAGCTTCCCCATCCAAAAAGTGCCCGAGCCCAAGTTTCCAACGGCAGAATTCTATAAACATTAAAGAGTCTTACTAAGCACATTACTACTCAAATTGTTTAGAAGGATACAAATGGAGGGAGTTCGCCAGATTCCTTCATGAAGACCCATACATCATGCTATTAGCCAAACCCAGGTAAAGATACACCAAAAGGAGAACTATGACCCATCTCATTATGAACACAGATCCAACATATCTAAAGCAGGAGTATGGAATCGCATAACACACCACATTCAAGATAATCATCAACCTGTACCCACGTTGGAATCAATACCAGAGATGCAGTGGATAAGGTTCAAATATCGGCAAAAAAACATCATCAAATCATCATTGAAACCATAATGGAAAAGGCCAACAAAACCACACCTATATCTCATGGACGACGAGAAAGCCTGTTGAAACAAATATCCGCATCCCTAGTGTTTAAAAGTCCTAGAGGGATTGGCTGGAGGGGTGGTTCCTCAGTAGCAAAGCCATATACACGAACCCACAGCCAATACATTCTAAATGGGGAAATGACAGAAGCATTCTCCCCGTAAAAGGGGGTCGGGAACTCAGAAAGGCGCCCCCTGACAACCACTGCTTTTCAATACAGTGCGGAACCCTTGCTAGGGCCTAAGCAAGAGAAAGGAAATTAACAGTAGTTGCCTTAATTGGACAAGAGTGAAGTCCAGTCTATCCTTTTGCTGATAGATATATTGTCTACCTAAGGGGGCTAAAGAACTCCCCAGAAAACTCCTAGAAACGATTAAGAGCTTGGTTACAAGTCAGGATACACAAATAAATCTAGAAAAATTCAGTAGCCTTCTTTACCCAAGAACAAGCATGAAGAAGGAACTCAAAGAGACTTCCCCCTCACAATGTAGCCTTCAAAACAATAAATACCTAGGAAAAACACTACCAAGACGACACCAAGGATATCTACACAACAAAAGGTTAAAACCCCTGAACAGGAAATTGAGAAGACATCAGAAGATGGACAAACCTCCATGCTCATGGATTGGAAAATACAATATAGTAAAAAGTCTCTCCTACCAAACAGTGTATAACATTTAATGGCACAGTCACCCCCCCCCCCCCCCCCCCATCCCCCCCCCCCCCCCCCCCCCCCCCCCAAAACCAAGAGTTTTCTTCAGCAGGCTTGGAAAAAAATTCCCTCAATTTCATTGAAAACACAAAGACCCCAATAGCTAAGCAATGCACGAAAAGAGCATACAGGGGGGATCGCTATACCAGACATCAACTATATACCGGGCTATATGTCATAAAAACACCTGGTACTGACAAAATAACCAGAATTTACCGAATTTATAAAACTGAAGATCCGAAACCTGAGCTCATACACTTTCAGAACCGACTCATATTGTAAACAAGGGAGCCAAGAAGACCAATGGCGGAAAACAGCATCTTCAGCAAGTGGTGTGTGGCAAACTGGCATAACCACTTGCAGAGAATGAAGTTTCCAAACCCATACCTCTCACCCGTACAAGTCACACTCCAGATGGATCAAAGGACCTCAAACGTCGAAAACCCCAACCTCTGGAGGATGATAGAAGAAACACTTGGCAGCGAGACTACAAGAACTAGTGGTCGGAAAAGACTTTTCTAATCAGACAGCAGCTGGATAAAGAATAATGATTGACACATTGACAAATGGGACTCACTAAACCAAAATTTGCTGTACTCACAAAAGAACAATAAAGGAAGTGGAAGAGGAAAACCCACAGAACGGAGGAAACTTCACTGCAGATATCATCTGACAAAGCATTACATTTTGTTCTCAGAGTATACCAAGACTAATCAAAAACAACGAAAGAAAGAACAACAATGAATCCACAAACAGATGGAGGAAAGTCTGTATAGAGACTCACAGAGGAGGAATTAGAGATGGCGAGAATCTCTAAGTGTTAACATCGCTAATAATTAAGGAAATGCCAATTAAAACCACTTATTGAGATTTCATCTTCCTCCAACAAGAACTGCTGGATCAGAATACGAATGATACCAAGTGCTGAGAAGGTTGTGGGAAAGGGAATCACTCATCCACTGTGGTGGGTAATGTGGACTTGTACGCCACTATGGAAGCAGTGTGTGAAGAACCCTTAGAAGACTCAAAGTGAGCCTGCCATTGACCCAGTCATACCATCCGGGGTATATACCCACAAACACAATCGACTGCAGAGATACATGCACAGCTTGTGTTATTTGCAAGCTCTCTTTTCACAAGTAGCAAAGCTGGAACCCGCCCAGGGCCCTCAACTGATGAGTGGATAGAGAAAATAGTGGTACTCTGTATACAATGACAGTCCTATGGCGCGGAAGAAGAGTGAACAACATCAGATTTTGCAGTAATGGACTGGGGAGAGAATTATGTTAAGTGAAGTAACCGCAGTCCCAGAAAAACAAACGACAAATGGTGTCCCTCTATATGTGGGATGCGATGCAATACCCAGTATATAAATTTCTCATGGAGAGGGATGCCTAGTAAAAGCACAAGCGCAACAAAAAAAACAACAAAGAAAAATAAAAAAAAAAAAAAGAATAAAAAAAAAAGGGGGACTGCATCAGAAACGGACTAAAATGGTGAATTTGGGAAGGGTGGGGGGGCTGGGAGAGGACTATGGGGATATATATTTATAATGCATATTTAACTTGGACATGAGTTTCACCAAGTATCCTAGTTTTGCCCAACCACTGTCCACCAGGTTAATTGGTTTTAGGCTCCTAAGCAGGCTCTGGAAACAAATGTATGCTCTCAGAGTTAATGAGTATATAAATTAACGTACACCCATTTGCTCTACTACAATCTGTATAACATAACTTTGGGTGGCACATAACAACTGTTCTGTCATCTATAATTTTTGTGTTATGGTCATCATCGTGAGCATTCTCTTTCACTATAAGATGAGTTAACTTAAAAATTAAGTTGGCTTTCCCAAGTTAATCACATACAGTCACCCAAAACAGCATGGGTGAATTGATGACAATCTGTGCCTTGATTCCACCCTAAGGTATGTATAATACAACTGCCGTGGGGAGATCATGGGTCAAAAACAAAAACCTAAACAAAAAAAAAAATGGGAGGGTATAGATATTTTTTTTTTGTATAAACTTTTTGTCAAAACAATCCTTGCATTCAAATCTTAAAACTAACTATGGGAAATATTGTATGTTCCAACAGGTCAAAATGTCACCAACTTAACGGCTGGAAAGAAAGATACAGCTTTGCATCAAGTAAGATGTACCAGAAAAGAATGCCACAGAAGGTGTTCCCGTCGAACATTGAAAGGAAGAAAAGCCCCAGATTGCTACAAACATCAAACACCCTCGTGGAGCCTACTTGTGACACTATTTATAATGAGTCCTAACGAATTACTTTTAGGTGCCACAAAGGTTTTTAAACGAGAGACTTTCTTACCTTTCCCATAGAACAAGGAGAATATGATGATGGATGTCGTTCTCCAACTGTAAAATTGGAGACTATACAGAGGTAATCTCTTATAAAACCGGTAAAACTGCCTTCTTTGATGACTATAGGCATAGAATGTGAAAAGATTATTCTCTATTCAGAACCAAATATAATACTAAAGTCTCCTTAGCTGTGCACTTAAGCAAAATATTAATACAGGAGGCCTGATAACAGCAATGGATTATTCACCAAGAGATGTTCCCAGGGGATCCAGCCCCCAAAAGGTAAAGGCTCCTTGCCTCTAAACTGGATACTTCAAGAAGAGGCGATAAGGCCCTGCTGTCAACACCTGACTTAACATGGAAAAGATGATTTGAGACCACAATGCAAGTTATAGATGTCTCTGAATAGCAGAGTGTTACCAAAGGCCACTAAACCCAAAAAGCAAAATATGGTTTCCTTGAGTCAAGCAAGACTCCTCCTCAGCACCAGCTACACCCCATGCCTAAGATACTGTGCAGCAGAGCGCACACATTTTGCCTATATATCCCAAATCTAATGGCTATTGGCTCCTCCTTGGAGGAATTAACCCAAGGCTGATGCCACAAGCTTACATCCTCTAGTGGTTAGGAGATGGTATAAGCCACAGTAAGACCCTGTCATATTTAACAGAAAAAAATGTAATTCATGGATTAACATACCATCCAAACATCTGTGTCTATACCAAAGTTAACCTACCAAACAATTAGTACTGTTAAATACCTATATATCTATATTGTTTGTGCTTCATTAGCGGGATAATAGGTTATTCCTGGACCAAACGGTCAGCCCATGAAAGGAACACAGCCAGATTGACCAGAGCCCAAGACAAAAGCTCCAGAGAAAGTAGACTGTTTTGCTTCTCATCCACCTGTGCCCCCTTTCTAAGCCTAGGGAACAATCTGCGGAAGAGGGGGCATGGTAGAATGTAGAATGAGGCTGCGATTGGGGTGAAATGGTGAAAACTACAGCAATAGCCTGAACACTCAACTTGATCACTTGTTGAACATACAAGCCCCCCCCCCCCGTGCGAGATGGTGGGACCAAGGAAACTTTGCAATTGCAAATCTTAAAACTAACTATGGGAAAAATTTGTATGTTCCAACAGGAGTTCAAATCACCCAACTTCCGGTCGCGTAAGAAAGAAAGATAAGCTTGCATCAAGTAGAATGTACCAGAAAGTGTCAACAGAACGAGTGTTGCCCGTGAACATTGAAAGGAAGAAAAGCCTCAGATTCTACAACATCAAACACCTCTGTGGGCTACTTGTAACAACTATGTTATAATGAGTCCTAACGAAACTTACTTCCAGGTGCCCAAAGGTTTTAAACGAGAGACTTTCTTACCTTCCCATAGAACAAGGAGAAGATGATGAGGAGTGTTCTCCAACTGTAAAATTGGAGACTATTACAGAGGTAATCTCTTATAAAACCGAAAAAACTGCCTTCTTTAATGACATAGACATAGAATGTGAAAAAGATTTCTCTTATTCAGAACCAAATATAATACTAAAGTCTCCTTAGCTATGACTTACTTAACAAAATATTTAATACAGAGCTCTGATATCAGCAATGGATTATTCTACCAAGAGATGTTGGCCAGGGGATCCAAGCCCCCACAAAAGGTGAAAGGCTCCTTGCCTCTAAACTGGGATACCTGCAAGAAGAGCAATAAGGCCCTGCTGTCAAAGACCTGACTTTAACATGGGAAAGATGTATTGGACCACAGATGCAAGTGTACAGATGGTCTCTGGTAATACCAGAGAGTGTTACAAAGGCCACTAACCCATAAAGCAAATATGGTTCTTCTTTGAGTCAAGCAAGACTCCTCATCAGCACCAGCTACAACTCACATGCCTGGAAATACTTTGCAGCAAAGGCAGCCATATGTCTTATATCCCAAATCTAATTGGCTATTGGCTCTCTCCTTGGAGGAATAACCCAAGGCTGAGGCCACAACTATACATCCTCTAGTGGTCAGAGATGATTATAAGCCAAAGTAAGACCTGTTCATATTTAACAGAAAAAAATGTATTTCATGGATTAAACATACCATCCAAACATCTGTGTCTATACAAAGTAACCCTACCATAACAATTAGTACTGTTTAAATACCTATATATCTAATTGCTTGTGCTTCATTAGCAGGATCAATAGGTTATTCCTGGACAAAACTGTCAGCCCATGAAAGGAAACAGCCAGAATTGACCAGAGCCCAAGACAACAGCTCCAGAGAAAGTAGACTGTTTGCTTCTCATCCACCTGTGCCCCCTTTCTAAGCTAGGGAACAATCTGCGGAAGAGGGGGGCATGGTAGAATGTAAGGGCTGCAATTGGGGTGAATGGTGAAACTAAGCAATATAGCCTGAACACTCACTGATCACTTGATTGAACATAACAAGCCCCCCCCCCCCGTGCGAGATGGTGGGACCAAGGATTTTCTTTTTTTTTTTTTTTTCCTTTCCTCCTCCTTGTTTATGGAGTATTGACTTGTCTAGGTTTCAGGCTTTCAATTTTGTTTATATATTGGATTTTGGGAGCCTAAGTCAGTCTTCTCTTCCTGCCCACCCCCAGAAGTACCTGCCTGAGTGACTTATGGCGTCCTGCCTGCGCCTCTGGAGCTGGCCCACACAAAGCCGCCACAGGACCAGAGCAGACCTAAACACACCCTCTGTTCACTCTGCAAAGGCAAAGCGTGGTCCCTCCGAGATGGGGACCCTGGAAAGAGGCCTCAGAGTCGAGACCCTCTTCCAGCTGCCCCTAAGACAGTCCACCCCCAGAAGTACCTGCCCGAGTGACTTATGTCGTCCTGCCTGCGCCTCAGGAGCTGCCCACACAAAGCCGCCACGGGACCAGAGCAGACCTAAACTTGATCGTCTGTTCACTCTGCAAAGGCAAAGCGTGGTCCCTCCGAGATGGGGACCCTGGAAAGAGGGCTCAGAGTCGAGATCCTCTTCCAGCCGCCCCTAAGACAGTCCACAGAAAACCAAATTATTCCAGGTGACCTTTACACATTTTGAAATATCATAGTTTTCTTAACAAAAGAATCAGGCTTAGTAAATCACAATCATACTAGGTTCTATAAAAGCCCCTCCCCACCCAGAATATGGCTGTTTTTCAATCTACTCATTAAACAATGGCAAGCCACATGCAGACAGGCCAGGGCTTTGAAGACTGGATCTCTGGTTTCCCCAGACGTCTTCCCTTCATTGTTGGCTACAATAGGCAGGTCTTCTTGGAGCTGCTGTATACCATTCTGCCTGTGCTGGGTCATCTGTTATGAAATTGCTCCGTATGCATAGGAGCTGCATGTACCATTGTACCTGGCTCAGTATGCACAAATGTTTATGCATAGGAGATTATAGCTCCTACTGCCAACCCCCCTGGGTAGACAGGCTAGCCTTGGTGACAGAAAGGCTGCCATTCTCCTGGCCCTTGCAGCTGCAGCTCTTTCTATTTAGGGTTCACTAGTGTTAACCATACCCCTTGGGTGTTGGATGTTAGGAATTCTAATACTTTTAAGAGTGAAGGGAAATAAGCAGGTCATCTATAGTGACTCCATTTTCTGTTAGGATTACTTGGAGATATTGTCTTTGTGTGAAAAGGCTGAACTAGCAGGCAGGTGATATTTATTCAACCTGGCCCTTGAACCTGTGGGTTTGACAGTACGATAGCAGGAAATGAATGGCTCAACAATAAAGATAACAGGAGAGCAATAGCAGGAGAAGAGAACATCTCCTTTGCTCTCTGAGATAACAGGAAAATAATGAGACCCTAAAGCTAGTTAACTAAAATAGCCTCCTGCAATAACTTGCCCAGGATCCACCAGGATGTGGTTTTTGCCTTTAAAAACTCCTGTTTAGATTTCCCAGGGGTCACTCCCCTACCTGTGTGTAGTGAGGAAGAGACCCGGTGCATTGGTTATCAATTGGCCTTTTTTTTCTAAATAAACTTAGCAATTGGTCTTTTTTTCTAAACAAACTTCATAAAAAGAATCTGCCTGGCACACTGGTGTTCCAGCGGGACCCCCGGACCATAACAAGAGCAGCTGCCGCCTTTTCTCTCCATGTGTTACAGGTGAATAGACTCCTGTATTGAAGATTTATTGCCAGCTGATAGCTTTTGAGAAGTGATTGGATCCTGAGGGCTCTAATCTGATCAGTGCCTCAGTCCCTTGATGAATTCAAAACATGATGGTATTGCTGGGAAGTGATGAGGAAGGAGGTCACTAGGGCATGTGCTTGGGACTGCATCCTGCTCTGGCCCCTTCCTGTAATCCTTTCTCTGCACCCTGAGGGCCATGACATAAACTGGTCTACTCTACTCTGTCTTTCCCAACTGTGCCATACTGAAACCTCTGAACCAGGAGTAATATGAACTATTCTTTTCTTTTTTTTGTATGATTTTTATTGGGGTTAATCATGGAGTTGGGACAGTATCTATTGTGGGCATTCCTCTCCACCCGAAAGTCCATTCTAATCTTCCTCAGGTGTTTTCTGGAACTTTCTCTTTTTCTTTGTGACACTCTTGTTGCGAGCAGCATTGTCAGGCCCAGGACTTAGGGGGCTAGCTGGTCCTTGGAGGAACATCTCCTCTTTCTTAGGGACACTCATGTCTGCACTCTCACTGGCCATTTCCTTCCCAGGTGCAGACTTCCTCCTCAGAACAGGAGGGCTGTGCTGGTAGTAGCAGTCTCTTCAGGATCACTGACCAACTCCTCCTTGAGGAGAGCTTTCTTTTTCTTTCATTTAGGGGAAGGGGAAGGGACAGGTGGCTCTTCCATTCCATTTTCCGAGGAACCTCTTGGGGCTTTGCTTTTTTCTTCTTTTGGGGTTTTCCCCACATCTCCTCACGTTCTTCTGGAGCACTAACTACTGTTTTCCATGTTTTCCGAAGAGGCCAGGGCCAGTGCACTTAGTCGCTTTTTTTCCTTCTTCAAGCGTTTCTTCTCCTGTTTTTCCAGCTTCTTGGTAATCTCAGCAGCTGTTTCCTCTGCCTGAACCACTGCTTCCTTCATGACTTCTAGATTTTTCCATGGAATTTCTCCAGTCTCATAGAAAGACAGCTGCTCCTCAACTAGTTCTCAGAGTTTCTCCCCAAATACACTTGTAGGCATCTCAGAGAAGCAATCAATTCGTGATGCAATACTGCATTTGTTCGCTAGATATCAGGAGATGTGGCCTTTGTTCTTGGCCAATTACGGTGGAGTGGAAAATGAATCCATATTTTGGTGTGTTACCCCTTGTCTTTAGGGCTGTCAACACATGCCAACCCAGCTCCCAGAGGCAGACAGAAGAGAGGGAAAACATACAGTGTCACTGACCTGGAAGCTTGGTCCCTTTTGCTGGGCCAGGTGCTTAGCCACACAGGGTCCTGGTGCTGTTTTATCTTTGTATTACTGGCCACAGCCTTAATGATCCACAGAGTTTGCCAGGCTTTCTTCCTCAGTGGTTCTTGTGACAAGGCTGAAGTGCCTGAACTCCCTAGACAGGGTCCTTTATATCTTATAACCCTCCATTGGGTGGTAGGTAGCTGACACACGCACCCCTTGTCCTTGCGCTTACCTGGATCAGTCTGGCATCAGGTACCTGTTTGTTTGTTTTTTCCCCCTCATTCTTTTTTTTTAAATTAATTATTTTATGTGTATGGAATGTACTGTCTGCATACAGGTCTGTGCACCCGTGTTGTGCAGTGCCACGGAGGTCAGAAGAGGGTCTTGGATTCCCCTGGAACTGGAGTTAAAGACGGTTCTTAACCACCATGTGGGTGCTGGGGATCGAACCTGGGTCCTCTGTAAGAGCAGTCGGCTCTCTTAACCGCTAGGCCATCTCTCCAGCCCCCTCCCTCATTCTTTTTAACTTCAGTTTTCTCTATACTTTTACCTTTGGTCTGTTTGTTCTCTTTACCTTTAATTTTTTTTTATTTATTCATTTTTATCTTATGTGTATGAGTGTTTTGCCCACAAGTATGTAAATGTACCTGTGTCATGCAATGTCCCAGGAGGCCAGAAGAGTGTAGACATAATATCCTGGAACTGGAGTTCAATACAGTTGTTAGCCACCAAGTGGGTGCTGGGAATCAACCCTCTGCAAGAGCATCCAGTGCTCCTAACTGGTGAACCATCTTGCTAGCCCCTTTTTACCCTCTTTTAAATTTCAAAAACCCTGTTTTACATTTTAAACTGGTAGGTATTGTTAGGTTGCTCTGAGGAAACCACCAGATTTTCCCACCTCCTGCACTCTTTCCTGCTGAAGTCCTGATAGGGGTCCCTGTGAAACCCCTCGAGCTTGTCTTTACTGCACACCACTCCCACCTTTACAGATAAGTGGGGACAAAAAGACCCTGCTGCAGATTGTTTTGACTTTTCGAAACTCCTTGTGTCACCGTTCCTGGTTTTCCCAGTCTGCTGGGATTCTGCAGATTATAATAGAGGAGGGAAATAAGGGCCCCCAGCGGTTGCCTATGCTGTAGGTAATTACAGGATGCACGGCTACATACGTACCTTTTACATTTCTTTACAGACCCATTCTCCTTACACCCTTCCACTAAGGGAAATAAGCAGTTTTCCTCCTCCCAGGCTGTGAATGCTTATTGTGTTCAGTACTGGGAGAAATACAAAAATAGTCTTGGTGGTGGTTGGATAACTTAGAGGAGACTGGAATAGTGAACAAGACAGTGTGGCCAATAAAAAGGCAATGCAGAGAGTGAGGTGTTTAAGGGAACCATGACAGGTATGGGATCACCTGCTGCATAGTGACATTTTAAAATTTATTTATTATCATTATGTGTAAGAATGTACTGTCTGCATGTAGGTTGGTGCACCTATATTGTGCAATGCCTCGGAGGTCAGAAGAGGATGTCGGATTCCCCTGGAACTGGAGTTAAAGATGATTCTTAGCCGCCATATGGGTGCTGGGAATTGAACCCGGGACCTCTGCAAGAGCAGTCGGTGCTCTTAACCGCTGAGCCATCTCTCCAGCCCCGCATAGTGACATTTTAGTCAATAACAGACTTGCGTGTATTGGTGGTGCCATAGCCTTTTGGCTACTGGAGCACGTGAGATTGCGCACACACACACACACATTCTATATTGTTGGCATATCACAGAATTACACATTTCCAGAGTGTGTCTCCATAGTTAACTGACACCTGACTATGTAAATGATAATGCAGATAAAGAGATAAAGCCCCATTGTAGAGGAGATGAGCAGGTCACTAAAAGATGTTTGCCCCAAATCAAAGCAAATGAATTGCAATCTAGATCCCCATTAAATCCAGGTCCTATCCAGGTCCCAAACTGTCCATTTCTGTAATACTGAAAAAAAAAATATAAAAAAACCTTTGAAAACTATCTTTTCTCTCTTTTCTTCTTGCTTCGTGGAAGGCAAGGAATTGAAATAATGTGAGCTCCCATTAAATGAGTTCTGTGAGTTAAATAAGGAGACAAGCAGGCAATCTGTAGGAAGGTGTTGGCTGAGGGTGACAGAAGGGATGGTAGAATAGTACTTATTCTGTTTGTCATCAAGGCTGAATGGGAGGCGGAATGGGGGTTTTTCCTAGAGGAGATAGGCAGGTGGGATTGCTCTCTAGCTCTTATGGGTGTGCACTGGATTAGTACCTGGGCCCTTATTCTTGTGGAGACGCTTGCTAGAGATTAGAACGAGACTAAGACAGCTATAGAAAGCAAGAAGTCTGATGATCAGGTGCCCTTCTTAGACGGATTGTCTGGGCTAGACGACTGAGTGCACGCTTGAATATGTGGGTGGGTGGGAGCTAATTAAGCCATCCACGGCAATAGAATTGGTTTTCGCACGGATGCTTGGAGAGGTAACGCTGAGTTAACTGGAGTCATGAGATGAGGAACGGCAAGAAGAGTCCACAACGAAGAAAGTGGTTAGGTAGAAGGGCTGGTTGTAGAGACTTTGGTACGGACAGTTATTAAGTGGGGTTATCTGGGGGAGATTCATAGAGGTGGAGTGTTTCTCACCTTTTTCTCTTCTATTTCTGGCATCTTTAGTCCCATTTAATTGTGATACTTATTCACTCTTAGAGGCTTTGAAACATGGGGAAAGAGTGAGGGCTCTCTCCCTCGCAGTTAAGGAAGAGCGTTAAGAGCTAAACCATATTAATACCTCTTTTAATTACTGAAGTGCTTTACGTCGACATTTATTTCTCTTAGAGCTAATGGTTTTAGCGACAAGCTTTTTTAGGTTATTAATTTGTCGAGTTGACCTGGTATTAATTAAGCTAGTTTAAGCGAGGTGGTGATACAGATGGTAATTTATTGAGTGCTTTGCCTATTTCCTATTTGTCCCTGCAATTTAAGTCGCTCCCAAGTTAGGGTATAGTCCATAAATCCCTTGAGGGGGCTGGAGAGATGGCCCGATTAAGCAGTTAAGAGTTGGCCGCCAGGGTCTCGCAGAGGACTAGGGTTAGGATTTCGCTCACAGAGCACCACGTGGCAAGCCAAAGAATACTCACGTCACTGATTGTAACTCAATTCCAGGAGAACTCCCAGTTCCACGTGGTGGAACCGGAGCCTGTCTGGCCGGGTGCTTTTTACTGATCCTCTTGCGGGCGGTGGGTGTGTCTTCTACCGTACACGTTTGCCATAATGACAGAGCAAACGTTTAGCAAATTGGTGACGCGCACAAGGTCGCGGTAGACATTTCACACACGATAAAAGAAAGGTAGAGGATGGTGTCAGGAATTTAGAAATAGAGAGAAGAGAATGAATAGATGCCCGCACACTTATGGAGCTTTGGAGGGTTGGTGGGTCGAACTGCAGCTGGCTCCTGCTGGCTTTTCTTTAAGTCTCTCATTGCAACCTTAAACCTCCGAGAGGGGAAGGCTAGCTCACACCGCGTCATCCCCATGGCAATACGTGCTTCTTTATGACGTTCGGAGTTTCAACTGGTGCCGAGTCCTGGTCTGCATCAGAGGGTAGTTCCAAGGTTCAGCTGGGGCCTACAGAGTGAGCCCTCGCCCTGTCTAGAAAGAAAAAAAAAAAAAAAGACCAAAACAAAACATTAAAAAAAAAAATCACATGTACATTGGTGATTATACAGAGACCCAAATTGGTCCATTTGGGTTCAGACAATAGAGACTTTGGAGTCACACATCTCTCAGTGGCAATTAAATGTGAACCCTATTTACACTCTGCACTTGTACCTCTCTGGTATTGGTTTCCCTCTGTAGGATTAGCGGATCATTGGCTGTAGTCTTAAAATGGGGCAAGAAGAGATTGTAAGAGTTATAGGTGGTAGTCAGTGGATAATGCTCAGGAACCATCGTCTGGCTGAGGACAGCTACTAGGTAATAGGGTATTTGATTCATAAGAGAAATACTGATAAAGATAGCTTGTAAAGACAATTACTATGCCTACAGACTTGTGCTTAGGCTCCAGCACTCGGTACACATAGCCACCAATTGTTCATGGATGGGTGGAGGTCACTCTCTAGTAAAGCCCAAAGCCCCTAGCCTGTAGGACTCTTTCTGTGACAGTGAGTGATACGTTCTTGTGCGGTGGGTGAAGGGATGAGGAGGCATGCGTTAGTAAATTTGAGTCCAAGATTTCCAAGCGGCTCTTGTCTACACGAATCCTCACTACGCCAGCCTTTGGTGGGCATATCAAATTCTAGTGGGTGTACTCAGTGATGGCGGCTCCACACTGGAAGGAATCTGAGTTTGCAGTGGGTAGCCCAATGAATCTGTCTTAATGTCTCGGCTTCTGTGTTGTGTGTCATGTGCGTGCTGGCTGTGTTGTAGTCGCTGTGTGTGTTTTGGTGTTTGTGTTATGTGTGTGGTTTATTTTTTTAGTTAAACTTCGCTTGGTTGGGAGCAGAAGGCTGGGAGATATGGTTCGTTGGGGGCGCGCGTGTGCCTCAGGACGGTTTAGCACTTTGTTTTGCAGAGGATCATGTCCTGGGTCGCCAATATGGCGTTACAACTATCAAAACTCAAGTTCCAGGGAATCTGTCTAGCGACATTCCTACTTTTTATTTCGACCTGAAGATGGGCTGAAGTGGGAGGTTCCACTCAGTGTCTGGCATCGATCCTTTGGGGCTCTCGTGGCGTCAGGTTGAGGGAATTGCTCGATTTCGGGGGCATAAGCAGACCAGTAGTCTGGGTATCCTTCACATACTTATCGTGGTCACTAAGAACAGTACATATATTAATAGAGACATAAAGAGATTGGAGACAATTTGAGGACGTTTGTTATAAAAAATTTGGTGAGTAGGGCTCGATCGCAATTAGGATTGTAGGAGCGTTCTGGAGAGTGCTTTGAGAGGAAAGTGGATCTACAGATTGTCATCAAAATTGTACTTTCTTTTATGAACATTGCAGAAAAAAGAAACATTCGCAGGAAAATTCAACCTTAAATTAACCGATGACCCAAACAATGGGAATATATAGATGTAGAGGCCAATTCTGAAAGTCCAGGGGCCGTGGCGCAGGTGGATAGATGTTTAATTCAATAACACCATGTTGTTCAGTGGCATGGTGGCACCACCCTTTAATTCTAGCATTTTCCCTTGGAGCGGCGAGTAGGTGTGATTCTTTGTGAGTTTTCAAAGCCAGCGTGGTTCTACAACAGTTGATGTTCCCAGGAACAGCTAGGGTGGCTTCACAAGCTGGCAAGTATCTCCGGCTCCTCAGTCACTGAATCGAGAAAGTTCGAGAAATATAAGAGGTGAAATTATAGAGGAAGCACCTTCCACAAAGTTGACCATATTTTCAGTCAATCAACCATAACAAATTATAAAATTTGAAAACATACAAAATATGTTCTCTTCAATCACAATAGAGTTTAAGTAGAAATCAATAATGTAACAGCAACTGAGAAACCCCAAATGTTAAGCAGTATATTTATAAATATTCTATAGGTTAAATAGGAAATTTCATAGGAAATTTAAAAAATTGAGATAATGAAATTATAAAATACAAAAAACTTAGAACATAATAGCATTAGTTGTTTATACCAGAAGAGTTATTGCAAATCAGTGATACCAGTTTTCATCTTAATTAAATATGAAAAGAACAAAATAAGTTGAAATCAAGCAGAAGGAAAGCCCCACTAGAGATAAGTAGAAATTTATGGAATAGAACCCAGAAAAACAATGGAGAGGAAAAATAAAATCAAAAGCTAATATTCTGGAAAGGTCAATTTGATCTAAGACTAACTAAGGAAAAATAGAAGATACAAAGTATAAATATCAGAGAAATCAGCCTTTAATCCCAGCACTAGGGAGACAGAGGCAGATGGATCTCTGTGAGTTCAAGGCCAGCCTGGTCTACATAGTGAGTTCCAGGCCAGCTGGGACTAAAAGGAGACCCTGTCTCAAAAAGACCAGAGAGAGAGAGAGACGAGAGAGAGAGAGAGACGAGAGAGAGAGAGAGAGAGAGAGAGAGAGAGAGAGAGAGAGAGAGAAAATATTACTGTACACTCATCCAACTGGTCATTTAAAGGAGTTTTCAAAAATTCCATAAGCCATTCTACATAAAATGGTAAAATATCACAATTCCTTGAAACTACAAATCACCAAAAGTCACCACAGAAGATATGAAAGTGTGAATAGTCTTGTTATCTACAAAGAAATGGAGAAAAGCTCATCCAGATGGCTTTACTGGTGAAGTCCGTCAAACATTTAAAGAAATGACATCAATTTTATTTCAACTCTTTCAGGAAATAGAACACTTCCCAGCTGTTTTGTGAGGCCAGTATTGACCCTACTAATAAAACAAGACAGATGCATTACAAGAAAAGTGGGGACAGTAGCACTAGATGGTGGAGACAACAGTCACTAGAAGTCAGCAACCCATGAATAACAGTACATAAAGTAGCACAAAGTCCAAGTTCACCAGGAATGCATGGCTAGTCCAACATTCACAATATAATTAACTCAATATTCCATAGGAGGGAATACCATATACTCATATCAACTGGTAGAGGAAATATGTATGATAAAATAGAAAATCCATTCATGCCAAAATAACAAATTAGAAATATTAAAGTGTTTGATAAAGGGCATCCAGACATTTTCATGATGATAGAAATGATTTTTCCCTTAAGACTGAAATCAAGATAGGAATGTTCTGTTCTACTTTTACTTTACCTTATGTTAGAGATCCTGGATAGGTCCAAAAAGGAAATAAAACAAAAAGACACACAACCTGAAACATCTCCATTTATAGAGGACATGATGTGTAATCCTAAGGAATCTGAAGAAAGCTCCTGGAACTAATAACTGAATTTTACCAAGTCTCAGACTGCACAATTGTATTTCTCATTATTTGCAGTGAACAGTTGGAAACTAAAATTTAGAAAACAGTTCTCAGAGATAAATGTAATAAAACATTTATAGATGCCATAGCCTGAAAACTATAGAGTATCAAGGAAAGAAATTTTAAAGAAACTTGAAGCACAGAGACGTCCTATTTACTTTCTATTGCTGTGATAAAACACTGACCAAAAGCAACTTGCAGGTGAAGAAAGTGTTTATTTGGCTTAGAGCTCACAGACCTAATAGAAACTAGGACAGGAACCTGGAGGCAGGAACTAAGGCTTGGGCCATGGAAGAATGCTGCTTACTGGCTTGTTCCTCCGGCTTGTGCTTGGTCTGCTTTCTTATATGCCCCAGGCCCACCTACACAGGGGTAGCACCACCCACAGTGGCTGTGCCCTCAATCAAAAGTATGCCTCACAGACATGCCCATATGCCAGTCTGATGGAGAAAATCCCCCAACTGAGGTTCCCTCTTCCCAGGTATGTCAAGTTGGCAACTAAAGTTACCTAGCACTTAGAGTATTCAAGATTGGGAGACCTTGTCTTGCCAGGTGAGGTCTAATGGAATCCTGATCAACACTAAAGCAAAGTATTTTTCATAGGTATAGATAAGCTGCCATGAAAGTTTACATGGAACTAGTATCCAAAGCAATTTTGAAAAAGAATAAAATTGGAGAGATCACCTTATCAAGTTGAAAATTGGCGTAAAACTATTATGACTAGGACAGTGTGGAATTGGCAAGGACATACAGTTAGATCAGTTGGACTAATGAATATCTAACAGAGTCTTGCTCTATATTGCTGAGGCTGGCCTTGAACCCCTAGAGTCAAGTGATCTTCTAACTTCAGACCAGGTGAGAGTAGAGGTGTGTGCCTCAGTGTCTGGGCACACTCTATCGCTAGATTTCTGTGATGTCCCATTGTTCTACACCATTTGCCAAAAAGAAATCCAAATCTCTCCTACTACCTTTGCAAGATTATTTCAAATAAAATGACCATATCTATACAAGTCTTTTGTTCTAAAAAAAAAGAGCAAAAGACAAGAAATGAAGAAAAAGAATCATCTATTTGTATCTGGCTTCTTCAATGTGTTCTTAAGATTCATCCATTCTGTTGCATAGTTGTTTATTCTTTCTTATCTTTCTTTAGTATTTAATTGCTCAAGGAAACCATAATGAGCCTGTCTTTACCTATTAATGAACATTTAGATTATTTCCAACTTTTGGGCTTTTCTAAAAAAAAATATGTTGACAGTATTCTTGAGTAAGTTTTGTGGAAACATGTTTTCATTTCCTTGGTAAGTACCCAGGGATATAATTGCTAGGTGAATTATATAAGAAATTACCAAATAGTTTTATAAAGTGATTGTGTCATTTTAAATCCCACCAGTTATGTCCCATGCTCAATTATCTGTCCAAATTTGACACTGGGTCCTTTTGAGTTTCGTCTTTTCTGTATCAGTGTAGTCTCGTGCCTTTCATTTGAATTTCAGTAATGCTTTTTTTATTACTTCTTTATTTTTTTTCATTTTTTAACAATAAGTAATAATTTATGCGTACAAGCATCCTTCACGTAAAACCAATTTGCAAGCAGTTGTGCCCAAACCCACACAGCCCAAGGGTCCCACCATCCAGCTGAGGGGGGGGGTTGTATGTTCCATCAAGTTGATCAAATAAGTGTCCAGACTATATTGCTGTAGTTTCACCATTCACCCCAATCGCAGCCCTTACATTCTACCATGCCCCCTCTTCCACAGATTGTTCCCTAGACTTAGAAAAGGGGCACAGGTGGATGAGAAGCAAAACAGTCTACTGAGTCTCTGGAGCTGTTTGTTGTTTTGGAGTCTGGTCAATTCTGGCTCTTTCCTTTCATGGGCTGACAGTTTGTCCAGGAATAACCTTTCAATCCTACTAATGAAGCACAAACAATTAGATATATAGGTATTTAAACAGTACTAACTATTATGGTAGATTACTTTGGTATAGATACAGATGTTTGGATGGTATATTAATCCATGAATTACGTTTTTTTCTGTAAAATATGACAGGGTCTTAGTGTGGCTTATAACATCTCCTAACCACTAGAGGATGTAAGCTTGTGGCATCAGCCATGGGTTATTCCTCCAAGGAGAGAGCTAATAGCCAATTAGATTTGGGATGTTAAGGCATATGGCTGCCACTGCTGCACAGTATTTCCAGGCAAGTGATGTGTAGCTGGTGCTGACGGAGGAGTCTTGCTTGACACAAGGAGACCTATATTTGCTTTGTTGGTTTAGTGGCCTTTGGTAACACTCTCTAGTATTCCAGAGACCAACTGTACACTTGCAAGTGCAGTCTCAATATATCTTTCCCATGCTTACATCAGGTCTTCGACAGCAGGGCCTTACTGCCTCTCTTCTTGTAGGTATCCCAGTTTACAGGCAGGAAGCCTTTACCCTTTTTGGGGGGGTTGCTTGGATCCCCTGGCCAACATCAACTTGGTAGAATAATCCATTGCTGATATCAGAGCTCTCCTGTATTAATATATTTTGCTTAAGTGCATAGCTTAAGGAGAATTTAGTATTATATTTGGTTCTGAATAGAGACTAATCCTTTTCCCAGTTCCTATGTCTATTAGTCAATTAAAGAAGGCAGTTTTGCCAGTTTTATAACAGATTACTTCTATAACAGTTGGCTCCAATTTACAGTTAGAGAACGACATCATCATCATCATCATCAGATTTCTCCTTGTTCTATGGAGGGGAGGTAAGAAAGTCTCTTGTATTAAAACTTTGCGGCACCTAGAATGTAAGTTTCGTTAGGACTCATTATAAATAGTTGTTACAAGTAGAATCCACAGAGGGGTTTGATGTCTGTAGCAGTCTGAGGCTTTTCTTCCTTTCAATGTTCAGATCGGCCAACCTTTCTGCTGGCACTTCCTGGTACATCCTACAAAATGCAAAGCTGTATCTTTTCTTTCTCAACTGTTAAGTTGGTGACATTTGGACCTGTTGGAACATACAAATCTTTTCCCATAGTTTTAAGATTTAAATGGCAAAGTTTTTGACAAAAATCTGTATCCCCCCTTTTTATTTTAGGTTTTTGTTTTTTGACCCATGAGTCTCAAAAAGGCAGTTGTATTACACAAACCTACAGGCTGGAATCAAGGCACAGATTTCATCAAATTCACCCAAGCTGTTTTGGGTGACTGTATGTGGTTAACTTGGGAAGCAAACTTAATTTTTTAAGTTAAATCATCCTACAGGTAAAAGAGAATGCTACAAGATGATATTGTACAACAGAAAAATTATAGAGAACATTTGTATGTGCCAATCCCAAAGTTATTGTTATACAGATTTTAAGTAAAACAAATGTGGACAACAACAATTTATATTTCCAATTAGCTCAGGTGCATTACCGTTTTTATCAGAACCTTTAAACCAATGTTGTTTAATATGCACATATTTACTTTTACTAAGTCCTAAAGCACCATGTAACCTATAGAGTCTGGGCAAAATTGGATACTTGTCGAACTCACGTCAATTAAATATACATTAATCAAATATACACCTGTGTCCCTCTCCCACCCCTCCCACCCTTCCTGATTCACCATTTCGGTCAGTTTTCTGATGCAGTCTTTCTGTTATTGTTCTTTTAATATGCATCCCTCTCTTCAAGAAATATTTATAACTGGCTTATTGGCACTAACACCACATATGAGGGATACCATTCATCATTTGTTTTTCTGGGACTGTGTTACTTCACTTAATATAATATATTCTAGCACCATCCATTTTCCTGCAAAGTTCATGATGTTGTCTTTCTTTACTGCTGCATAGAACTCCATTGTGTACATGTACCACATTTTCTCTATCCACTCATCAGTTGGGCATTTGGGTTGGTTCCAGCTTTTGCTATTGTGAACAGAGCTGCAATAAATATAGCTGTGCATGTATTTCTGCAGTAAGATGAGTCTTGTGGGTATATACCCAGGAGTGGTATGACTGGGTCAAATGGCAGGCTCATTTTGAGTCTTCTAAGGGTTCTCCACACTGCTTTCCATAGTGGCTGTACAAGTTTACATTCCCACCAGCAATGGATGAGTGTTCCCCTTTCCCCACAACCTCTCCAGCACTTGGTATCATTCGTATTCCTGATCCTAGCCAGTCTTATTGGAGTAAGGTGATATCTCAGAGTGGTTTTAATTTGCATTTCCTTAATTATCAGAGATGTTGAACACTTCTTAAGATGTTTCTCGGCCATCTCTAACTCCTCCTCTGTGAAGTCTCTATTCAGATCTTTGCTCCATCTTTTGAATGATTCATTTGTTTTCTTTCTTCTTTGTTTTTTGAGTAGCTTGTATACTCTGGAAATTAATGCTTTGTCAGATGTATCTGCTGTGAAGGTTTCCTCCCACTCTGTGGGTCTTCTCCTCACTTCCTTTATTGCTTCCTTTGATGTACAGAAGCTTTTGAGTTTAATGAGGTCCCATTTGTCAATTGTCGATCTTATTTCTTGTGCAGCTGCTGTCTGATTTAGGAAGTCTTTTCCTACACCTATGTCTTGTAGTCTGCTGCCAAGCTTCTCTTCTATCACCTCCAGAGTTTGGGGTTTCACATTGAGGTCTTTGGTCCATCTGGAGTTGACCTTTGTACAAGGTGAGAGGTAGGGGTTTAATTTCATTCTTCTACAAGTGGTGATCCAGTTTTGCCAACACCACTTGCTGAAGATGCTGTCTTTCCTCCATTGTGTCTTCTTGGCCCCCTTGTCAAATATGAGGTGGCTGAAATTGTATGAGCTCAGGTTTGGATCTTCAGTTTTATTCCATTGGTCAACTGGTCTGTTTTTGTGCCAGTACCAGGCTGTTTTTATGACTATAGCCCTGTAGTATAGTTTGATGTCTGGTATAGCGATCCCCCCTGTATTGCTCTTTTCACTCAGGGTTGCTTTGGCTATTCGGGGTCTTTTGTTTTTCCAAATGAAATTGAGGATTTTTTTCCAAGCCTGTGAAGAAGCTCTTGGGGATTTTGATTGGGATTGCATTAAATCTGTACACGAGTTTGGGTAGAATGGACATTTTTACTATATTTATTTTCCCAATCCATGAGCATGGGAGGTTTGTCCATCTTTTGATGTCTTCCTCAATTTCCTTCTTCAGGGGTTTAAAATTGTTGTTGTAGAGATCCTTGGTGTCTTTGGTTAGGTTTGTTCCTAGGTATTTTATTTTTGAGGTTATTGTGAGTGAGAAGGTTTCCTTGTAGTCCTTCTTCAATTGGTTGTTGTTGGTGTAAAGAAAGGCTAATGATTTTTCTAGGTTTATTTTGTATCCTGCCACTTTACTGAAGCTCTTAATCATGTCTAGGAGTTTTCTGGTGGGTTTCTTAGCATCCCTTAGGTAGACAATCATATCATCAGCAAAAAGGGATAGCTTGACTTCCTCTTTTCCAATTAGAACTCCTTTAACTTCCTTTTCTTGCCTTATTGCCCTAGCAAGGGTTTCAAGGACTATATTGAAAAGGTGACAGGGGGTAGCCTTTAAGGGGAATGCTTCTGTCATTTCCCCATTTAGGATGATATTGGCTGTGGGTTTCCTGTATATGGCCTTGATTACATTGAGGAATGACCCCTCCAGTCCAATTCCCTCTAGGACTTTAAACATGAAAGAATGCTGGATTTTGTCAAAGCCTTTCTCCATGTCTATTGAGATGATGGTGTGGTTTTTGTCTTTCAGTCCATTTATATATTTGATGATATTTATTGATTTTCGTATGTCGAACCATCCCTGCAACTCTGGTATGAATCCAACTTGGTCATAATGGATGATCTTCTTGATGTGGGTCTGTATGCGATTTGCCAGTATCCTGTTTAGAATTTTGGCATCTGTGTTCATTAGAGACACAGCTTTTTATCCTCCTAATATGGCCTGAGGACTCATATCTCTACAAGAATCCTCCAAACCTTCAATGCCAGATGGGAACCACTGAAAATACCCAGCTTATGGACTAAACAGCTAAGGGGATGTCAGCCTCATCAGATTGTAGACTGTCATTGTTGGACTACCTAGGCTGTATCATAGAGGCTAGTGCAGGGGGATCAAGACAGGACACATGCTTACTGGACTTCCTTTTTCGGGACCATGGGAGGGGAAAGACCCTAATGTGGAGCAAAAGAGCAGGATTAATGGTTGGGGTTGCCAAGAAGGAACCTTCCAGCACTTCCTCAAGGAAAACATGACATCTTTTAAGGAAGAAAAAAAACCCTCCAATTCAAGTGATATTTTTATGCATATATGTTTTGTGGTGGTTTAGATGAGTGTCCCCCGTAGGCTCTAGGTATTCAGATGTTTGTCTCCAGTTGGTGGCACTGTTTTTGGAGGTCTTGGGGTGTATGGCCGTGCTGGAGGAAGTGTGTCACTGGGGGCAGGCTTAGTGAGTTTTAACAAGCCTCGTGGTCTACAGTTGCTTCCTCTCTGTTTCCTGTGCTCTTTGCGAGATGTGACCCTCAGTTTGCTGCTCCAGATCCAGACGCCTCCCGCCACAATGGGCTCTAATTCCCTGGAACCGTCAATCATAAGCTCAGATAAACTCTTCCTAAGTTCCTTGGTCATGGTGCTTTATCACAGCAACAGAAAACTGACTAATACATTCATTTGGTACAGAGAGTGGGCTGTTGGCTGTGAAGAACCTGACCATGTGTATGTTTGGAGAAATGTGGAAGACTTTGGAACTTTGGGCTAGAAAGGCTGTTGACTACTGTAAGAAGAGCTCAAGGGGCCATTCTAGTGGAGGCCTGGAAGAAAGCATGGCTGCAAAAGATGTAGTTCCAGGGGAAAATAAAGACTTAGGCAGCATCCGGGATATTTTGATAAAGAGTCTGGCAGCAGTTTGCCCGCAGCCCAGATGCTTGCCTGATGCTAAGTTGAAAAGTGGTGGACTGATGTCTTTGGCAGAGGATATTTCAAGACAGCCTAATGTAGAAATGGTGGCGTGGCTTTTAATGGTGAATATCGTGCAGATCTACAGTGAAGAAGAGAAGATGGGGCAGAAAGAAATGCAGAATGTACAGTTTGGATCTGAAAACTGCACTAGGAAGATTAAAGGTGGGGTCAAGTCTTGTGAAGGAGAGGCTCCCTTTCATGAGGAGATTAAAGCAATTAAGGAGAGGCCTGGAGATTTACAAGTAAACACAAGAATCAGTACCTTCAGGGAAAGACCACACCCAGCTAATCCTCCAACAAGTCCAGGGCAGAGAAAAGTTGCAAATGTGGTTGAAATAGGCTGGGGTCCATCCCAAAATTGCAGCTAAACTCGTCAGTTTCATTCACGTGGTGCTGGCTTTAGAGGCATGAAGTTTGCAGGAGTGAAGGGGTCATCAGTTCTTCCTCTACGGTTTCAGAGAGCTGCCAAGGTCAGGCAGAGCACAGCAGGGGTGTCCCTGCATAAAGTAGACCCTGATAGGCCATTGCATGAAGCTGTGAGTGTGAAGCCTGGTTGGCAGCGGAGACCCCAAGAAGACATTCTAGATGCCAGACCTGTGAGATATTTGCCAAGGAGAGCTGCATACAGGGAGTGGTACCGGCCTAAGAAAGAGATGTGTGTTGCAAGCAAAGCTGGAAGAGCTGAGCCATCTAAGCCCTTTGGAAGTCAAGTCCCAGAAGTTGCATGTGGAGCTACTGGACTTGGCGTTTGCCCTGCTGGTTTTCGGCCTTGTTTTGGTCCAGTATTTCCTCACTATGCCTCTATTCCTCCCTTTTGGAATGGGAATGTGTATTCAGTTCCACTGTACATTGGGAGTATGTAATTTGTCTTTTGATTTTACAGGAGCTTACAGTTTAAGAGATTGGCCTGAGTCTCAGAAGAGACTTGGCCTGTGGACTTTTGAATGGCATTGAAACTGGTAAAGACTATGGGGACTTTTAAGGTTGGACTAAATGCATTTTGCATTTTATATGGTCAGGAGCCTATGGGGGCCAGGGAGTGGAATGTGGTGGTTTGGATGAGTGTCCCCCATAGGCTCTAGGTATTCAGACGTTTGTCTCCAGTTGGTGGCACTGTTTTTGGAGGTCTTGGGGTGTGTGGCCATGCTGGAGGAAGTATGTCATTGGGGGCAGGCTTAGTGAGTTTTAACAAGCCTAGTGGTCTACAGTTGCTTCCTCTCTGTTTCCTATGCTCTTTGCGAGATGTGACCCTTGGTTTGCTGCTCCAGATCCAGTCGCCACGCCTCCCGCCACAATGGACTCTAATTCCCTGGAACTGCCAATCGTAAGCTCAAATAAACTCTTCCTTTTATAAGTTCCTTGGTCATGGTGCTTTATCACAGCAACAGAAAACTGACTAATACATGTTTGTATGTATGTATGTGTATATTTCTGTATATATAAAACTATATGTATATATATATATCTATATTTTAAAAAGAATATAAATTTATACTTCTTTTTACCTGCATGCAACTTTACTGTTAAAATGTGAATATCTAAATGTGTTTTGGAATTAACCTAGAGTTTATTTTCAGAATTTGTAATTTTGATTTATGTGTGGAGTGTATATATGCATATTTTGGAATAATATAAAATTAATGGGAACAAAAAAAAGAGAGAAAAACCTATTCAAAGAACTGACCAGGGGGCTGGAGAGATGGCCTAGCGGTTAAGAGCACCGACTGCTCTTACAGAGGACCCAGGTTCGATCCCCAGCAACCACATGGCGGTCGAGAACCGTCTGAAACTCCAATTCCAGGAGAACTCCAGTTCCAGGGGAATCTGACACCCTCTTCTGACCTCCTTGGCATTGCACGACATGGGTGCACAAACTTGCATGCAGACAGTACATTCATACACATATGGAAATAAATAAAATTAATTAAAAAAATTAAAAAAAAAGAACTGACCAAAACAGTAAACTTGTACATCAAAAGGGTTATAAAAGACTGAGAAAAAGATGCAAGACTGGACTTAACATGTATGACAGAATCCATGAGCTCTGGCAGGGAGTCGGGGGGGCATGAGGGGTGGGCATGGATGGGGGAATGAGTCTAAATTTGATTAAAAAATCTTGTAGGAAATGCATTCAATAAAAATTAACTTAAAAAATAAACTATAAATACCATTAAAAACATTAAGATTCAGATTTACTTCCAGATTAAGGCCTGGAAATTGATTTGATAGACTTTTGTCAAGCCATTGCTTGGTACTATTGTGGGAATGTGTAAATGAGTTAGATATTTTATATACAGTAAGTATATATTCTCCCAACACGATGGTACCTTAGCCCAGACCCTATACAGTGTGGAGAGTCCAGTAATTGTAAGCTTAGAACCAAAGATAGTGCTGAGAAAAGAGGTACGAATGATAGGAGTCCTCTGTCATCCTACTGTGGTAGTTCTAGAGGACCTGAGGATGTCTGAATCTGGGAAGAGGAGTTTTTGTTTCTTCTTTTCACAGTCAGCAGCTCTGAGACCTAGCTAAGACTCTGAGAAGGGATAAAGGTTTCTTGGCTGCAGGAAGGAAATTGAAGGTTTGAACTCTATGATTCATTACCCTCATCTTCCCCCTTCTTCCAGTTGTGCCCATCAGATTTCAGTTTGGCATTTGGGAAAATATTTGGCCCTCATGACAGGTATACCAATGTGGAAGAATTAGGATCTGTGTCAACAAACAGTGTTGTTAGTGGAAGAAAACAAAATCCATTGCATCCTTATAGAGAACTGAAAGGACTGGCTAAACCAGACTTGAATCAAAACAGGACAGTTGTGGGGCTGGAGCGATGACTCAGCAGTTAAGAGTGCTGACTGCTTTTGCAGAGGACCTGGGTTTGATTCCCTGCACCCACATGGCAACTAAGAACTGTTTAACTCCAGCTCCAGAGGAATCCGACACCATCTTCTGGCCTCCGCGGCATTGCACGACAAGGATGCACCAACCTACATGTAGACAGTACACTCATACACATAAAAAATAATTAAAAAAAAGGACAGTTGTGCAACTTAACAGGGATTAAGAATAATATCACAGGAGTGTGGTGACGATAAGGGCTATGATGTCTCCAGATGTTTTTGTTCACCAGTATATCAATGAGAGTGGTCAGCATTCACATAATTACTGGGGTTTTGAGACTAGATTATTTTGTCTAGTTGGTTTTTGTTCACAAGCTGGTCAAAAGTTTGTTCCCCCAAAAGTCCTCAGTATGTATTGAGCCTGGTAATTTGCATGGCCACACATATTCACACATCTCATTCTAAATGTCCTCAAGTAAAACAAAATCCTTTGGTCACATGTTAGGCATAGTTAGAAAACCATTCTCTATCATTGTTGGAAGAATTTCAAGACTTGTACAGAAAACTTTAATTTGGCAAAGCTTTCCCTGGGCCTGAACTAGAGAGCAGTCACAGTGATTGTCCTACTACTGATCCCCTCCCCAAAAAAGATCAAAAGTAATAATAAAACCAAAACTTCTATCTCTAAACACTAGCTGGAAAAAATAGAAGGGAGACTGTTGTCTCTTTTCCTTAGAATATTCTCTGAAGAATATGAATCATTACTTCTTGGATTTCACTTTTACAACGTTGTATATTTAAAAAGCAAACCAAAAAGAACACCTCAGCCTTGTCTTACCTAGCAAGGGATTGGCTGTAGAGAAAGGTAAATACAGCCTAGTTTTTGCTTGCCACTTTTCAGGATAATTTTGACAATCCCAACAGAGGATTTGTAAACCTTTTTACCAACTTAGAAGTAAAGGCTTTGGTGCTAGGACGGCCCTGGAATTTCATTAGCTGTAGGTGACAATTTCAATCAGTTAGTATGTTGCTGGGGCACTATACTGAGAACATGAACAGGGGTTTGGTTCAAGATGGCTACAATAGTTAAGCAAATCATGGCCACAGAATCAGATAATGAATCTTTTAGGATTTGAGGGAAACAAAGAAAAAAATCATAGATGCTGCATAAATGTGTCATTGCTGTGATCCAGGGAGACCAATCGGACCAATTTTCATTTGTCCATGTTATAAGACATTCTTTGGCTTTTTTCAGCTATTAAAAGATAAAATTACTTTTGGTATATAGAATATACACAGCCAAATGAGTGGCTAGATGATTCGGCCTGCCAGCCATAGGCCACCCATCTGTTTACTGTATATGATCACCAACTGCCTCTGGGGTGGGAAAGAATGCTGGCCCCAAATTTACCTGGTTTAAACCTGGTGCTTGAAATTCAATGCCAAGAGGTCTGTAGCACATAGGCAAGAGCATGCTCTCTTTAATAAACCATTACTGTTACTGTTCACAGAAAGAAACTCAATATAGGATCCAAGCCATTTACAAAAGCCAGGATGGAACTGTCGGGTAGATATAGGCTGTGAATAGAGGTGGTGATGGCTAAACAGAGGCAGCTGTGTGCAGCAGCAGAGTCTGGGGAAAAAAAATCAATTGTACAGTGCCGTGATGGTTCTCCTGAATGCCCTGCTGGCCTGGTCCCTCCAACTCTCCTCCATTGCCCTGGGCACATATATGACTCTAAGTTAGACTCAGAGAATTCAGTGATAAGTCTGAAAGGGACAGTTGTCTGAGTGACCTCGAAGCCAACAAAGAAGCATTGGAGTTCTGTGAGGTATCAAAATAGTGATGGTGCTGGACAGGTTTTGCTTTCCATCGTCTTTCATCCTTAGAGACTCTTCACTTAGAAATCTGCCTTGGTAAGAAGATCTCCAGCTTAGTATAGACTCTATAATATAGAAAGTTATATTCTGTCTGGCAATCTCTCTTGACAGTTGGTATCAACAATAGCTTGCTTGTTGTTATGATTAATCTTAATTGTTAAATTGATTGAGTAAGAAAACCATTAAGGATTAGCAAAGGACACCTTTAGGAGTAGCTCTGAGTGTATTTCCAAAGACCAGAGATCATTCATGCTCTGCCCTAATGAGTGTATTGATTAATCCACTGATGAGTTCATAACATGATGGTAGGTAAAAAGTAGGAGGTGAGACCTAGTTGGAGAAAGTATGCCACTGGGGGCTTGTCCTTGGGGACTCTTTCTGCCCTGGCCACTTCTTGTAGCCACAGTGTGTCTTGTGGCAATCATATATGAACTACTTTGTTCCACCATGCCCTCACTGCCATAATATACTTACACTTCTAAAGTGTAACCAAGATAAGTAATTCCTCCCTGAATGTTCTCAGCTATATCCTTTAGCAGTGAAGAAATAATCAATACTCACTGCATGAGACTTTACAATAAAATTAATCTTCAGTATTCCAGGGTCCTTTAATACTTCTGAACAACATGCTCACCATCAAACCCTCGTGAAATATTTCCTATCACCATTATGCTTTTCCCCAGTAAATCAACCCATCTAAAGTGAGTAACAGAAGAATTTGGCATCACTATGAATTCTTTCTTTCAAATTTTGTGTTTTCCATCTTTATTAGCATATATTCTTTGTACAAAACAATGGGTTTCTTAACATTTTCATACATGTATATAATATACTTGAATCATATTCACTTCTCTCATTACCCTTGCTTTTCTGCCCTTGCCCCCACTGTTCCCCTTTTTCTTCCTAAATAAGTCTCTCTTCTAACTTTCATGGTATGTTGTGATAGTTAATCTTGTCAACTTGAATAGGTACAGAATGACCTTGGAGAAACCTCTGGGTTTCTCTGTGAGGGTATTTCCAGAGAGTATTAGCTGAGGGAGAAGACACAGCCTCCTTTTTGGGGGGGAGGGGATACCATCCCATGGGATGGTCCAGAATAAGTAAAAAGAGCAAAGGAGAAAGGCAGCTGAGTATTGACACCCCCTTTCTCTGTTTCCTGATCCATGGAGATGTGAGGAGCCCTAGTCATATACTACCACTGCCATGAGCTCTGCCATGTGGACTTGACCCCTCAAACCATGAGTCCAAATAAATCCTTCCTCCCTTAAGGTGCTTTTTGTCACGTGTAGGTAATAGCAGTGAGAAAAGTAAATCACACACACACACACACACACACACACACACAAACCTACAGTCTACATTGAGAACAAATATGCAATATTATCTTTCTGAGTCTGGCTTATTTCTTTCAACATGTCAATCTCCAATCCCATTCTCCCATATATGACATAGTTTTGTTGTTCTTTATGGCATTTCATTTATTTATTTATTTATTTATTTATTTATTTATTTATTTATTTGGCCTTTTTGAGACAGGGTCTCCCTTTAGTCTCAGCTGGCCTGGAACTCGATATGTGGACCAGGCTGGCCTTCAACTCACAGAGATCCGCCTGCCTCTGCCTCCCAAGTGCTAGGATTAAAGGTGTGTGCCACTACACCTAGCCCTCTTTATGGCATTTTAGAACTCCATTGTCTCTTTATAACATACTTTCTCTAGTCATTCATCTGGTGCTGGGTACCTAGGTTGATTCTGTAACTTGACTCTTGTGAACAGTGATGCAGTAAATGTGGAGGTGCATGTATCTCTGTGCTGTGCTGTCTTATATTCCTTTGGGTATATATCCAGAAGTTGTAGAGCTGAACCATATGGCAGTTCTATTTTTAGTTTTTAGGTTTTTTTTTTTTTAACCTTTATGCTGATTTCCAGTAGTGGCTGCACTACTTTGCATTCTACACAGTAGCATATAAGGTATTTCCCCCAGTATGAAGTCTTTACCAGCCAACTAAAATAGGCCCTGATTGTTGCCTACATATATATTCCTTTTGTCAGACGAATTTATTTCATTTTCCTAAACAAGATTATTTTTTTTTCCTTTTCTACTTTCCAAAGACTTTTCTGTCCCTAACAATTTCTTTCATAGCTTCTTCTACCTTCTAGAGAAAACTAAAGATCTGTTAGATGGATGTGATGGTTAATCTGAAGTGTCAACTTTACTGTACTAAGGGATACACAGCCCATAAAACATCACTTTCTGGGCATCTGTGAAGGTGTTTCTGAAAGAGACTGACATTTGAATTAGTGAACTGGGTAAGGGAAACATACCCTCATTCAATGTTGGTGGATATTATCTGGTGGTCTGAGGAGGGCAGAAGAAAGATTATGTTCTTTATTTTCAGGAATGGGGCCATCTTTCTTCTCCTACCCTCAGACACCAGATTCCTTGGTCCTTTGGACCCTAGGACTTTCCATAGCAATCCCTTGTCCAGAGTCTACAGGGCTTTAGCTTCAAACTGACAGTTACACATTGACTTTCCTGATTGTGAGGATTTCAGATTTGTACTAAGGTGATGTCCTTGGTTCTTCAGTTTGAAGATGGCCTGAAGGGGAGCTTAGCCTCTTTTTGAGTTTCTCTTCTATGCTGTGATAAAAATACCCTGACAGAAACAACTTGTGGAAGGGTTTATTTTAGCTCACAGTTTGAGGGCACAGTCCATCATGTCAGGGATGTCAAGGCAGCAGGAGCTTGGAGCAGCTTATCACATTACGTCCATGGTCAGAAGAGAGCAATGAATGCATCCATGCTAGAGCTCAGCTTGCCTTCACTGCCCTTGTACAGTCTAGGATCCCCTTCTTAGGGTACAGTGCCACTCACAGACAAGCTCAGAGGCCCATCTCCCAGGTGATTCTGTTTTGTCCAGCTGACAAATAGTAGTAATCATCATAGCCTCCCAAATCCTGTGAACCAGTTCTTCTGATAAATCTATCCTCCTCTTTCTGTCCTGCATTGTCTATTGATTTTGTCCTTCAGAGAACCCTAATACAGGTAGGTTGACTTTACCTTTCTATTGCAAAGCCAGAAGACCCCTGTTAGCTATAACCATCCTCCTTCCTTCCCACTCCTCTGACAGAAAAGACATCTTTGTACTCCTTTCTACCTTTCCATGAATGCTCTTTCTAAACCTTCTACTGTAAGTATCCCTTCTCTCTACTCTATCTATAATTTGATCCATCAACTTTTGAACATGTTTGGTCTTTTCCATGCAACACATACGCTCCCTTAAACTTCTGCTACTTCCATTTCCCTCCCTCCCTTTTATAGCCAAACTTTTGGGAAGGTGTGTCTCCGTCCACTGTCTTTAATTCTTTGCTCCACTTGTACTGTGTACCACACCTTGTCTGGCTTCTAGCCCTGTGACCACATCTAAGTCACTCTTCCCAAGCTCGGTAATGGCTCCAGACTGCTGAATGCAGTGGATATCCTTGTGTCCTCCTGTTTGACCATTTCGCAGCACAGGGCAGTGTGAGTTGAGTGTTCTCTGTCCCATTTTTCTGACCTTTACTTATCTTTGTCCCTCATAGGAAAGAGATTTCTTCATGGATCATCCTATGATCCCTCTCTATATACTTTCCTTCATGCTCTCGGAGTCAGTGATTGTTGCGTATAAGTGACTCAACTAGCTTGCTTCTCACCAGTCTCTTCAGAGCTGCAGATGGGCCTACAAACCAAAGGACAGTCTGAATTTTGAGCCAAAGAGTAATGTGATTTTGCTGGCATTTTCTGCTGTGTGCAGAGTGAATAGCAGAGAGGCAGGAATGTAGGAAGCTTCCTTTGCCACGAGCAGGTACAACGCAGCCCTGTTAAGGGAAGGGGGAGCACAGAACCCACCTGCAGCCACTGTGGGGAACTGACCTCTTAACACAGAGGTCAGCTGGTTACTTATGTAACCCAACCTGAGAGGTACCTCCAACTCAGTTCCTTAGCCTGGGACAACGGAATCTGGCTCCTGGACAGGAATTTCAGGCTGATGGTTGATGGCCTATCTTCAGCCTATGTCCATTCACAATTCACTTCACCACACCAGCTATCCAGATTGGTGGTCCAAGGACCCCTGTCCAACCCACTGGTCACTGGAACGAAATGCAGGCCTGCTTCAGCCTGTATGTGTGCAAAAAAATGATGGCCGGGGAATTCTGTAATGATAGTAATGGAGAATTCGATTTATTGCCTGCTACAACCTGCTTTTATAAGCAAAATGATGTCAGTTCCTAGAGCCAATCACAGGCCCCCAATTTTGCGCCACTGCACACTGCTGCCCCACCCAGCATCATGCACCTGGGACACATCGTCTGCTCCTCCTTGGAGTGGGGTCAGAGAAATCCCCTGATTCCCATCCACATGGTACCTTGAGGGGTGCTGGCTGAGGACTAGCCCCCAATTCAAACTGCATCTTCCTACACAGTGGAATCAGGGAGCCTGTGAGGAGGCTGTTTCCATTAAGAAGTTGCAGGAGCTTGGTCCAGCCTGTCTCTAGTTATATGTTCACAGTATCTCAAACTCAGTCTTCTGCCCAGGGTTTTTCATTTTAGCATCTGCCATCACCAGACATCTGGTTGGATGAGTCACAGACCTTGATGCCATTTCTCGTTGTAGTTGAGCATGATGCATGCTGGTCCCAGTCCCCTCTGTACCACAGGAGCCTGCCAGGGTTGCCTTTCAAACCTGAGGACATGTCCAATGAAATCCATTCAGTCCTCCCTTCCCCTTTTCCTTCTGTTCCATCTTTCCCCCTTCTCTTCCTTCCCCCTCCCTTTCTACTTCCCTCCTTCCCTCCTTCCCTCCCAGGCTTCAGGTATCCCAAGCTGGCCTTGACCTAGCTTCATAGCTGAAGATGACTTTGAACTTGTGATCCTCCCACCTCCACCTTCCAAGTGCTAGGGTTATAAACGGAGAGCACCATAACCATTTTATGCAGTGTTAGGGATGGAACCCAGGGTTTCCTGCATGCTATAGGCCAGTATGTTACCAACATCCTCACCCTGAAAAAATATTAATACAGGAGTTCCCCAGTAGGTACAGGGATGCAAGCCCAATGACTCAATTGACTGGCACCACTAATTGTGCTGAAACCCATATGCAGTTGATATCTATGATAATGTTTAAGTTATAAGTTAGCCACAGTAGCGGATTAGCTACAATAGTAATAAAATAGAGCAACTATAGCAATATAAGGTAATAAAAATTTTGTGAATATAGTCACAAAATATCTTATTTTAACTTTTTGCTTAAAGGAAACACTACAGCTATCCTTTGTGAACTGAATACCAGCCTCACTATTGTGCTTTGGCTGTTACTAAATAGAGTGTTTGCTGGCCACTGAGGGGGCTGCTAAAGAGCAGGACAGAGCAGGACAGGGTGCAATTTCACTGTGCTACTAAGAATGGCACACAGTTAAAAACATAAATTGTTTATTACTGGAAAATTCCACTCAGTATTTTCAGACCATGATTGACTGAAATTGCAGAAAGTGAATTTGCAGATAAGGGAGTGCTAATGTATGTCAGTCAAGTGAGGTTCTGACTCTGATGCCCTTCTCCAGCCTCCATCACTGCCTTCTCCTGGCTCCTCCTCTGCCCTCTCTGGGCATTGCTTTTGACCCTCTGACAACTTTTATCTCTTTAACCTTCTTTTCCAGAATCCTGACTCATATCACTTCAAGGGAACATTTCCTATAATGCTTAGTCTCAGTTTAGGTCATTTTATTAATATTAATATTGTAGAACCACTTATTTTACTTGTGTGTTCTTCTTTACTACATATGCACACTTGCAATATAGCTCACTTTATAAATTAGACACAGTTACAAATTAGCAACAATAACTAGTGATAAATAGAACAATTAATGATATAAGATAATACAAGTTTTCTGAATGTGGTCACAAAATATCTTTCACTTTTTACTTTCACTTTTTGCTTAAAGGAAACATTTTACAGCTTATCCTCTGTGAATGTGAATCACTAGCCTCATTATTCTTATTAAGGAAATAAGGGTTTCTTAGGGGCTGAAGATATTTCAAATGTATACTCATTTATAAGATTATGTAATTAGTGTTGGGGGTGTTTGTATGTGTTCACATGAGTATATACTTGTGTGCATGTAGGTGTACATGTGAGTGTGGAGACAAGTGGTTGACATCAGATATCTTCTGACAGTTACTCTTCACCTTCGTTTTTGAGACAGGGTCTGTCACTGAACCTAGAATTATTGATTGGCTAGGCTGGGTGGCCAGTGAGTTCCAGATCTCTCTCTGTTACCACATCCAGTGCTGCCGCGGTGTGCCTGACTTTTACATAGATTCGAGGGATCTGAACTCAACAGCAGTTTACAGACTGAGCCATTCATTTCCCCAGGACCCTGATTGTAGTTTTTGATGACATGAAGGGCTGTGTTAGGATTCAACAAAGAAATTGAACTCTGTGTGTGTGTGTGTGTGTGTGTGTGTGTGTGTGTGTGTGTGTGATGAGTCTAGTGTTTGTACGGTGGGGTGCTGGGCCAGAAACTCATGGAAAGTTGCTGTTGTAGTTAATATTGAGTCTCAAGGATCACCTTCAGAAACCTGAGGGTTTTGTAATCTTTGACTGGATGAGGCCTCTGGATGGTGATCTACTGATGTAAGTGCTCCTCACATCTAAAAACACTTCACAGCAACATGTAGACTGATGATTAGCCACAAACTGGGTTCCATGGCTTGCCAAATTAACACAGCACATTACCTATCACAGCTATGGTTATCTTAGTCTGGTACTGAATCCTCAGTACCTACCCCAGGGCATGACTTGTAGAAGGCTCTCTGTAGACCCTGAATGTGGGATTGGGGATATCAGATTTCTATTTCTACCTGTATTTAAGGCCACTGAGGTAATGTTTTATCAGCTCTTTGACTTGCCCACTTGATCTGCTGGTCTTCCCCTTTGTATCTTTGTTTCCTTCTGCATTCTCTTGCATGTGGCAGCTGGAGCCAGCTTTGTTCTCAGTGTGATGGGATCATGGATTTGTTTAAGGACTTTGTTCCGAGTATGATGGATCATGGCTTTGTTTAAGGAGATCATTGAGCCGGGCGTGGTGGCGCACGCCTTTAATCCTAGCACTTGGGAGGCAGAGGCAGGCGGATCTTTGTGAATTCAAGGCCAGCCTGGTCTACAGAGTGAGTTCCAGGACAGCTGGGGCTACAGGGAGACCCTGTCTCAAAAAGACAAAAAAAAAAAAAAGGAGATCATTGAATTCTTGTTCCCCAGTGATCAGAAGTTTCACTGGCTATTTTGGCTATAGCAGCTCAGTGTGTTAATTTTTTACTTCTGAAATCAAACTTACTGTCCTGGCCCTGTCTCCAGAGTGTTCTATTTCTGTCATTGGTGCCAGACACCAAGACAAGAGTGCCGGGAGCCAGCCTTGGCTTTCCACCCCCGCCCTTCTCTTGTGATTTCTAGATTCTCCTGCTTCTTTCTTGTGGTCCTTCAAAATGGATCTTTCTTCCATTTCCTCCAATGTGCTCTTGAGCACTTGCACCATGATAATGAAGTTATTGTCAGTATCCTTGACCTGTTCCATCCCATCTAATTTACTATGCTCAGTAATCCTGGATGGCTCCTATTCTGTCAGCTTGAATCACTTTCTTCTCTCTAATCCCAGCACCATCTTGGAACTTCTGGTCCTCCCTACGTACCAGGTTCATATCCAGACTTGATTTCCTCTTACTGGACCTTCAGTATAGAGAGCTATTTTTACTTAATAAGTCATGGAATGCAATTATCTTTGTTCTGTTTTCTTATTAATTTAATCTTTTTTCTTTTCCCATAGAAACAGTGTGAATGTGTTCGCTTTGGCCTGTGGGTGTCCTTTTATATAGTCCATAGCTTTTCAGGCCTGTCTGTCCTTGATGGGGTATTAACATGTGGTCCAGAGCTGCTGATTGCAGTTTCTCTCCTCACATTATTTTCTGTACTTGTCAGAGTTTAATACCTTTTTCCATAAATGTCTTAATGTATCAGATAATCTTTTATATTTTTATGTCTGAAACTGCTTTGGTGGATGCTGTGTAGATATGCACACATATAGATATGCTGTGTTCATAGTTTCTTTTTGCTGCTCTCCTGAGATTGATTTTTTATACATTATTAATAACTTTGGTAAAGTCTCTTGTTGCTTGTTAGATTATAAAATATTATATTGGGAGTCTTGCAGAGTCCGCCAAGGAGCCGCCATGAGCAAGACCCACCCTCCAGAGCTGAAGAAGTTTATGGACAAAAAGTTGTCGTTGAAGTTAAATGGTGGTAGGCATGTCCAAGGAATACTGCGGGGCTTTGATCCCTTTATGAATCTTGTGATTGATGAGTGTGTGGAGATGGTAACTAGTGGGCAACAGAATAACATTGGAATGGTGGTTATAAGAGGAAACAGTATCATCATGTTAGAAGCCTTGGAACGAGTTTAAACAATTGCTATTCATCAGAACAGTCCATGTTCCCTCCTCAAAGGGCCTGTTTTACTATGACATAAAATCCGGTTGTGTACATTTTCATAAGAAAAAAATATTATATTGGTTCATATGGCACTGTTAATATTTGACTATTTCTTTTTACAAATATTCTAATTTTAGATAGTTCTACCTAATAGATGACCATATTATGTGCAAATAATGATACTTTTCTCTATTGTACTTGACATTCTTTTAATTTTCTACAGTTGCTAAAACTTCCAGATAGTGTTAAATAACACTGAAATAAATATTCTGCACTTTTACTGTTAGTGTAGTATGTTTTTAGGATTTTCTTTTATGCAGAAATAATTTATAAAGCTTAAGAAATTCATCTAAATTTATGACGATTGCTATTTCTCTTTTCTGCTTACATTAAAAGTATATATTACTTTGGGCAAGATGAGGAATATACTAGAAGAGGGAAGAGCCTCCCATGCTCATGGATTGAAAGAATCAATATAGTAAAAATGATCATCCTGCCCAAAGTAATATATAGATTCAATGCAATCCCAACTAGAATCCCCACGAGCTTCTTCACAGACCTAGAGAAAAACATTCTATCCAGGGATAGCCAAGCAACCCTGAGCAATACAGGGGGGATTGCCATACTAGACTTCAAACTATATTACAGTGCTGTAGTCATAAAAACAGCCTGGTATTGGCACAAAAACAGGGCCATAGATCAATAGAACAAAATTGAATATCCAAACCTGAGAACATCCAATTTCAGCCATCTCATATTTGACAAAGGGGCCTAGAAGATTCAATGGAGGAAAGACAGCATCTTCAGCAAATAGTGCTGGCATAACTGGATCACCACTTGTAGAAGAATAAAACTTAACCCCTACCTCTCACCATGTACAAAAATCAACTCCAAATAGATCAAAGACCTCAATGTGAAACCTGATTCTCTGAAAATGATAGAAGAAAATGTTGGTAGTAACCTACAAGACGTAGGTGTAGGAAAAGACTTTCTAAATCAGACAGCAGCTGCACAAACAATAAGGCCAACAATTGACAAATGGGTCCTTATTAAACTCAAGAGCTTCTGTACAACAAAAGAAACAATCAATGAAGTGAAGAGAAAACCCACGGAATGGGAAGAAACATTTACCAGTGATATATCTGATAGAGCAGTAACATCCAAAGTATATAAACTACTCAAAAAATAAAGAAGAAAGAAAACAAATGACCCACTCAAAAGAATAAAGAACTGGCAGTAGCCAGTATCATTTGAGGATCTGTGGACTCTCTCTGGTCAAGAGCTCTGAATAAAAGGAGTCCATTCCTGGCATTGGGCTTTCCATTTGCTAGCCTGTAGTATCTATTAGGGCCACTGAACCCCTGTTATAGGGTAACTACATTTGAACTCTTCACATTGTATATGTATATATTGAAAGAAGCTTCCATAGTAGGTATTCATATGACTCTTTCAAAAGGCCTTTGCTGTTATTTATCCCTCCTCTTACCTCTCTCTTCTGCCCTGCCCTCCCATTCCCCATCCCATACAATCCTTCCATCCATTATTCCCCTTTCCTATTTATATCACTGTGTTGTCTTCTCTCCCTCTAACCACCCTTCCATGGCACTTTAGTAGTTTCTGAAACACACACCTAAAGATTCAAAGCTAGCATCCACTTACAAGAGAGAAAACATTTGATGTTTGTCTTTCTGGGTCTGAGTTACCTCACTCAGGATGATCGTTTCTGGTTTCATCTATTTACCTGTGATTTTCATAACTTCATTTTCCTTAACAGCTAAATAATATTCCATTGTGAAAATGTACCACACTTTCATCATCCATTCATCAGTTGATGGACATCTAGGTTCTTTGCATTACCTGACTGTTGTGAATAGGGAAGTAGTGAGCATGGACTAATAGGTATCTCTATAGTAGGCTACAGAGTTCTTTGGGTTTATGCCCAACAGGGATATGGCTGGATCATGTGAGAGATCTATTTTTAGCTTTTTGAGGAATCTCCACACTGACATCTATAATGGATGCACTGATTTGCACTCCCATCAGTAGTGAATAGGTTGTTTCCCTTTCCCCACATTCTTGCCAGCATTTGTCATCATTTGTTTTTGGTTCTTAGCCATTCTGACTGGGGTAAAATCTGCATGTATTATATACATGTCTGAAAACCACAATGGAAGGCATTATTTTGTAGAATAATTTTTTCTATTTTTGATACAGGGTCTCCCTGTAACCCCAGATGTCCTGGAACTCACTATATAAACCAGGCTAGCCTTGAACTCAGAGAGAGATCTTCCTCCCTCTGCCTCCTGAATGCTGGGATTAAAGGCATGCACCACCACAGCTGTCCAAGGTCAGGGGAGATATCAGAGAGATTGCAGTCTTCCCATAATTGTTACTCCAAATACTTCCCTTCTTTGATTTTCAAAAGTGTCCTTTTCCTTGCATTGCTAAGTTCTCTTAAGCATTAATCCATTTTCCCTCTTTTAAGTGTTCTGTTGAGAAATTTTACTAATAGTGGTCATTGGGGCTCAGCCAAGAGGGATACAGCCCTGTCTTCCCTGGTTCTCACATCATTCTTGGGAGTTCTGCCCCTAATCCTGACCTTCTTATAATAAGAGGGTTGAGAAGGAGGATTGATTTATCAGATTTCTGTATCTTCTTTCTTTCCTATTGTTTGGAATCCACTGTCTCATATCTCAAATTTTCTGTCATCTGTGGACATTTCTTCCAGGTCTGTGTTACACTTTTCCTTTACACTGTTGATATGATGACTCCGAAGATGCACTGAGAAGAGTTCTAGGCTCAGTGTAGTTACCTGTGGCATTGGACCTTAGACAAGTCATTGTACCTCTGGAGACTTAAGATTCCCATAGGGTAAAGAGAGGATAGGTGAGGAGCCATGGAAGACTCCTTTTCTCCAGCTCTGAAACAAAAATCTATGAAATACATTATTGCTTATTTTTTTCTTTTGATAGGGAGCTATTACAGACAGCTCTCATCTAGTGTTTTACTTAATTTACACACAATGATTAATTTACATACAAGCTCAGCCTGTATCCCTTGGCAACACTTAGCAACTGCCTGCTTTCAGAAAGCAGATCAGTTGGATGGTTTAAAGAGACATTGTCAAAACAAACAAACAAAAAACGCTGGGTGTGGTGGCGCACGCCTTTAATCCTAGCACTCAGGAGGCAGAGGTAGGCGGATCTCTGTGAGTTCAA
The DNA here is from genome assembly GCA_009823505.1 of Rhizomys pruinosus. Taxonomy (NCBI): domain Eukaryota; kingdom Metazoa; phylum Chordata; class Mammalia; order Rodentia; family Spalacidae; genus Rhizomys; species Rhizomys pruinosus. The sequence goes on from VZQC01003549.1 coordinate 331,683, forward strand.
GGCCAGCCTGGTCTACAGAGTGAGTTCCAGGACAGCTGAGGCTACAGGGAGACCCTGTCTCAAAAATACCAAAGAGAGAGAGAGAGAGAGAGAGAGAGAGAGAGAGAGAGAGAGAGAGAGAAGAGAGAAATTGACATTGTCCTAAGTTAACACACATTGACAATGTGTGTCAGCTTAGCACCCTGTAGGTAAAAGTAGGAGGAGCAGGAGTTTGAGCCCAGCCTAGGCTAAATGAGACTCTGCTACAAAACAAAAATAAAATAGAGGGGCTGGAGAAATGGCTCAGTGGTTAAGAGTGCTCTTGCTCTATTTTGAGAACCAGAGTTCAGATCCCAGCACCTACATGGGGTGGTTCACAAACGCCTTGTAATTCCAGCTCCAAGGGATCTGATATGGTCTCCTGGCCTCTCTGGGCACCAGCACACTCATGTGTAACATATACTCTGTCACACATACATGCACAGATAATAAAAAAAAAATTTAAATGCAGAGAAAGGGAAGGAGAACAGCAAGCAAGCAAGAGAGAGAAAAAGAGATGGAAAACAGACACATGCACATACGTAATGGAAGTGCAGATAACAGAGAATGACCTCATTTGGGGTATATATCACCTAAATTTTATTATTTTTTATATAAAAATGTATTACACTTTTAAATTTTTAAATTTATTTTTATGTGTATGAGTGTTTTGAACATGCTTGTAAGTGCACCCGTGTATACAATGCCTGCAGCAACTGGCTCAGTCAGGAAAGGTCTTCTCTTGCATTAGAAACAATAGAGCTATAACAGTCTCTGTGATCAGTCCCTGGCCTTTCCCAGATTTGCATGGCTTTTAGGAGATTAATTCAAACATGGGAAGGTTAATGTTTTAAGGAAGCATTGTTTATTGTGTTCCAGAACATGGTCCTAAATCCATGCTATTCCAGTGGTTATGTATCGATGCATAACTGTAATTCCAGCATTCTTGACTCAGGAGGGCTATGTTTGAGGTTCTGGGCTACATACCCTGATGCCGTCCCAAAACAAAGCAAAACAAAGAAAAGCAAAACCCACAGATACACAAAACCTGAACTCATGCCGTGCCTGACATCACTAGATCCTTCACCCAGTTCCTATGTGATAACGGTGCTGCCTTTTTTAGGGACAGTATCTTGCAGCCACCTAGTAGGTCACTGACAGTTCAGTCTTCAACCCCTGAGCAGCCTAGATCCAGATGTGCTGTGCTCAATCTCCTTTTATATTACCAGTTACTTCTTCACCTCTGTCAAGGAGAAACAGAGCTGAAGGCTAGGGTATAGTGCAATGGCAGTGCATTTGCCTAGCATATGTAAGACCCCGATTTCAGCCCCTACTATCATATAAATAAATAAATAAATAAATAAATAAATAAATAAATATTAAAAAGTTGGGTGACAGGAAGTAAGGACAGAGTTTCATTTCATCAGTGGAGAGCAGGGTCCAATGTAATAGGAACCTGGCTTCCTGTGTAAGAGGAATAGGGTTCAGAATGGGCAGTCGGGGCAGGAGAGGGCTGGTTGATGATGAGGACAAGCTGGCAGAGGGAGAAGGTGGGTGTCTGCCTCCTACAAGAGTGGACGGAAGCAACATCCCCGCCCCCCAGCTCCCTGAGAATGGTACTCAGGGATGGCTGTTAGGTCCTTGGAGAGACACTTCAGAGTTTTAGGCTATACATACCCATTTGGAGGGACAGAGAGTATCCATATCTGTAAGCCCTTTTCAGTAGTCTGTCTAGGTCAGGTGGAGCTAGAGAAAAGTTCATTCTTCAGTAGCCTTGACTTTTCTCAGGCAGCACTGTCCAGTGTGGGGCAGTCATCTATGTGTGTCAAATCCAATGAGCTGAGAGGCTGTTGGGCAAATCGTTTGGCTGCAGTTTTTGGCGGCTGAGATTGATCTAATCCACGGGGGTCTCAGAGAAGCCAGGCTAGAGTCTCATCAAGGAGTTTGCCACCTGTATTTGCTTGTAAAGTATTAGAAATCTGTGAGGATCATTTCTGATTCACCATTCCAGTCTGGAATACATTGATTCGAAGTCATAAAATTCCAGTTCTTTCTTGTTCATCTGGAAGACAGTCTCTGCAAGGCTGACCAACCCCCCCCACCCCGGGGCCTCCCAATGTACTGTTTCACTCCTGCTTAGCATCACGGTTTCTGGGCCCAAACTCAGTACTGGTTGGGGACTGTCTGCCTCCCTCTTGCAGGCCCATGCTGTGAACAAGTCTGGGCCAGCCTCCCTCCCAGAAACAGCATATAGTGATTTAGCTCTTTGATTTCCTGGTGTCTGAAAGGGCAGAACAGCTGAACAGGACAAAGACTGGGGAGGGAAGGGCTGCCCTGGGTAGTGTCTTGGTGTCCGTACAGGGCTTTGTTTCTGCAAACCAATTTCCTGGCAGCAAGTATTTTAAGTGGCTTACTGTATTCATCTTGATCCTGTTATGAAGAGGGATCATTACCACCACACCTCACATTCAGGAAGCCCCAACTCAGATCCACCTTGCCTCCCTGAGCTCTTCTGTGCATTATATGCTTAGTTTTGCCCTTCCTACTTTACAGGATTTTTAATGATTCATGTTTCCTTCAGACAATGCTGCCCACGTAGCCACTTTGAAGTGTTATTTCTGTGCTTCCTGTTGGGCCTCTTGGATCACCACCTGGTTCTTTTCATTCCCACTTTCTGCTTTCCTCACTTCTGGTTACTTCAGGTTATATACTGAGATCTAGAGATTCTGAGCTAGGATGCCCACGTAAGAGACATTGTGCACTGTTTGTCTTTCTGGGTCTGCTTTATGGCAGTATAATATTTTCTAGTTCTATTCTATCCCATTTGGCTACAAATTAATTATTTCACTTTTCTTTTTCTTTTTTTTTTTTTTTTTTTTTTTTTTTTTTTTTTTTTTTTGGTATGTTGGACGGTCTCCCTTTTAGTCCCACCTGGCCTGGAGCTTGCTCTGTAGACCAGGCTGGCCTTGAACTTACAGAGATCTGCCTGCCACTGCCTCCTGAGTGCTAGTATTAAAGGCGTGCACCACCATGCCCTGTGATTTCATTTTTCTTTACAGCTGAATTGTAGTAGTTGAAGTATTGTGCATCCATCCTTCCATGGGGTTTTCTTCCTCTCTGGATCAGGGCTCACAGTTTCTGCAGGACTCCAAGCCCCAGGGTCGTTCTTGCCCAGCTGGTAAAGAACCTGGGTCTGAGCCTTGGTAGGGAGGGGGAGGGAGATTGGAAGCGATGCCCGGTGAAACAGGAGAGAGAGAAAGAATAAGAGACCAACTCAGAGACAACACTGGGAGCAATTCCATGAGGGAATAACTTGGTTTATTGCTGTGGTGCGGGGTTTTATATAGGATCTTGTGGGGGTTGGGGAATATAGGATTGGGGATTGGGACACACAGGATTTCATGCCATATACTCCAGATCACTACAGGAATGTGACAATGCTTTGCTCAAAGCATCAAAGACAGTTGGTGCTAGACAGGTTTTCAAAGGCAAGCAGGAGACCAGCAGGACTCCAGCCTGAGGGTTACTTGCTGACTTCCTAAGTGCTTATTCCAAATGGAATCCCTACACTGAATAGGATTACATTGAGTATAAGTATCACATATTCATTATTTGTTCATTAGTTGAAAGGCATTTAGGCTTTTTCCATTTCCTAGCTATTGTGAATAGCGTGGCAGTGAACATGGGCTGAGCCAGTAACTCTGTAGTAGGATATCAAGTTCTTTGGGTATTATCCAAATAATTGGGTCAGATGGTAGACCTACTTTTAGCTTTTTGAGAATTCTCCACACTGATTTCCATAGTGGCTTGTGCTAGATAGTTTTAGTTGACAGCTTGACACAACTGGATTGAGAGAGCCTCAATTGGGGAATTTCCTCCATTGGACTCTCCTGTGGCCATGTCGGTGGGACATTTTCTTGTTGAATGATGTGGGAGAGCCCAGCCAACTCCAGATGGTGCTACCCCTGGGCAGGTAGTCCTACATTGTATGAGAAAGCAGGTTGAGCATAGGCAGAGGAGCAAGCCAATAAGTAGCATTACTATTCCATGGCCCGTGATCCAGGTTCCTGTCCTGAGTTCCTACTTTGGGCTCCTTCAGTGATGAACAGTGATCTAGGAGAAAATAAACCCTTTCCTCCCCAAATTAGTTTTGGCCAGTGTTTTCATCACAGCAATTAAAGGCAAACTAAGACATGGTTGTTCTAGTTTGTAGTCCCACCAGCAGTGAATGAGGGTTCTACTTCTCCATATCCTTGCCAGCTTTTATCATCAGTTGTTTTCTTGATCATTCTAAGGTAGGTTTCAAAGTAGTTTTAATTTAGATGCCCTTGGTTGAATACTTTTTAAGATATTTCTTAGTCATTTTATTCTTTTGAACAGCTCTCTTTTCAGATGCAGAGCCTATTTTTTAAATTGGGTTATTTATTTTCTTGATTTTTTTTTAATTCTTTGCCTATTCTAGACATTAATCCTATATCACATGTATTTATGGCTGGCAAAAATTTTCTCCTCCTCTGTGGACTTCCTCTTCACTCAGTTGATTGATCGTTTCCTTTGCTGTACAGAAACTTTTTAGTTTTGTGAGGTCCCATTTGTCATTTCTTGGTTTTTTTTTTTTTTTTTTTTTTCCTTAGTAAATGGAATCCAAATTAGAAAGTCCTTTCCTGACTCAGAAAAAGATGCAAGACATGTATGGCAGAGTGCAGGAACTCAGATGGGTTAGGGGGCATGGAAAGGGAAGTGACACTAAATTTGATTGAGAAATGATGTATGATCTATGGAAATAGTTTAATAACAATAATAAATTTTAAAAAATATATAGATCAGAGTAAAAAAAAGAAAGTCCTTTCCTGCATCTGTATCATGTGGGGTATTGCTTATGTTTTCTACTAATATTTGAGATCTTGGATACATTTGGAGTTAATTTTTTTATGCAGTATGATCAATATGGTTTAATTTCACTTGTCTACATGTGAAGATCCAGTTTTTCCAGAACCACTTGTTGAAGATGGCATTTTTACTCCATTTTATTTATTTTTGGGGGGGCATTTTAGTCAGGTTCAGATGGCTTTAATTACATGTACTCATGTTTAGATCTTCTATTTTGTTCCATTGATTGCATGTCTGCTTTTGTGTCAGTGTCATGCTGCTTTTATTACTATAGTTCTGTAATATAACTTGAATCCCTCCAGGATTATTCTTATTGCTCAGGATTGCTTTGGCTTTCCTGGGTCTTTTGTGCTTCCATGTGAATGTTAGATTTTTTTTTCCATTTCTGTGAAGAATGTTATGGAGATTTTGATTATGATTACATTGAATCTGTAGATTGCTTTTGGTACAATGGTAATTATCATAATATTAACTATAATCTATAAGCATGTGAGATCTTTCCATTTCATAGTGTCTTCCTCAATTTCTTCAGAGATTTGAAGTTTTCATTTTAGAGATCTTTCATCTCCTTGGTTAGGTGCATTCCTAGATAATTTTTTTTAGGTTAATGTGACTATAAGTGTTTTGTGATCTTTTTCAGCCTGTTTGTTATTGGTAATATAGAAAGGCTACTAATTTTAGTAAGTTGATATTGTATCTTGCCACTTTGCTGAAAGTGTTGATCATCTCTAGAAGTTTTCATATGTAATTTTTGGAATCTATTGTGTATTATGTCATAGCATCTGCCATAAGGAGAATGTGACTTCTTTTCCTATAGGTATCCCTTTAATTCCTTTCTCTTGTCTTATTGCTGTAGTTAGGACTTTGAGCACCTTATTGAAAGGGAGTAGGGATATTGTTCAGCCCTGTTTTGTTCTTGATTTTAATGGGATCGTTTTGCAGTTTTCTCCATTTAGAATGATGTTGGGTGTGGGTTATGCAAAGCCTTTATATTGAGGCCTCTTCCCTCCAGTCCCATTCTCTCTAGGCCTTTTGTGATGAAAGCATGCTGAGTTTTGTCAAGGCCTTTTCTGTCATCTATTGAAATGATCATATGATTTTTATCTTTAAATCCATTTATATGATTTATTACATTTATCAACTTATACATGTTGAATCGTCCCTGCATCTTTGGAATAAAGCCAACTTGATTGTGGTGGATGATCCAAATATACCTGACTTGGTTTGAAAGTTGTTGTTGTTGTTGTTGTTGTTGTTGTTGTTTTTGGTCTTTTTGAGACAGGGTCTCCCTGTAGCCCCAGCTGGCCTGGAGCTTGCTCTGTAGACCAGGCTGGCCTTGAACTCACAGTGATCCACCTGCCTCTGCCTCCCAAATGCTAGGATTAAAGGTGTGCGCCACCACAAAAAAAAAAAAAAAAAAAGTTTTTTTTTTTTTTTTTTTTTTTTTGAGAATTTTTTGTAATCTGTGTTCATCAGGGTTATTGACCTGTAGTTTTCTTTTATTGTTATGGATGTAGCTCCCAGCTGGGTCTGAGCATAGAAAGGCAGCATGGGGCAGGCATTGCGGGGCAGGCTTAGAGTGTGAGAATACAACTCCTGGACAGAGAAAAACTGAGAAAGAGATGAAAAGCATGTTTGGCAGAATGCATGAGCTCTGGTGGGATGGGGGAATGGGTAGGGACATGGGTCTAGGTTTGTTAAAAAAGTAAAAATAAATTTATGTGGAAAAAAAACAACTCCTGGACAAATCAGGGTAATTCCACTGGCTGGCATGCACACAGGTTTGATTGAAGCTGGGTCTGGGGATATGAGGGTGGTACAGATGGGGTCCTAGGGTCTAGCCTAAATGGCTCATACTCCTGTAGGACTCTGGATGAGCCTGGAAAGGCTGGATGGTATCTCTGGTCTCTTTCACAGAATACTATATTTTACTTTATATTTTACTCACACTTTTCCTTGTGATGATGTAAGGTATACAAGGCCTATACAATGAGAGAAAGTGAGGGGAATGTTGTACCTATTCACTGAGATAGAGGAAGGTCACAAACTTCACCCTGGGACATGGGCAGGTGTTAAGCAGTACCAAAACACATTTAAAATCTGTTTAAGTGGCCCGGAGAGATGGCTCAGCAGTTAAAAGCGCTTATTGCTCTTGCAGATGACCTGGGTTCAGTTCAAAGTTTCCAATATTAGCATCAGTAAGTTCTTTTACTTTGTACTGTAAGCTTCACTTCTGATATTCATTTTCCTGTAACTAAGCTTAATGCTTTACTCCTGTAAATAACTATAATGTTGTGGGTGAGGCAGCCTAGCTTTCTAGTTAGCAGATGCTAGGGCCTTCTGTCATTGCTGTGGCTTCCTTGAACAAAAGGACCATCAGTCTTAACAGACAGCTAGACTAACCTTATGCTAGACATGTTCCTTCTTGAACACTTCATAGCTACCTTGAGACTTCTATGTATGAATCTCAGACAGTTGCCCTGGCTCCTGAAGATGTAGCCCCCACACAGGGCTGTTTGAAACAGTTTGAACATGACTTTGCTATCACAGCCTGGGTGAGTGCTACATGGGTCTGGGACCATCTCTTCCTTGGCCAGAGGGGGAGCACACTCATGGTGATCTAACTGAGATGCTAAGTGACTGGTGCTAAGAAGAAAGGCTGTGATTGGACCAAGTGTGATTGGTCTAGAACAAACAACTGTGATTAGTGCAAACACCCTTTCTCATGCTACTGAAGCAGGCTCTGCAGGCACACTGAGTCAGCAGAGAGATGCCCTTCTGGGCTGCTCTTCCTGGTATTGCAGTGTAGCCTGAGCTGGTAACAGGGGGGAAGAAGTGGCAGAGAGTACCAGAGGCAGTGACCTGAGGCTACAGAACAACAGTCAGCTGACTGGAAGGTCTGGCAAGCAAAGCTGTAGAAGCATCCAGTGGCCGATTGCTTGGCAGCTGAAGTGCTGGTGATCCCAGCAGCAGAGCTGGTGGTAGTGGACACTGCAGGCCTGAGTGATCCTGGCTGCAGCAGCAGTAGGTGTCAAGGGTGACACCTTTGCCTTGTTGAGCACCCTAAACATTCCTGATGGAGGTAAAGGTGGGCATCCCAAATAGTTGTGGACCCTAGCTAAGTTTTAGAAGGAGTCAGGCAGCCAGCTGAAGAAAGAGCTGAACAGTTCAAGTGTGGCCAGAGCAGAAAGAAAAGGAAGAATGTCAGCAGGGTGTTGGGAAGAAGGAGGGAGGGAGGGAGGGAGGAGAAAGGAGGGAGAGGGAGGAGAAAGGAGGGAGAGGGAGGAGAAAGGAGAGAGAGGGAGAGGGAGAGGGAGAGGGAGAGGGAGAGGAGGGAGAGGGAGAGAGAGAGATACCGAGGAAGATAAAAAAAACCTGTAAGGCAGAAAAGAGACCTTGCAGACTCTGGTCACTAGTGTTCTAGTGTTGGCTGGTCTTCCAGGCCAAGAGTCTCAGAGCACAGGCTGAGAGTTGCCAAGGGCTAAGGGTCCCAGTGCCTGAGGTCTTCATGAGAACTCTAGTAGTAGAGGGTACCACTTGCTTCGGGTTCTGCCTGTCTACTGCTGCCAAGCCCTGAGAGAACCAGAAGCTGCCAGAGATGAGCATGTGGAGAGCTCCTCCCTGCCCATCCGTATTTCTCTCTTGGTAGAGAATCTGGCTTTCTGATTGGTGTCAAGAGTACTACAGGTTACTTGAACAGAAGCACTGCAGTATTGTGACATTCGATGTTGTGACCAAAATGGCTACAAATTAATGTAGTGGGTATGTGAGGGGGTGGGTACTATATGTTGCATGGACAACTGGAGAAAGGGTGAGTGAGGCCCTGTAGTGGAATGCTGTAAGATGTCACCAGATTACTCAGAATGACTCATAATTTCAACCCTATGTAGTATTTTTATTTATGCAATTTTCTACCTAAGTTTTTTGGACTGTCGGTATTTGTAGGAAACTAAAACCTTAGAAAGTGAATTCACAGATTAGGAGCGGGGGATACTTTGCATTCTCTGCAGAAGGAATGTACCTGTTACAGACATTTTTCCACATCAGGAAACTAGCCATATGAGACTAGAGGCCTGCAGCAGGGTATGAGATCCATTTTCACATTTCAGTAGTGTCCATTGCATCTCCTGGCCTCCACTGGCATTGCACATGAGAAGTGGCCCCCGTCCCTCCTGAAGTTGAAAAAAAATCAGTGGAAAACAACATGGGGAAGCTTCAAACACATTATTTTTTAAGTTTTAATTTACAATACATTCATTTATAATCATATAAGTACATGATAATTTTGTTTTATCTTATAAGCATATTTAGCACTTTAAATTTTAAGAGGCTAATTTATTTTAATCATTGGAAGCTAAATTGCTTTTAAGTATTTTGAAGTTGTGGTTGCTAAGGAGACCACAAAGCAAACTTGTTAAGAAGATGAAAAGGTATGAAAAAAAGTGTTTTTTTTTTCTTTACTCCAAAGCATCTTACATAAGAGAAAGAAAGATCATTCCTAGAAAGTATTGTGGCTTAGGGATCTAGACTTCTGACAAGCTTCATTTAGAAAGGCTATATCCTATGCCTATGTCTTGTAGATTGTTGCCAACTTTTTCTTCTATCACCTTCAGGGTTTCGGGTTTCACATCGAGATCTTTGATCTGCTTGGGGTTGATTTTTGTACAGGGTGAGAGGTAGGAGTTTAATTTTGTTCCTCTACAAATGCTGATCAAGTTTTGCCAGCACCATTTGCTGAAGATGCTATCTTTCCTCCATTGAGGATTTTTTTTTTTTTTTTTGCCCCTTTGTCAAATATGAGATGGCTGAATTTGTATGAGCTCAAGTTTGGATCTTCAATTTTGTTCCATTGGTCAATGGGTCTGTTTTTGTGCCAGTACCAGGCTGTCTTTGACTATGGCCCTGTAAAATAGCTTGTAATATAGCTTGAAGTCTGGTAGAGCAATCCCCCCTGTATTGCATTTTTCACTCATGGTTGCCTTAGCTATTCAGGGTCTTTTGTTTTTACATATGAAATTAAGGATTTTTTTTCCAAGTCTGTGAAGAAGCTCATGGGGATTTTTATTGGGATTGTATTGAATCGTATATCAATGTGGGTAAAATGGACATTTTCACTATATCAGTTTTTCCAATCCATGACCATGGGAGGTTTTTCCATTTTTTGATGTCATTTTCTTTTTTTTTCTTTCTTTGTTTTTTATTGATGTTTTATGTTTTTCATACATCATTTTTCATTTCTGTTCAGGCATATTCCCCTATCCCTTCCCCCCACCCCACCCCAAACCATACCAGATCATGTATTCTGTCATAAGTGTCCTGCATCTTTCTCTCAGTCTTTTTTTTATGCTTAGGAATTCACATTTTCCTCCATTAATTTCATATTATTCTAAAATATGGATACATACTCTCCACCCATATACAGTAATTACAGAGTCTGAAAATAATTGGTGGGTGGATTCTAGAGCCCATTGAGGGATTTATATTATAACAACATAGTTGCTTTCAGATGAACCAAAAATATAACCATACTGTTGTTCAGCTTGCCTTTCATCTGGGGGATTTGGTGTTAGCATCCACAAATGAGGGAAACCATTCTCCATTTGTCTTTCTGGGACTGTGTCACCTCACTCAGCATAATGGCTTCGAGCTCCATCCATTTACGTGCAAAGTTCATAATGCCATCCTTCTTTACCACTGAATAGTACTCCATTGTGTAGATGTACCACATTTTTGTCATCCACTCATCTGTTGAGGGGCATATGGGTTGGTTCCAGCTCTTTGCTTTTGTGAAGAGAGCTGCAGTAAACATGGATGTGCATGTATCTTTGTGGTAGGATGAATCTTTGGGGTATATACCCAGGAGTGGTATGATTGGGACAGATGGTAAGCTCATTCCAAGTCTTCTAAGGGTTCTCCACACTGCTTTCCATAGTGGTTGTACAAGTTTACATTCCCACTAGCAGTGGATGAGTGTTCCCTTTTCCCCACAACCCGTCCAGCATCTGTTGTCTTTTGTTTTCTTGATCTTAGCTAGCCGTACTGGAGTGAGATGATATCTGAGAGTGGTTTTAATTTGCATTTCCTTAATTATTAATGATGTTGAACACTTTTTAAGATGTTTCTCAGGCATCTTTAATTCCTCACTGGTGAAGACTCTGTTCAGTTCTTTACTCCATCTTTTGAGTAGGTCATTTGTCTTCTTACTTCTTTGTTTTTTGAGTAGTTTATATATTCTTGACATTAATGCTCTGTCAGATGTGTCACTGGTAAAGATTTCTTCCCACTCTGTGGGTTTTCTCTTCACCTCCTTGATTGTTTCTTTCACTGTACAGAAGCTTTTGAGTTTTATGAGGTCCCACTTGTCAGCTGTTGACCTTACTTCCCGTGTGGCTGCTGTCTGGTTTAGAAAGTCTTTTTTTTTTTTTTTTTTTTTTTTTTTTTTTTTTTTTTTTTTTGTATCACCTTCAGGGTTTCCATGGCTTCACATGGAGATCTTTGATCCACTTGTGGTTTATCTTTGTGCAGGGAAGATAGGTAGGGGTTTAATTTGTTCTTCTGCAAATGTAGGTGATGCGTTTTGTCAACATCATTTGCCAAAGATGCTATCTGTTCCCTCGCATTGAGCTTTTTTGGCCCTTTGTCAAATATGAGGTTGAAGACCTGAAAGTTATAATGAGCTCAAAGTTTGGAAATCTTTCTTAATTTTTGTTCCATTGGTCAATGGTTTTTTTTTTTTTTTGTTTTTATGCTGTTTTTATGACTATGTCTCTGTAATATAGTGTCTCTGTAATATAGCTTGAAAAATTGTGTAATGGTAAGAACTATAGCTTTCAAGGGAATCATATTCTTTTCTCTTTTTTTTTTTTTTAATTTAGAGTTTTATTGATATTGCTTTTGTGCAGTTTCATACATTTTCCCCAATTCAGTTTTCAGGCTTATTTCCTTTTCCCTCTCCCCCACCTCCCCACCCAATCCCGATCATCGCATTCTGCCATAACTGTCCTGCACTCTTTCACTCTCAGTTTTTTTTTTTTTTTTCCAATTTTTGTTGGCTATAAGGATAATCACCATGAGTTCAAGCATCCTTCATCAAAACCTATCTGCAGGCTGTTGTGCCCAACCCACTAACCAGCCCCCACCATCCAGTGGGGGGTGACAGGTGTTTGTGTTTTCAATCAAGTTGATCAAATTGAAGCGTCCAACTAACAATTGCCGTATGTTCAACCATTCACGATTTCCCATCGCAGCCCTTAAATTATACCATGCCCCTCTTCCGCAGGTTGTTCCCCCTAAGGCTTAGAAAAGGGCCACAGGTGGATGAGAAAGGTAAAACAGTCCACTCTCTCTGGAGCTGCTTGTTGACTTGGACTCTGGTCAATTCCTGCTGTTTCCTTTCAATGGGCTGACAAGTTGTCCAGGAATAAAACCCTTTCGATCCTGCCCTGGCGCTTTGTGGCGTCTCCCCTGCGACTCAGGGATCATTTCTATAGAACGTTAGTCAAGAAGTTTCTCTGACTGTGTAGTGTACCAGAAACCCAACGAGGAGGAGGAGTTGTGTATTCTCTCCTGAGCGTGGAGCCGGCTCTAGGTGTTGCTTTGCTGCAACTGCCTTTTTGCCATTGATGATTCGTTCTTTCTTCTTCCTCTCTCCTCCCGCCCAGAGAGTGAGGGGGAGAGAAAGCAGTCTGAGTGGTAAAAAAAAAAAAAAAAAAAAAAAAGAAAGTCTGGTAATGTAATCCCCCCAGTATGGCAACGTTCCAACTCAAGATTCCTTTAAACTAATTCAGGTCTTTTTTGTACTTTCATATGAATTTTAAGGATTTTTTTTCTAAAAGTCTGGAAAAGCTCATGGGGATTTTGATTGGGATGCATGAAATCTATATTAATTTGGGTAGAAAATGGACAATTTTTATTATATAAAATTTTTCCAATCCATGGCCATGGGAGGTCTTTCCATATTTTGATGTCATTTTCAAATCTTCCTTGTTCAGTGTTTTAAAATTTTGTGGTAGAGGTCTTTGGTGTCTTTGGTTAGGATTTTATTTCCCCTAGGTATTTTTTTCTTTTTTTATAAAGGCTAATTGTGATGGGAAGGTCTTCTTATATTCCTGCTCCAGTTGCTTATTGTTGGTGTAAAGGAAGTTCTATATCTGATTTTTCTAAGGGTTTATTTTTGATCCTGCAAACTCAACTAAACTTTTGAATTGTTTCCTAAAGAGTTTTTCTGGGTAGAGTTTTTTTAAAAGCATCCCTTAGGTAACTATCATAACATCTGCAAAAGGGGATAGTTTTAACATTCCGGTACCTTGTTTTTCAATAATTAGGTAAAAAGTCCTTTTTTAATTTGCTTTCCTTGCCTTATTGCCCTAGCTAGCATTTCAAGCAAAATTTTGAAGAGGAGTGGGCGAAGTGGATACCAGCCTTGTCGTGTTCCCTTGCATTTAAGAGGGAATGCTTTCCAAACTTTTCCTCCATTTAGGACGTGATGTTGGCTGTGGGTTCCTTGTATTTGGCTTTGATTAAATTGAAGAAATGTTCATCTAGTCCAATTATCTAGTCCAATTCCTCCTAAAAACTTAAGCATTGAAGGGACGCCTGGAATTTAATTGAAAGCTTTTTCCTCCATCAATTGATAATGAATTATGTGGTTTTGTCTTTAAATCCATCTATGTGTTTTATGAAATAGTGTATGATAATGATGTATGTTAAATCATCCCTCTATCTCTGGTATGAAATCCAAAACCTGGGTCATGATTTGGATAATTTTTTTTGATGTGTGCCTGTATGCATTTGGCAAGTATTTTGTTGAGAATTTTTGCAT
>VZQC01003549.1:347284-394506 GCA_009823505.1 Rhizomys pruinosus
TTGTTTTTCTCTTGTGGCTTTCAGTATTTTGTCCTTGTTTTGAGCATCTAGTGTTTTAACTATGATATGATGTGGGGAATTTCTTTTCTGGTCTTGTCTATTTGGTGTTCTATGTGCTTCTTGTATTTCTATGGGTTTGTCTTTTTTCAGTTTGGGGAAGTTTTCTTCTATTATTCTGTTGAAGATCTGATCAATACCTTTCTCTTGGGATTCTTCTCCTTCCTCTCTCCCTATGATGCGGAGGTTTGTTCTTTTCATGGTGTCCCACATTTCCTGGTTGTTCCACTCTTGTGTTATTTTAAGTTTTTCATAATCTTTACTTGAGGTTTCTAGCTGTGCTGCATTATCCTGTAGGTCTGATAGTCATTTTTCTGCTTCTTCCATTCTGCTAAGGCTTTTTCCCATCCTTTCCTGCTGATTGGATGAATGTTCAATTTCCTTTTTTATTTCATCCTGCAATTTCTTCAGTATTTCCACTTCTTTTTGGAGCCTTTCATTCTTTTCTTGTCACTCCTTGCTTTGCTGGTCAGTTTCTTTTTTCCTTTCAGCCTGAGATCTTTTCAATGTTTCCATTTCCTTCCAGAGTTTGTCATTCTCTCCCTCTAGTTCTTTTTGGAGTCTGCATTTCTCTTCCTCTAGTTCTTTTCGGAATTTGTATTTCTCTTCCTCTAGTTCTTTTCAGAGTTTATCAATCTCTCCTTTTAGTTCTTTCCGGAGTTTATCATTCTTTCCTTCTAGTTCCTTCTAGAAGTTTTTCGTTCTCTCCCTTTAGTTCTCTGATTTGTTCTTTATAGTCTTTGAATATGGCTACAATTGTTCTTCTAAGGTCGGTATCTTGGTTCCCTTCCAGAGAAAGCTCATTCTTGGGATCTTCTACAGGAGTGGTTGGGTTTGGTGGGGATTTAATTTGAGCTTTTCCCATATTGTTGTTTTTCTGTTGTTTTTTTTTTGGCATGTGTATTTTTGTTGTTGTTGTTGTTATTTTCCCCCCTTTGTTTATTTGCCTTCTGTTGCTAATCTCAAATTTTGCTATGGGGGATTGGTTGGGCACTCAATTTGCTTCCTTTTGGTTTCTTCCTCAGTTTTGGCTATGCAGCCTTCCAATCACTGACACTGCTGTTTCCTCCCAACAGCTTTATTAACAGCAGCACCACACTTTCCACTTCAGTATTGGTAGCTTGAGCGGGGGCGGGGGGTTGACTCCTTGGCCCACCTGGGTGGTTGGGCACAGATAGTGTGCGCCACCTGCTGACCTTCTATCCATGCATGCAGTTCCCCTCTATAGTCCTAGAGTTGGATGGCACCTGCCAAGGTGGGCTGCCAGCCGACCGCCTGTACTACACAGATGGGCCTTGGTGGCTGGGCACAGGGACTGTGTGCCACTGGCTTACCTTTTATCCATGCATGCAGGTTCTCTCTATGGTCCTAGCGTTGGATGGCACCTGCCGGGGTGGGCCGTGAGCCATCTGCCTGCACAACACAGACAGGCCTTTGCAGCTGCGCACAGGTAGTGTGCACCACTGGCTGACCTTGATGTCATTTTCAATCTCCTTCTTAGATCTTTGGTATCTTTGGTTTGTTCCCAGGTATTTTATTATTTTTGAGGCTATTGTGAGTGGGAAGGTCTTCTTCTATACCTTCTCCACTTGTTTATTGTTGATAAGAAAGGCTACTCAAGATGTGAGAAGACACAGCTTTTCAACCTTCCAATATGGACTGAAGACTCATGTCTCTCCAAGAATCCTCCAAAACTTCAGTGCCAGGTGGGGACTGCTGAGACATCCAATTTGTGAACTGAGCTGCTACTGGCGTTTCTGCTTCTTCAGAGTATAGACTGCCATTGTTGGACTAGCCAGGCTGTATCATGGAGACTAGTGCAGGAAGATCAAGACAGGAATCGGTGCTTACTGGACCTCATTTGGTGACCATGGGAAGGGAAAATCACAAAGGTAGAACTAATGGTGTTTTGGGCTTGCCAAGCAGGAGACTTCAAATATGGCATCTTTCAGCCTAATAAAAAAAAATCATAAGCTGAAGATGCTAAACCTAAAACCTATGATATATGTGGCATGCATATGTGCATATTTTGGAGTGATGGATATTGGAAGGAATAATAATAACAACAGAAAAGTCTGCATCAAAAAACTGACTGAAATGGTGAACTTCTGCTCAAAAAAGTAAACTTCTGCATTGAGAATTTTGAGGTAGGCTGAAAAAAAGATGAAAAACATTTGGCAGAATGCATGAGCTCAGCTGGGGTTGGGGGGCAGGGAGGGGGGCAAGGGTCTAGATTTTATTTGTAATGCAATTTGAGTTGTATGAAATGCACAGAGCTTTGATAAAACATTGGCTTAAAAAAAAGAAAAAATATATATATAATAAAAGGAAGACTACTGATTTTTCTATGTTAATTTTGTATCCTGCCACTTTACTGAAACTCTTTAATCATTTCTGGAAGTTTTCTGGTGGAGTTTTAGCATCCCTTAGATAAACTATCATATCATCTGCAAAAAAAAGGATAGTTTAACTTCCTCTTTTCCAGTTAGTACTCCAGCTGCACAGAAAATAAGGTCAACAGTCAACAAATGGGACCTCATCAAACTCAAGTTTCTGTACAGTGAAAGAAACAATCAAGGATGTGAAGAGAAAACCCACAGAGTGGGAGGAAATCTTCACCAGTGATAATCTGACAGAGTATTAACATCAAGAATATATAGACTACTCAAAACAAAGAAGTAAGAAAACAAATGACCTACTCGGAAGATGGAGTAAAGAGCTGAACAGAGACTTCACAAATGAGGAAGTAATGATGGCTGAGAAACATCTTAAAAAGTGTTCAATATCATTAATAATTAAGGAAATGCAAATTAAAACCACTCTCAGATATCATCTCACTCCAATAAGACTGGCTAAGATCAAGAAAACAAAAGACACTGTTCTAGTTTGCCTTCCATTGCTGTGACAAAACACTCTGACCAACACCAACTTGGGGAGGAAAGGGTTTATTCAGCTCACATCTCCTGGGTCACAGTTCATCACTCAGGGAGCCCAAGGCAGGAACTCAGGGCAGGAACCTGGAGGCAGGAGCTGAAGCACAGGCCATGGAGGAATGCTGTTCACTGGCTTGCTCCTCTGGCTCATGCCCAGTCTGCCTTCTTATACGGTACACAACCACCTGCCTAGAGTGGCACCACTCCCACACCGCTCTACCATCAAGACAATACTCCACAGATGTGGCCACAGGCCAAATCCAAAGGAACCAATTCCCCAATTGAGGCTCCCTCAACCCAGGTGTGTCAAGTTGACACTAAAGCTATCCAGGACAATTGACCCCTTGTCAACTTGACACACAAAACACATCGCTATTAAACCACCACCTTTCCAGTTCTTATCCCCAAAGTGTTATGTTAACATTAATCACAACCTAAGACAGTACAACCTTAAAATCTCCATAGTCCTTAAAATGTCCAAATGCTTAAAAGTTCAGTCTATTAAAAGTCTCTTTATCTTTTTTTTTAAATTTTATTTATTTCTGTATGTGTATGAATGTACTGTCTGCATGCAAGTTTGTGCACCCGTGTCGTGCAATGCCGCGGAGGTCAGAAGAGGGTGTCGGATTCCCCTGGAACTGAGTTCTCCTGGAATTGGAGTTTCAGACGGTTCTCGGCCGCCATGTGGGTGCTGGGGATCGAACCCAGGTCCTCTGTAAGAGCAGTCGGCGCTCTTACCCGCTAGGCCATCTCTCCAGCCCCAGAGTCTCTTAACTGTGGGCTGCTGTAAAATCCAAAACACAGTACTGTCTTATTTCAAAGGGAAGAATCAGGTGCTCTCAAACAAAACCTAAGTCCAGCAAAGTAGCTCAAGGCTGGACACCTGGAATTCACTCACGATCTTCTGGGCTCCAAAGGTTTTTGGCAGCTCCCCTTCTCTGACTCTGCCGTCCATGGCACACACAGCTCATCTTGAAGGCCCAGGCCAACTCCATTCCACACCTGCTGCTGCTCTTGATGGTCATCCCATGGTCCTGGCATCTCCAAAAAGCTGGGGTCGCCACTGAAACTGAGGCAGCACCTTCACCAATGGTCTCTTCTGACCTCCCCTGGTGCAAAGCCTCAGCTTCTCTCTATGACCCCTGCAATCCTGGGGTCTTCACTGCAGCCAAGATGCACTTCCACCAATGGTCTTTCCTGACTTCTCACAGTGCCAAGCCTCGGCTGCTCTCTGTGACCCCCTCAAATTTCAACACCAGAACCATATAGGAGACTTTTACACACTACCAAGTCCTGCTTCTGGCTTGACATGGAGGCTCAGGCCCCTTCTGGAACACAGCTTCTGTGTGATGACCCTGAAGAAATTCTTCCCAGAAGTTTTCACCACAGCGATGCTGGTCTCTTGTTACTTACAGCTGATTTTTCCGCCCCAGCTAAACAGCATCAATTGTCCCAGTACAACAAAGATTTCACTTCAGGTTCTGGTCTCTTGTTACTTACAGCTGATTCTTCAGCCCCAGCTGACCAGAACCCACAGATTAAACAGTCCTGATGATCTCTGCTTCCCTTCGAAACTAGAAACTTCACAAGCTAGGCCTCCATCTTATACAAATCCTTCAGCAATACTGCTCCAAGCTCCACAGCAAAAATTTTTGGCATTCAATGATCTTCCTAGCCTTCACAATCCTTCTCCAAAACACCAAGGTCAGGTCTGTCACAGCAATAACCCACTCTTCTGGTACCAATTTCTGTTCTAGTTTGTCTACCATTGCTGTGACAAAACACTCTGACCAACACCAACTTAGGGAGGAAAGGGTTTATTCAGCTTACATCTCCTGGGTCATAGTTCATCAATCAGGGAACCCAAGGCAGGAACTCAGGGCAGGAACCTGGAGGCAGTAGCTGAAGCACAGGCCATGGAGTAACGCTGTTCACTGGCTTGCTCCTCTAGCTCATGCCCAGCCCGCCTTCTTATACGGTACACAACCATCTGCCCAGGGTGGCACCACTCATTGTGGGCTGGGCCCTCAGCAGCAACCCAAGGGTCACATCTTGCAATAAGCACAGGAAGCAGAGAGAGAGACTGGAGACTGAAAGGCTTGTTAAACTCACTAAGCCTGCCCACAATGACATACTTCCTCCAGCATTCCCACGCATTCTAAGACCTCCAAGAACAGTGCCACTAACTGGAGACAAAATGTCTGAATACTTAAAGCCTATGGTGGACACTCATTCAAACCACAACATTCCACTCCCTGGCCCCCATAGGCTCATGACCATATAAAATGCAAAATGCATTTAGTCCAACCTTAAAGGGCCCCATAGTATTTACCAGTCTCAGTTCTATTCAAAGGTCTATAGTTCAAAATCTCTTCTGAGACACAGGCCAATCTCTTAACTGTAAGCTCCTGTAAAATCAAAAGGCAAATTACATACTCCCAACATACAGTGGAACTGAATACACATTCCCATTCCAAAAGGGAGGAATAGAGGCATAGTGAGGAAATACTGGACCAAAACAAGGCCGAAAACCAGCAGGGCAAATGCCAAGTCCAGTAGCTCCATGTGCAACTTCTGGGACTTGACTTCCAAAGGGCTTAGATGGCTCAGCTCTTCCAGCTTTGCTTGCAATATACATCTCTTTCTTAGGTTGGTACCACTCCCTGTATGCACCTCTCCTTGGCAAATATCTCACAGCTCTGGCGTCTTGAATGTCTTCTTGGGGTCTCCACTGCCAACCAGGCTTAACATTCACAGCTTCACGCAATGGCCTATCAGGGCCTTTATTCAGGGCTGCCCCTGCTGCACTCCGCCTGGCCTCTGTGGCTCTCTGAAACCATGGAGGAAGAACTGATGACCCCTTCACTCTTGCAAACTTCATGCCTCTAAAGCCAGCACCATGTGAATGAAATTGCCGAGTTTGGCTGCAAGTTCGGGATGGGCTCTCTCCTACTTTAACCACATTTGCAAATTTTCTCTGCCCTGGACTTGTTGGAGTAGAAAACGCTTTCAGTATTTTCCTTTCAAAAATTGGAGGCTTAGCTGGGTGTGGTCTTGCCCTGAAGTTACTGATTCTGTCGTTTACTTGTAAATCTCGAGGCCTCTCCTTAATCACTTTAATCTCACCTTTCCCATTGTTTACTTGTAAATAGCTAGACCTCTCCTTAATCATTTTAGTCTCCTTATCAAAAGGAACCTCTCCTTCACATGCCTTGGCCCCACCTTTAATATTCCTAGTGTAGTTTTCAGTTCCAAACTGTACATTCTGCATTTCTTTCTGCCCCCATCTGCCCTTTTCACTGTAGATCTGCACAGTATTCGCCATCAATAGCTGCACCACCATTTCTACATTAGGCTGTCTTGAAAAATCCTCTGCCAAAGACATTAGTCCACTGCTTTTCAACTTAGCCTCAGGCAAGCATTTGGGCTGTGGGCAAACTGCTGCCAGACTCTATCAAAATATCCCAGTTGTTGCCTAAGTCTTTATTTTCCTCTGGAACTACATTTTTTGCAGCAATGCTTTCTTCCAGGCTTCTACTAGAATGGCCCCTTAAACTCTGCTTACAGTAGTCAACAGCTTTTCTAGCCCAAAGTTCCAGTCTTCCACATTTCTCCAAACATCCACATGGTCAGGTTCTTCACAGCCAACAGCCCGCTGTCTGGTACCAAATAACTGAATTAGTCACTTTTCTGTTGCTGTGATAAATCTACCATGAGCAAGGGAATTTATAAAAGGAAGAGTTTATTTGAGCTTACGATTGACGGTTCCAGGGAATCAGAGTCTATTGTGGCAGGAAGCATGGTGGCCGGGCTGGAGCAGCAAGCTGAGGGTCACATCTCGCAATGAGCACAGGAAGCAGAGAGAGAGAGATGGGAGACCGAATGGCTTGTTAAACTCACTAAGGCTGCCCCCAATGACGTACTTCCTCCAGCACGGCCACGCTTTCTAAGACCTCCAAGAACAGTGCCACCAACTGGAGAAAATGTCTGAATACTTAAAGCCTATGGGGGACACTCATTCAAACCACCACAGACACCAAATGCTGGAGAGGTTGCAGGGAAAGGGGAACACTCATCCACTGCTGGTGGGAATGTGAACTTGTACAACCATTATAGAAAGCAGTGTGAACACTTAAAAGACTCAAAATGGGGCTGGGCGTGGTGGCACACGCCTTTAATCCTAGCACTCAGGAGGCAGAGGCAGGTGGATCTCTGTGCATTCAAGGCAGGCCTGGTCTACAGAGTGAGCTCCAGGCCAGCTGGAACTACAGGGAGACCCTGTCTCAAAAATACTGACCCAGTCATACCACCTGGGTATATACCCATGAGACTCATCCTACCACAAAGACAAATGCACCTCCATGTTTATTGCAGCTTTCTTCACAATAGCAAAGATCTGGAGCAACCCAAATGCCCCTCAGCTGATGAGCGGATGACAAAAATCTGGTACATCTACAAAATGGAGTGCTATTCAGCAGTAAAGAAAAATGACATCATGAACTTCGCTGGTAAATGGATGGAATTCTAAGCCATTATGCTAAGTGAAGTTACACAGTCCCAGAAAACAAAAGGCAAAATTTTCCCTCATTTGTGGATACTAACACCAAATCCCCAGTTGAAAGGAAAGCTGAACATTATTGTTATATTTCTATTTATCTGAAAGCAACTATGTTTTTATAATGTAAATCTCTTAACGGGCTGGAGAATGGACCCACCAGTTATTTTCAGACTCTATAATTACTGTTTATAGATGGAAAGTATGTATTCATATTTTAGAGCAATATAAAATTAAAGGAGGAAAATGTGAATCCCTAAACATTAAAAGAAAAAAACACTGAGAGAAAGATGCAGGACAGTTATGGAAGAATGCATGATCTGGAGTATGGTGGGGGGAAGGAAAAGGGGAATATGTAAATTGAACTCATAAATGATGTCTGAAATACAAAAAAATCAATAAATGCATTGTATTAAAAAAAGGCTATATCCAACTTCAAGGAAAGGTTTTCAGCTAAGATATAAATAAATGCAGACTTGAGTGCAGAGAGCTTAGATCGGGGATTTCCCAGGACCACCTGAAGCACAGGTAGGAACTGGGTGCTTCAGCCAGGCATATTGTTGGATAATCCTATCTGGCCCATTGGATAATTCTGTCATTGGTTTGATTCAATTCTCTGGTGTGGCTGTGGGGGCAGAGTCATCCTGCTAGCTGGTATAAAAGGTGGGCCTGATGACCTTGTGAGACTTGAGCACACAGAGCTTAGATTGGGGATTTTCCAGGTCCACCTGAAGCACAGAGTACCTAAACACACATTACCCCCCCCAACTGTAAT
The DNA here is from genome assembly GCA_009823505.1 of Rhizomys pruinosus. Classification (NCBI taxonomy): domain Eukaryota; kingdom Metazoa; phylum Chordata; class Mammalia; order Rodentia; family Spalacidae; genus Rhizomys; species Rhizomys pruinosus. The sequence goes on from VZQC01003549.1 coordinate 355,605, forward strand.
TACTGAGGGAGTGTCCAAGTGGATTCTTTGGAGAACCTTCAGAACAGAAAGGGAAGAGTGAGTTAGCCTTCCAATAGAAAGCCTAAAACTTAAACAACTCCATAAGCAAGGAGAAAAACAGATCAAACAACCAAACAAAAAAGGCATCTGAAGGAGGCAAGCAAAGCAAGCCTTCAACACAGTGAAGGGGCATTTGGGATTCACATTAGAATACAGGCAAAGAGAAACCCACATGCCAGGGACATGAAGAAGGGACAACATGGGAAAGGTGAAAGATAATTCCACACCAAGCCCTACCAACCCTGTGGGAGATTCCTACAGTGGGATGCCCCTGGGGATGGCCCAGGACACAGATCTTAGAGGAACAATAGTGGACATATACAAAGAAATAAAAGAATATAAAGAATAAGTCAGAGAACTAAGGAGAGAGAATGAAAAACTCAAGAAGGACCGAGAGAGAGAGAGAGAGAGAGAGAGAGAGAGAGAGAGAGAGAGAGAGAGAGAGAATGACAAACTCCGAAAGGAAGTGGAAACACTGAAAAGATCCCATGTTGAAAAAGATAAGGAAACCAACCAGTGAAGCAAAGAGCTACAGGAAGAGTTTGAGAAACTCCAAAAGGAAGTGGAAATACTAAAGAAATCACAAGAAAAAATGAAAAAGGAAATCAGACATCCAATCAAGAGGAAAGGAAGGGAAAACGCCTCAGAAGTAGAATGGAGGAAGCAGAACAAAGAATATCAGACCTGGAAGATAACACAGAACAACTAAAAACCTCAAGTAAAGATTATGAAAAATTTAAAAATACACAAAAGTGGAACAACCAGGAATTGTGGGACACTATGAAAAGATCAAACCTCCACATCATAGGAATAGAGGTAGAAGAAGAATCTCAAGAGAATGGTATTGATCACATCCTCAACAGAATAATATATGAAAATTTCCCCAAACTAAAAAAAGACAAACCCATACAAATACAAGAAGCACATAGAACTTCAAACAGAAAAGATCAGCAAAGTAACTCTCCATGCCACATCATAGTTAAAATGCTAGACGCTCAAACAAAGACAAAATTCTGAAAGCCACGAGAAAAACAACCAGTTACATATAAGAGGAAACCTATCAGAATTACAACTGACTTCTCAGTGCAAACTATGAAAGCAAGAAGAACATGGAGCAAAGCATTCCCATTGTTAAAGGACTATAGATGCCAACCCAGGTTACTATACCCAGCAAAAATATCAACTATACTTGAAGGAGAGAGAAAATTCTTCCATGACATAAGCAAGATGAAAATAAATGTGCAGAAAACCAACCCTTCAGAGAATACTTGCAGCAATTCAAAGGACAGAAGAAAGGAACACCTATCCCCAGGCACCTAGAAAGAGAAATTAATAAAAGCTTAACTCCAGAAGTAGAAACCTAGACGAAAAATGCAAATGGATAATAAGGTGAAAGGAAGCAACAAACATCTTTCAGTTATAACCTTAAATATAAATGGACTAAACTAAAATCCAAAAGAAATAGACTGGGAGATTGGATTAGGAAACAGAACCCATCTATATGCTGTCTACAAGAAATACATCTTACCTTTGAGAATAAGCACCACCTTAAAGTGAAAGGAAGGCAAAAAATATTCCAAGCAAATGGTACAAAAAAAAGCAGGTGTTGCTATTTTAATATCAGACAAAATACACTTCAAAGTAAAAGAAATTAGAAGAGACAAAGAAAGCCATTACATTTTTATCAAAGGAACAATTGACCATGAAGATTTCACAATCATGAATATATATACACCAAACTCTGGTGCACCGAACTTTATAAAGACAATTCTCCAGTACCTCAATGCAAAGCTTACCCTAGTACATTCATAGTAGGGGACTTCAATACCCCACTGAACAATTCGGACAGGTCAACCAGTCAAAGAATAGACACAGAGACATCTGAACAGAATGATACTATAGAACAAATGGACCTCAGAGACATCTACTGAATATTTTACCCCAATACCAGAGAATACACTTTCTATTCAGCACCCCATACAAAATATCAATGAATCCAAAAGTTGGTTCTTTGAGAGAATAAACAAGATAGACAAACGTCTAGCCCAGTTAACCAAAAGAAAGAAGGAACAACTCCAAATCAATAGAATCTGTGATGAAAGGGGAACTATCACAACAGACAATGAAAAGATCCAGAAAATCATACTGGAATACTTCAAAAACCTATATTCTACCAAGTTTGAAAACCTAGAAGAAATGGATGAATACCTGAAATCCTGGGAATCACCAAAGCTCAACCAAGACGAGATCGACAGCTTAAACAGACCCATAATATATGAAGAAATTGAAGATGCAATAAGAAACCTCCCAACTTAAAAAAAGCCCAGGCCCAGATGGTTTCATGGCAGAATTCTATAAAACATTTCAAAAGACTTACAACCATTATTAGTCAAATTGTTTAGAAGGATACAAAGGGAATTCTCCCAAATTCACTCTATGAAGCCAGCATCACTGTTACCAAAACCAGGCAAAGATACAACCAAAAAGGAGAACTATAGACCCATTTCATTAATGAACACAGATGCAAAAGTTCTAAACAAAATATTTGCAAATCGCATACAGATCCACATCAAGAAGATCATCCATCATGACCAAGTTAGATTCATACCAGAAATGCAGGGATGTTCAACATATGAAAATCAATAAATATCATCAAGCACATAAATGGACTGAAAGACAAAAAACACATGATCATCTCAGTTGACTGGGAAAAAGCCTTTGACAAAATCCAGCATCCCTTCATGCTTAAAGTCCTAGAGGGAATTGGATTGGAGGGATCATTCCTCAATGTAATCAAAGACACATACAGGAAACCCACAGCCAATATTATCCTAAATGGGGAAAAGTGAAGCATTCCCTTTAAAGGTAGGAACTCAGCAAGGCTGCCCCTGTCACCACTCCTCTTCAATATACTGCTTGAAACACTTGCTAGGGCAGTAAGGCAGGAAAAGGAAATTAAAGGAGTTCTATTTGGAAATTGCTGATGATAGGATTGTTTACTTAAGTGATGCTAAAAACTCCAAAAAACTCCTAGATACGATTAAGAGCTTCAGTAAAGTGGCAGGATACAAAATTAACCTATAAAAATCAGTAGTCTTTCTTTACACCAACACGCAACTGAGGAAAGAATACAAGGAGACATTCCCACTCAGAATAGCCTCAAAAACAATAAAATACCTATGAACAAACCTAACCAAAGACACCAAAGATCTCTACAACAAAATTTTTAAACCCCTGCAGGAAATTGAAGAAGACATCAGAAGGTGGAAAAATTTCCCATGCTCATGGATTCAGAAAATTAATATAGTAAAAATGTCCATTCTACCCAAACTCTTGTACAGATTTAATGCAATCCCAATTAAAATCCCCAAGAGTTTCTTCACAGGCTTGGAAAAAAAGGTCCTTAATTTCATTTGGAAAAACAAAAGACCCCGAATAGCCAAAGCAATGTGGGGGTCGCACCGGGGATCTTAGCCAGCCCTGGACCTGCAGGACTGGCTGGACCTAGGAGGGCCAGGTGAGTCTGCTCGCCCTCTCCGCAGCCTCCCTGTCCCAGGAGACAATCAGACGCAGCAGGGAGCCAAGTCAGGCAAGGTCTCATTTATTGTGGACAACACAGCAGTTTATAAAGGCAAAAACCACAAAGATGTTTCCATGGTGCCAAGCGGGCAGCCAATTGTTTCAAAGGGCTAGGTAGCACGCAGGCTGTATGTAATGATTATTCCATAGAACATAATGGGAGACAGGTACTGATCTCGAGCTGTCCACGAGTAGGGAAGTACCTTTGAGCCTATCAGAATTCCCCTTTTTCTTCCTCCCCTATTCAGTTGTGGTCATAGTGACCATTGTAGTTACAATGGTTTACATGACTCTTTGACTGAAGTTATCTGGTAGGTGGGGGACAGTAAGTGAAACTTAAGCCAGGCTTAGAGATTTCTAACAGACCACACTTTTGGAGAGCCTATAGGGCCCAACAAAGCAACCCTGAATGAAAAGAGCCAATCAGGGGGAATCTCTATACCAGACTTCAAACTATACTACAGGGCTATAGTCATAAAAACAGCTTGGTACTGGCACAAAAACAGACCTGTTGACCAGTGGAACAAAACTGAAGGTCTGAACCTGAGCACATACAATTTCAGCCACCTCATATTTGATAAGGGGGCCAAGAAGACACAATGAGGAAAGACAGCATCTTCAGCAAGTGGTGTTGGTAAAACTGGATCACCACTTGTAGAAGAATGAAATTAAACCCCTACCTCTCGCCCTGTACAAAATTCAACTCCAGATGGATTAAAGACCTCAATGTGAAACCTGAAACTCTGAAGGTGAGAGAAGAAAAACTTGGCAGCAGCCTACAAGCCATAGGCGTAGGAAAAGACTTCCTATATCAGACAGCAGCTGCGCAAGATTTAAGGTCGACAATTGACAAATGGGACCTCATTAAATGCAAAAGCTTCTGTACATCAAAAGAAACAATCAAGGAAGTGAAGAGAAATCCCACAGAGTGGGAGGAAACCTTCACTGCAGATAGATCTGACAAAGCATTGATTTCCAGAATATATAAAATTGGTACATCCTACACAATGGATTCTATGCAGGCAGTAAGAAAGATGACATCAGAGCTTGTGCAGGGTACAAATGGATGGAGCTCAGAAGATATCATGCGAGTGAAGTGAAACACAGTCCCAGAAAAACAAAACAGGATATACTCCCTCATCTTGGGATGCTGTGCCAGTTACTAGTTGTATGGCAAAATGAGCAACGTTAATGTGATCTGAAAACACTGGCTTCTTATATTGTAGAAGCCCTTTAAAAAATAAACAATTTAAGCACTATCGGGAGGCAGAGGCAGGCGGATCTTTGTGAGTTCAAGGCCCACCTGGTCTACATGAGTTGGGAGTTCCAGGACAGCCTGGGGCTCCAGGGAGACCTTGTCTCAAAAGACAAAAAAAAAAAAAAAATAAAATAAAATAAAATAAAATAAAAAAAATAAACAATTTAAAATCTAAATCCTCAGTATAATTTTTTTTTTTTTCAGACAGGGTCTCCCTGTAGCCCCAGCTGGCCTGGAACTCTATAAACCAGGCTGGCCTTGATCTCACAGAGATCAGCCTGCCTCTGCCTCCTGAGTGCTAAGATTAGAGGGGTGCACCACACCTGGCTTAAAGACAGTTCTTAGCTACCATGTGAGTGCTAGAACCTGGGTCCTCTGCAAGAGCTGTCAGTGCTCTTCTCTCCAGCCCCCATAAGTATAAATTTTAATTAAAAACCTAAAACTCAGTTGAGTAGAGGTTTTCTAACAACCCTATGTGTAAGAGAAGTATGTGTGCACGTGTGCCTGTGTGTGTGTGTGTGCGTGAGTGTGTGTGTGTGCGTGTGTGCGTGCGTGCGTGTGTGTGTGTGTGTGTGTGTGTGTGTGTGTGTGTGTATTTTTGGTCTTTATGTTAGTGCACCAGATCTACAATATCTAGACTATCTGAGCCAATCAACTTGTAAAAGTAAAGGTCATCGTTTTGGAGGGTCCCAGGCTTGACCAGTTGGCAGCCCTGCTTTGTTCCTGTAAGAGCACATGACAGAGAGCTTAAGGTGGAATCAACTCTTCAGCTCATGGCTGAGAATGAAAGGGAAAAAGAGGAAGAATATGTGGTCTCACAACTCCCTTTTAAGACATGTCCCCAATGACCAGAAGGCTTCCCCCTGCACCTTGGGATCGCTTCTTCGCCAAAGTCTACTATGGTAGACCAGAAACCTGTTTATACATCTGTTGTTAATGAACTTGGGGTTCACAGCCTGTGCCCCAACAAGCCAAGTTCAGCTACCTATCCTGAATAAGCCAATTAAAAGAGCCAAAAACAAAAAAAGGATATTTTTATCAATGTTGTCACAATGGGAAGAGCGATAAAGAAATACAGTGACTCCCCTAATCCATCTTCTGAGTCCTGAAATGAGGGTAAAGTTTAAATAGAAGACAAGAGATATATAAAAATAAGCAGCCAAGCCATGGTGTGGACCCACCTACCTTTGACCTGTCACCATTATTTTCTGAGCTTCAGTCTTGTTCTGTAAGGTGATCTGACAAGCAGTAAATCTCTTCAGAGAGAAATACCCTCTCTCAGTTGTGCCTTTTCGTTTTCCCAGCATTAGATTGGGGAAAATTCTTTCTTTGGGATCCTTTGTTTCAATAGTCTGATAGATTTAGAGATAATCTTCATGTCTGTCAAGTCAGTTACACTGCCATTAGTTCATTTGCTTATTTTTGTCTAAAATGTATAAAAGTGTGTTTGGCATTGCTGTGGACTTCACACCTTATACAAACTTAACAAAACTTGGTTGAATTGCCTTCATAGATCCAGCCCCCCAAAATAACAGAAGGTGAAGATCTCTCTGTCTTATTCCTACAGTGCTTTGTAAAGATAATCTGGTCTCTAATCTGTATCTAGATGATTAATATGTTTAATTTGGAACCCAGAACTCATCCTTTGGGGCTGGGCAGTGTTTAGGGTGTGGAACGCCCTGGTTCAGTCCTCAACACAACCATTCACATTCTATCATCCCACAACTGTCTTCTTTTGCTTCCCCTTAGCCAGTTTTCTACTCATGCAGCTCTCTTTGATGGTATTATAAGAATTTACAGCTTTGGAAGCCATTGAAGATGGGCCCTCCTGTACAGTCCACTCTAGACCCCACTTCCTGTTTTCCTACTAATACTAGAAGGGGGAGCTCCTTCTTAGGCCCTAAATTAAAAAGGTGGAGGTATCCGGGCTTCTTTGTTGAAATCCATAAATTCAAAGCCACTTTCCCATGGTCAAAAGAATAGAACCTAAATTCTACCTCTATCCCTGTGCAAAGACTTGGCATTCTAAGCTATCCAAATTATATACTGTTGCTTCCTACTATTAAGAGCTAATGCAGCTGTGTCTGTCAGTTACCTGACCAGGAAAGCTGTTTTACCAGAAGACATTTTAAGGATAGGGGAGGACTAAATTATCCCCCTAATGAGATAATGTACTTATACTTCCCAAAAGCCTGTCCCGTGGGCAGATACTTGCAGTGCTTTCCCAAGTGGCACTACAGAACCTGTCTGCTTTTTAAAGTGATAACTGTGCAGCTGTTATGGAAAATCAGGCAAGTAGGGAAATCAAGCACTCACCTGGAGAGTTGGAGAACTCACTCTTTTATTATGATGGTAGACCCAGATGAGCATAGGTCTTTATAGGGCTTTTATATAATTTCTTTAATGGGTACAGTATTAGTAGCTTTGTGACTTTCAACACAAATATATGTAAGCCATTGCAGGAAATCCCTTTTGTGGTCAGTGTGCTTACAGAAGCAGACAAGGGTTTAAGACATCCTTAGCTGTGTGATTTACTTCTTTCACAAATACAGTGGTTACCAGACAGTTCCCCAGATAACTGTGGTTTGCTTCTGATTCCCTTGTGCTCCATTTTAGCTTTACCTTCTCTATCAGTATAGTTAAGTATTTACTAGGAAGGCACTGCAGTGTCTGTCTACAGGTTTTTCTAAAGCATAGGAAACTACAAGAATCAGTCACAGGAAAATGATCTCAAGCACACAAAGACCAGAAGTAAATCCATGGGAATATTTATTTTCCCTATCATAGCTACTCACCAACCTCCCTTGCAAAAGCCATGGCTTTCCCTATTCCTCTTCTCCATCTGGAAAGCTGCCAAAATTTACAGCCTGCCTGCCCTGATGTTTTTCTCTAAAATTCTGATAAAATTGTCCTTGACCTTCTTTCTAAGTCTGGTTTTATACAATCTTTCATCTAGGAGAGTAAGAGACCTCAAAGGAAACTTTGGTTTCCCTGGTAACACAGTAAGCCCACAAGTAGGATTTTCTTTATTGTGCCTCATTATCATATCATAACAAGTATAAATAATATCCAAACCAGTTTGATTATTTCATGTGTTTTATTTAAGTCTAATACCTGACAATTTCACCATCATTACAAATTATTTATAGAATTTCTCAACAACAAGATTTGTTTCCCTGGAAAATACTACACTAGAAAAAAAGTTTTGTGTATATGTTCACATTTTTGCTGAAGATGTTTGTATGCATACTTAAAATGTCTGAAAAAACACATTACAAAATAAAGAAAACTTTTAGTATGTCACTTTTTTTCTTTAGTAGTTGCTGGCATTTTCTAAATCATCAACTTTGAAAGCTGGTTTATTTCCATCAGTTATTCCTGAGGGTTTGTTTGGGGGGTGGGGGAATACAGGGGCAAAATCAGGCAATTGAGAGACCAAACATTTACTTGGAGAACTGGAGAAGTCATGTTTATTTACACTGGCGGACCTAGATAAGTGAATGCTCTGAAGGTCTAGGCAGAATTGCCACTTTCCACAGGCTTTTAAAGATACCCCTCCTCATTTCTTTAACTGTTAGAACAGTGGTGGATTTAAATTACAGCCTATATGATCCCCAGCACATATCCTAAGACCATCGAGGGAAGAGACCTCTTTTTTTTGGTTTTGTGTTTTAATTTTATTTATTTCTGTATGTTGTATGACTTTACGTTGACATGCCGGTTTGTGCACCCGTGTCGTGCAACGCCGCGGAGGTCAGAAGAGGGTCTCGAATTCCCCTGGAACTGGAGTTCTCCTGGAATTGGAGTTTCAGACGGTTTTCGGCCGCCATGTGGGTGCTGGGGATCGAACCCGGGTCCTCTGTAAGAGCAGTCGGCGCTCTTAACCGATAGGCCATCTCTCCAGCCCCCGGGAAGATACCTTCTTTAAGCATCCTTACAGAAGCAATATATTGAGGGCAAGTGTTAAATATTTTTAATATTTTATTTATTATTTTAATTTTATGTGTATGAGTATATTGCCTGCATGTATGTTGGGCAATGACCATGGAGGTCAGGAAAGGGCATCAGATCCCTTGGAACTGGAGTTTTGTACAGTTGTTAGCTGCCACGTGGGTACTGGGAATCAAACCCAGTTTCTCTGCAAGAGCTGCCAGCACTCTTTACTGAGCCATCTCTACAGCCTCGGATTAAGACATCCTTAATAACAAAATTCATTGCCAATGCCTCAGCATGCAGGATAATTGTAAGCAGGTATTCTATCAGGTAACTGTAGCAGTCTTTTCTTTTTAAATTTTTTTATTTTTATAAATTTTATATATTTTGAACATATTTGCATCTCCTCCCTATCTGTACCCCCAACATCCTACCAATTTTATGTACATATTTATAATTATAATATATGTATTTTGTATATATTAATATCTATGTATATAAAGATCTATAGTATCAGGTTTGTGTCTCCAAATGCCCTTTGATATGGGTTCATTCACTGGAACCTGGTCAGCCTGCTAAGAGTCTCACCCCTAAATGAGACTAAATCTTCCCTTACCAGTAGTTCTCAGCTAGGGTTGGGCTCTCTTACCCACTTCCCCATGTCTATGCTGGATTTTGTCTGGCTTAGGCTTAAGTGTTTTTAGCATTGCTATGAATTCATATGAGTAACTGACCAGATGTCTGGAAAACTCTGTTTCTTTGTGACTAGGCACCTTCACTGGTTCTTACAGTCTTTCTGTCCCTTCTTCCACAATGATCCCTGCACCTTTGGAGGCAAATTTGTCATTTAAGTATCCTAGTCAGGAATAAGCAGTCTGTCTCTTAGTCTTTGCTGGCCAGTCATGGTTCTCTTTTTTAATCACCATCTACCGTTTAGGGAATCTTCTCTGCTGAGAGTTGAGAGATTCATTAAGCAAGTCATATCTGGGAACGCTCATGGGTATGTGAAAGCTCCTGGAACTAGGGTCCACAGTGGTCCTAAAGAAGAAGAAATGGTTTGCATGTTACAAGGAAGTATGGTGAAAGGAGTGCACCAAGGCAGTTCTGGGAAAGCCCCCAGGAAAGTCTCAAGGATCATGGGAGGACTGAGATCAAGGAGCAGTGCAGGGAGGTGGGGGAATGGATACTTAGGAAGGAGGGAAAGTTCTCAGATCTGGAGGTCCACAATGGTCCTAAAGGGGCAGAAATGGCCAGTACAAGGAGGTGTGGGAAAAGGAGAATACCAAAGTGGCATTCCTTTCTTAAGATTGCCTTATCTTTTGTTTCCCTTTTACAGCTCTTAGAAAACATATACAGTAGAAGTCTCAGCGAACATCTAAAAAAAAAAAATCATTTCAAGATAACTACTGTATCCTAAGGTATATAATGTTTGTAAAACAATATTAAATGCACAATAAGTGACATTAAATGCATGGGTATGTTTTTCAAGATCACATGCTGAAAAAGTAATCCACAATGTCATATATTACTGGTATTTGGAGGGTGGAACCTTTTGGAGGATTTGAAGAGGTGATTAGTAGCTTTATGATACCCAAATGAGCATGTTTGCTCTTTTACCATTGACTCAGCAAGAAGTCATAGCTATTGACAGGATTTCCCAAGATCTAGAACTATAAGCCAAGAAACACTTTTTATAATTTATCTAGTCTGTGGTGTTCTATTATAGCTACAGAAAATAGACATAGAAAATAGACTAAGACAGTTACCCTTACTTTATGTTTGTAAAGCTTTTAGATTATGCTCGATGAGGAATTTACTTACTGGAGTGACAGCAGCACCAAGGTGGACCTTGCTAGATGGCTCATTCAGCAGCTAGTTAATGGCTGGCTCTTTGGTACTCTCTAGTTCCAAATGTGTCTTTCTCTCAGGGGTTTACCTTTCTGATGGTACTTCCCTGCTAGTTCCACAGGTGAGCACTGGGCCAGGCATCTTTGCTGTATGTGTCTCTAGTATTCCCATCTCTTATAAGTGAAGCTTCCTTGCACTGGGTTGCTTTTCCCTTAGGGATCCCTAGGGTCCTTCTTACCACATTATGTGGGCTCTATCAACAGCAAAGAATCCAACTTGCTTAACATGGCCTCTCGTTGAATCACCACAAACAATTCATTATTAATAAAATAAAGTATATTAGTTTAGAGCAGTCTTTGATTTAAATGGATGGAACTTGGTCTCTAGTACTATGTATAATTTCCATGTCTGAACTTGCTGGGAGTTACCTGTAGCTTTTTGGCTGAATTATATTGCACTTTACAGTTTTTCAGTCTGGATAAGAGAAACCTATAAAGGTTTAGTAGAGGTTTTTGACCACTGACCTAGATTTTGAGTGCTTTGTTGTTATATTTTGAGTTGTGTGGATGTTTTCATTTATACATTTTGCTCTCCTCTTAGTTGCTGTTCTTTTTCCAAATTGTACTCCATCTTCGTGGAAGGATCTTATTATTTCCAAATATGGTAAAGGGAAACCCAGAAATAAAACAGGGCAAACATAGGCACTTGTAAGATGATAATGTTAGTTACTTGGGATGATTCAGAGACTATAGTAAAATGAAAAAAAATAGGCACCATTCATAACCCAGATATTAAATTTTCATTTATAAAAATCTCAAGGGCTGGAGAGAGGGCCTAGCGGTTGAGAGCGCTGACCGCTCTTACAGAGGACCCGGGTTCGATCCCCAGCACCCACATGGCGGCTGAGAACCATCTGAAACTCCAACTCCAGGAGAACTCCAGTTCCAGGGGAATCTGACACCCTCTTCTGACCTCCGCGGCATTGCACGACACGGGTGCACAAACCTACATGCAGACAGCACACTCATACACATACAAAAATAAATAAAATTTAAAAAAAAAATCTCAGATACTCAGCTCTCAATATGTTCCTCCAAACACAATTGTCCATTAGGAAAGCATCATTATGACTTTTGCCTTACAGATACTTGCTCTACATGTATTAATAAAACCCAGTTTCTTAACTGTATATGACTTAGCTATTTAGAATTAAAGTTTTTTTATTCTTTTGTCCTCAGAAAGCTTAATGATATACGTATATTGCTGTGGATTCCAGTATTCTAGTTGGATCGTTAAAAAAAAATGTTTTTAGTTTATGTGTATGTTTTGCCTGCACAGATGTTAGTGCACTATATGTGTTCAGTGCCCATGGAAGTCAGAAGAGGGTGTTGGATACCCTGGAACTGGAGTTACAGATAGTTGTTAGCTGCCATGTGGGTGCTAGGAATTGAATGTGGGTCCTCTGCAAAAGTAGCCAGTGTCTTAATCACTGAGCCAACTCTCCAGCCCCCCATTTGGATCTGTTTTAATAACCTTGTATGACCTGCTGCAGATTCCCCACATTGCTTCGGCCTAGGGACACATGACTTGTTCAGCTAAGTTGTTATACCTGATATAGCCTAACATTCTGTTTTTAGTTTTGTCAGAGTGTCTTAGCCAAGTCTTGACTTTATTCCTATCTCAGGTTTTTGAAGATACTTTATTATCAGTTGTCTGTGCATAGGCATGGAAGGCCCAAAGAGGCCAGAAGAGGGTGTCAGATCCCCTAGAGTTTGTGTTGTAGGTGGTTGTGAACTGCCTGACCTGGGTACTGAAAATCAAACTCGGTTCTCTGGTTATCTATAAGAGCAGCAACCACTTTTAACCACTGAGCCATCTCTCTAGCCCCCAGATCTAAGTTTAAAAAAAAATAAAAGGAAATTATTTTTTATAAACAAGGGCCCAAGGCTTGCATAGATCTCAGCATGCTGACCTTGGGAGCCCAGACCAGCAGAAATTACCTTGGAGCCCTTTAGCCATCTTGCATATCCTCACTCCATTAGCTGCTTTCTAGTCTCCTGTCTCAGGATGCAGCTTTGTACCTCTTTCTCTTCTGTGAAAATAAGTAGTGTCTGGCCTGGGACATCCAGGTGGCCCAGAGGAGAAGTACCAGAATGGTTCTTCCAGGCTGTGTAAGCAGAGAAAGAGGTATCAAGCCTCAGGGTAGCAAATTAGGGCTTTTGCTCTGCATTACTTTGAGTGGCAGTGCAGGTTTCACTTGCTCAAAGTGCCATATAAAAGGATGTCATTCACATCATTGATACAATGCACATAGAAGAGAAAAATATTGGATTTCCTGACTGAGCTATGTAGCTCAGGAGAAAGCCTTATCTCCATCAGCCCTGCTGCTACCCATGAGGTGGACACCGCCACTCTGTATGGTAATACCAGTAGAGAATGTAGTTACCAGCGACTCAGATGACTACCGTGTTCCATGGGGAAGCACCGTTGGGCTCCACCTTCATATTTCCTGGTCTTGCTGGTGAGTCAAAATTCCTACATTTTTATGGGATGGAGATCACTATAACAAATTTTTTTTTCTATTTGTAAAGTAAATAGGATTTGGGGGCCCTCTTAAACAAATTCTAAAAATTATTCTTTTGCAAATTTTACAAACACTTATAACAATATGAACATGTTGAGAAAGGGTCTCCATGTACAGGGACTAGTGTGAATGAAACTGGTTTACACTACATAAGCTGACTGGTGGAGATAGGTCCTGTGTGAGGTCCAAGATAAGGGGACTGTAGACAGAGGCATGGCCTAAACATGAAGCTCAGCATTGACTGAACCGAGACTCACTGGGGAGCTGCTGACACTGATGTCCCGATCTGCTCCCATGGTGTGATGGCATAGTTTCATGATAAGGCTTGGCTACTGGGGTTTGTGAAATCCTCCTCCCAAGGTGCTCAGAGCACTGATGAAGCAGAGTCTCCAAATTTCATGTGTGTCACTCTTACCTGAAGAGCTAGTTAAGACTTGGTTGTCTGAGTTTCTCGCTCAGCAAGTTGCATTCCTGATTCTCCAGGGACTGCTGAAGTGGTAGGTCAGAGACCACAGTTTGGCAACCACAGGCCTATCCCATATGATAGCATGGGGTGTTCATTCATTCCTCAGTGTTCATCCCCTGGGGAAGAAAAGCAGGGCAAGGCCTGTGAATAGGTTTACAAAATGCATTGTCCCCAGCATAACAGAATTAATGTGTATTACACTCTTAAAACATGATGGGTGTAATCTGTTTAACCTTCTGAGTAGCACATGTCATCCCTCAAACCACAGGTTTCTGATCCCAAAGATCAGGAGGCATATATTCTTCCAAATCCAAGCATCTTGTATTTGTGTGACACAGAGTATCATTATGTAGCCAGGTCAGCCAAGGATTTACCATGAAGACCAAGCTGGCCATGAACTTGCAGTATCCTATCACCTTTGCCTTCTTTGAGTGTTGGGATTATAGGTATATACCAACCATACTTCATGGCGTTGGTTGTTATGTGCTGTGGTTGAAATTCGGAACTCTGTGTACCTTGTTCACAAAAGTCTACTTTCTGTCCCAGCCTCCACATTTTAGCAGCTGCCTGCTGAATAAGCTTTAAATGAATGAATGCTATGTCTGTGACAGAGTGTCTGATTATCCTTTTTCTTCTATCATTGCTGCCGCTTAAGGGAGGTTATGCCAAGGCTTGACTGGCTTTGAGGTCTCTCTACCTCCTGTCCTTTTTCCTGTCTCCTTCTACTTGCCTATAGGCATCTGTCTTCCTTAGCACTCAGGGAACTTAAACAGTTTCACCAGACTTCACCACTTCATTGGTCAGATACACAGCTTTGCCATGCCCCTTGTTGTATATGCCCCTTGTTCTCTGTTATTCATTATAAACACTTTTTTTTCTTTTATGTGTTTGAACATGGCTATAATGATTGGCTTAAAATCCTTATCTGTAATTCTAGTAATCTCGATTTATTTATTTTCTTTTGAATTAGGCCATTGTGTTAGTTACTTTTGTTTGTCACTAATAGAATGTCTGACACAAATAAAAGGATGGAAGCTTTATTTTACTCATGGTTTCAGAGTTTAGTGCATGCTTGCTTGGCTCAGTGTGCTTAGAAAGATCATCATGGTAGTGGAAACATGCTGTGGAGGAGACCTGTTCACCTTATTGCAGACAGGGACCTGCCCCCAACGACTACTTCCTCTAGTAGGTCACACCTCCTATTAGAACCTTCCAAGATGTACCACTAGTTGGACCAACCCTCTGAATTACAAATCTTTTGGGGACATGTCATATCTAAACAATGTCAGTCTTTTTTTATTATTTGTTTTTTTCTCATGTCCAATTCTGTATCTTGGATGTTGTGAATAATATCACTAACAACTGGATACTGTTATATTCTTCCATAAAGTACTGGGTGCTTTTTGTTTCAGTAGATAGTCTTGACTGAAATATGACTTAAAACTCTGTTTCCCCTCAGTGAACAGGAGTTGAATTTTAAACTTTGTTTATTTGGTGTTAACTGGGTTGTTTGGAATCTGGTCTGTTCAGGAATCAACCAGAAACTTGGTCAGAATTTATGTGTAGGTTTGGGGTTACTGTGCCATATATAGCTTGTATTTTCTTTCTCACCTGTCAGCTGCTGGGGTGGTTTGAGCTCTGTTCACTGTTTTTTCATGACAAGAACTCTGAAAATACCTGTCAGGTTCTAGCTGTCCTTCCCTGGTGTGGAGCATCCCTGTCTTTGGGCGAAAAGCTAGACACAAGAGATGAATTTCCAGTTGCCTCTTCAGTGATATGTGGTAGGTCACCTACTTTGGGTCATTATTCTTTAGAGGCAGGCAGCCTTGTGTGCCTGTCTGTTGTCCAGACCTAATATCTGTGAGAGACACTAGACCATTATCAGAAGCAAAACCCATGTACTTTTGTTTGTCACATATTACAGAAACGGATTGATAGCTATGTTGTGTGAGCTGGGCTGAGACTCTGTCCCCTCCTTATATCTGAATCCACTTTGTCCTCAGTGTTGAGATCCTCTGCTCAGTTCTAAGTCTTGGAGGCTCTGCAGAAGACTGAGAGCAGGAGAATTCATGTCCCTTTGAGGGATAGGGAACACCCAGGCTCTACTCTCCTTTTGACTGCTCTTCCTTTTTTTTTTCACTGCTCTTCTTTTCATGTAGCCACTTTCTGAGATCCTTGTGCATTTATTTTTATCTATTCCTCCTGGAATGGAAACTCATTGAGGGTAAGGACTTCATCTTTTGACCTCGAAAATCCTTACTTTCAGTAAGTATTAACTAAATTTAAATTAACTTCATCTTTCGACCTCGAAAATACTTGCTTTCAGTAAGTATTAACTAAATTGGTTGTTTCATGTCACTAATGATTTGTAGGATATTTATCACTACATGGAAATCTTGGATGTGATTAAGTATCCCACCATTTCTGATGCATGTACTTATTTTTAATTATGTGTATTTGGGTGGGTCTATGTGCACTTGAGTGGAGGTGCCCACAGAGGCCAGAAGGGGGCATATTCTCCCCTGAAACTGGGGTTACAGACAGTTGTGAGCCACCTGATGTGAATGCTGGGAACTCAACTCAGGTCCTCTGCAAGAGCTGTACATACCCTTAACTGCTGAGCCTTATCAGCCACATTTCTGATATTTTTATTTCTAGTATAACTGTATTAATACCTTCCATTGTCATATGGTTATACCCTATGCACACTCATACACACATGATCATACATATGCCCGTACATATATACATACATGTACACACATGCGTAGAGACATAATGTACTAAATTGTTCCACAGAAGTGCTCCCTTCAGAAGTTCAGCTTACTTTGTGCAGTTTTGAAACTTGCCTCTACATGCTGCTGCTGCTGCTGCTGCTGCTGCTGTTGAGGTGTTTCTGTTTTTGTTGTTTTTTGAGACAGGGTCTCCCTGTAGCCCCGGCTGCCCTGGGACTTGCTATGTAGACCAGACTGGACTCCATCTCACAGAGATCTGCCTGCCTCTGTCTCCCAAGTGCTGGGATTACAGGTATGTGACACATGCCTGATTCCTGCCCCTGATGTTGTGTAAGTGCTGAGCTTTCAGGAAGGGTTGGAAGTGGTATGAGACAGGGCCCAGAGTTTCTAAAAATAGACTTAAGAAAACATGTGTATATGACAATTTACCTAAGGGATGCGGAAAAACAACTCCACCAGAAAACTACAAGAAATGATTAAGAGTTTCAGTAAAGTGGCAGGATACAAAATTAACCTAGAAATATCAGTAGCTTTCTTTATACCAACAACAAGCACCTGAAGAAGGAATACAAGGAGACCTTCCCACTCACAATAGCTTTAAAAACAATAAAATACCTAGGAACAAACCTAACCAAAGACACCAAAGATGTCTACCAAAAAAAAAAATTTAAACCCTGAAGAAGGAAATTGAAGACAACAGAAGATGGAAAGACCTCCCATGCTCATGGGTTGGAGAAATTAATATAAGAAAAATGTCCATTCTTCCCAATTTAATATACATATTCATTGCAGTCCCAATTAAAATCCCCAAGAGATTCTTCACAGGCTGGGGGAAAAAAATCCTTAATTTCATAAGGAAAAACAAAAGACCCCAAATAGCCAAACAACCCTAAGCAAAAAGAGCAATACAGGGAGCATCTCTATACCAGACATCAAACTATATACAACAGGGATATAGTCATAAAAACAGCTTGGTACTGGCACAAAAACAAACCTGTTGACCAATGGAACAAAACTGAAGAGCCAAACTTGAGCACATACAATTTCAGCCACCTCATATTTGACAAAGGGGCCAAGGAAACACAATGGAGGAAAGACAGCATCTTCAGCAAGTGGTGTTGGCAAAACTGGATCACCACTTGTAGAAGAATAAAATTAAACCCCTACCTCTTGCCCTGTACATAAATCAACTCCAAATGGATCAAAGACCTCAATGTGAAACCCAAGACTCTGAAGGTGATAGAAGAAAAAGTTGGCAGCAACCTACAAGACATAGGCGTAGGCAAAGACTTTCTAAATCAGACAGCAGCTACACAGGAAGCAAGGTTGCCGGTTGACAAGTGGGACCTTATAAAACTCAAAAGCTTCTGTACAGCAAAAGAAACAATCAGGGAAGTGAAGAGAAAACCCACAGAATGGGAGGAAACCTTCACTGCTGATACATCTGACAGAGCACTAACTTCCAGAATATATAAATACTCAAAAAACAAACAAATAAGAAAACAAATGACTCACTCAAAAGATGGAGTAAAGAGCAGAACAGAGACTTCACAAGTGAGGAAACAGAGATGGCAGAGAAACATCTTAAAAAGTGTTCAATGTTGGAGCTAGAGAGATGGCCTAGTGGTTAAGAGCGTCGACTGCTCTTGCAGAGAACCCGGGTTCGATCCCTGAACCCACATGGTGGCTGAGAACCGTCCGTAACTCCAATTCCAGGAGAACTCCAGTTCCAGGGGAATCTGACGCCCTCTTTTGACCTCTGTGTTACTGCACGACACGGGTACACAAACCTACATGCAGACAGTACATTCATACACATTAAATAAATAAATAAGTAAATAAATAAATATTAAAAAAGTGTTCAACATCGCTAATAATTAAGGAAATGCAAATTAAAACCACTTTAAGATATCTTACTCCGATAAGACTGGCTAGGATCAAGAAAACAAATGATACCAAGTGCTTGAGAGGTTGTGGGGAAAGGGGAACACTCATCCACTGCTGGTGGGAATGCAAACTCATACAGCCACTGTGGAAAGCAGTATGGAGAATGCTTAAAAGACTCAAAATGAGCTTGCCACCTGACTCAGTCATATATATACCCACAAGACTCATCTTAATGCCGAGATACATGCAGAGCCATTTTTATTGCAACTCTCTTCACAATAGCGAAGAGCTGGAACCAACCCAAATGCCCCTCAACCAACAAGTGGATAGAGAAAATGTGGTACATCAATGGAGTTCTATGCAGCAGTAAAGAAAGATGACATCGAGTTCAAGGCCAGCCTGGTCTACAGAGTGAGTTCCAGGACAGCTGGGGCTACATGGAGAGCCTGTCTCAAAAAAAAAAAAAAAAAAAAAAAAAGATGACATCATCAGCAAGGCACACACCTTTAATCCTAGCACTTGGGAGGCAGAGGCAGGTGGATCTTTGTGAGTTCAAAGCGTGCCTGGTCTACATAGTGAGCTCCATGAACTTTGCAGGTAAATGGATGGAACTAGAAGATTATGTTAAGTGAAGTACACAATCCCAGAAAAACAAACAATGAATGGTATCCCTCATCTCTGGATGCTAGCTCCAATTACCTAGTTGTAAGGCAAACTGAGCAACATTTAATGTTATATTCTTCATGATCTGAAAACAGATATGCTCTTATATTGTGAATCCCTTAACAGGTTCTAGAACTAAGCTACCATTTATTTTCAGAGTTAGGAAGTTTTTCTATATGGGTGGAAGGTATGCATATTTTAGTGTAATATAAGATTAAAAGAATGAGGAAAAACTAGTTTGTCATGACATTATGTCTAACCACAGTATTTGTTTGATGGGAGTGTTTCTTAGTATTTCTTATACAAGGCTGCTTGAGCTTTTGTTCAAACCTTTTCTAAAATATTACACAGTAGTTAAAAGTATCAGGCTGGTGTAACAGCCTTTCTGGATGCTTAATGACAATAGTTAAGGCCCATACCAATTCGGCTGAGGGTCTTAATGGATAACTTTGTTCCTTGCCCTCAGAGATCAACTAAGTCCCAGGGGACTATGCATGGGGGCATCTCTTAAAATGTCCTGCAAATGTGAGTTACCAGTCTTCCTGTGCAGGGAGGTCTTGGAGATCTACTAATGGGACTTCAGCCAGTGCCCAGCCTATAAAGCGGAAAGTCTGCTCATGCTTCAAAAAGGGAAGCCTGGATAGAACTGGTGATTGAAAAGCCAAAAGGAGCCAGGGGCTCCCCCACCCCCGAAATCTGAGTGACCTTTGAGGACGAGATCCTCAACTGACCTTGAGAAAACAAAAACCTTGGTTAATCTGGGCTAACTGTGTGGCCTTAAACATCCAAAAGGAAAATATAACCAGAAATACATAAATAGTGAGGCCTGAGAAATTGTACTTCAGGTATAAAACTTGAGATCTTAGTAAAAAAGACAAAAAGAGGCCAGGCGTGGTGGCGCACGCCTTTAATCCTAGCACTTGGGAGGCAGAAGCAGGCTGAGACACAGCTTTTCAACCTTCCAATATGGACTGAAGACTCATGTCTCCCAAGAATCCTCCAAACTTTCAGTGTCAGATGGGGACTGCTGAGACATCCAACTTGTGGACTCCTACTGGGGTTTCAGCTACTACTGGGGTTTCAGCCTCTTCAGAGTATAGACTGCCATTGTTGGACTGGCCAGGCTGTATGACATAGACCAGTACAGGAAGATCAAGACAGGGCGAGGTGCTTATTGGACCTCATTTGGTGACCATGGGAAGGGAAAACCCTAGTGTGGAGCACAAGGACAGAACTGATGCTGCTTTGGGCTTGCCAAGGAGAAGCCTTCAAACATGACATCTTTTAGCCTAATAAAGAAAAAAAAAATTGCCAGGCTTGGTGGCACATGCCTTTAATCCCTGCACTCAGTAGGCAGAGGCAAGATGATCTCTGTGAGTTCAAGGCCAGCCTGGTCTACAGAGCAAGTTCTAGGCCAGCTGGGACTAAAGGGAGACCCTGTCTCAAAAAGACCAAAAAAAAAAAAAAAAGTCATAAGCTGAAGATGCTAAACCTATGATATATGTGGCATGCATATGCATATTTTGGAGTGATGCATATTGGAAGGAACAACAACAACAACAAATAGACTGAGTCAAAGAACTGACTGAAACGGTCAACTTCTGCTCGAAACAGTCATATGCTTTGAGAATTTTGAGAGAGACTGAGAAAAAGATGAAAAACATGTTTGGCAGAATGCATGAGCTAATGCACAAAGCTTCAATAAAAATTGGCTTTGAAAAAAATAAAACAATAAAAAAGAAAATGTGTAAAAATAGACTAGTGAAAAAAATTTCTTCTTGTTTATAAACTCAGTTTTTGGTCATGTTTTCAGAATTGTGATATAGAGAGAAGGGTTACTTTTTTTTTTTTTTTTTTTCTTTTGAGACAGGATCTCCCTATAGCCCCAGCTGGCCTCTATAGCCAGGCTAGCCTTGACCTCACAGAAATCCACCTGCTTCTGCCTCCCAGGTGCTAGGATTAAAGGTGTGCACCACCACACCCCACTTAAAGATAATTCTTAGCTGCCGTATGGGTGCTGGGAATGGAACCTGGGTCCTCTGCAAGAGCAGTCAGTGCTGTTAACTGCTGAGCCATCTCTCCAGCCCCCAATCACTTTTGTCCCCTTTAAAGTTGTAACTTTATTTTTTTAATTACTTCTTTATTTTTTTTCATTTTTTAACAATAAGTAATAACTTATGAGTACAAGCATCCTTCATGTAAAGCCAATTTGCAAGCAGTTGTGCCCAAACCCACACAGCCCATGGGTCCCACTATCCAGGTGGGGGGGGGGTTTGTATGTTCAATCAAGTTGATCAGATGAGTGTCCAGACTATATTGCTGTAGTTTCACCATTCACCCAATTGCAGCCCTTAAATTCTACCATGCCCCCTCTTCCGCAGATTGTTCCCTAGGCTTAGAAAGGGGGCACAGGTGGACAAGAAGCAAAACAGTCTACTTTCTCTGGAGCTGTTGTTTTGGACTCTGGTCAATTCCAGCTGTTTCCTTTCATGGGCTGACAGTTTGTCCAGGAATAACCTTTCAATCCTACTAATGAAGCACAAGCAATTAGTTATATAGGTATATAAACAGTACTAATTGTTATGGTAGGTGACTGGTGGATGGTATGTTAATCCATGAATTACATTTTTTCTGTAAAATGTGACAGGGTTTTACTGTGGCTTATAACATCTAACCACTAGAGGATGTAAGCTTGTGGCATCAGTCGTGGGTCATTCCTCCAAGGAGAGAGCTACTAGCCAATTGGATTTGGGATATACAGGCATATGGCTGCCACTGCTTCACTGTATTTCCAGGCAGGTGAGGTGTAGCTGGTGCTGACAGAGGAGTCTTGCTGACTCAAGGAGACCTATATTTGCTTTATTGATTTAGTGGCCTTTGGGAACACTCTCTGCTGTTCCAGAGACCAACTGTACACTTGCAAGTGTGGTCTCAATGCATCTTTGCCGTGCTTACATCAGGTCTTTGACAGCAGGGCCTTATCGCCTCTCTTCCTGCAGATATCCCAGTTTACAGACAAGAAGCCTTTACCTTTTTGGGGGGCTTGGATCCCCTGGCCAATATCTCCTTGGTAGAATAATCCTTTGCTGATATCAGAGCTCTCCTGTATTAATATATTTTGCTTAAGTGCATAGCTTAAGGAGAATTTAGTATTATATTTGGATCTGAATAGAGAATAATCCTTTTCACAGTTCTTATGTCTATTAGTCAATTAAAGAAGGCAGTTTTACCAGTTTTATAAGAGATTACCTCTATAACAGTTGGCTTCAATTTACATTTAGAGAACGACCTCATCATCATCATATTTCCCTTGTTCTATGGGGGGGAGGTAAGAAAGTCTTGTATTAAAACCTTGCGGCACCTAGAATGTAAGTTTCATTAGGACTCATTATAAATAGTTGTTACAAGTAGGATCCACCAAGGGGTTTGATGTCTGTAGCAATCTGAGGCTTTTCTTCCTTTCAATGTTCAGACAGGCCAAGCTTTCTGCTGGCACTTCCTGGTACATACTACACAATGCAAAGCTGTATCTTTTCTGTCTCAGCCGTTAAGTTGGTGACATTTTGACCTGTTGGAGCATATAAATCTTTTCCCATAGTTAGGTTTAAGAATTGAATTGCAAGGTTCTTGACAAAAATGTTTCATATCTATCTGTTTCCCCGTTTGTTTTTATTTTAGGTTTTTGTTTTTTGACCCATGAGTCTAAAAAAAGCAGTTGTATTATACATACCTATAGGGTGGAATCAAGGCGAAGATTTCATCAAATTCACCCATACTGTTTTGGGTGACGGTATGTGCTTAACTTGGGAAGCAAACTTAATTTTTTAAGTTAAATCATCCTACAGGTAAAAGAGAATGCTACAAGGCGATACTGTACAACAGAAAAATTATAGAGAACATTTGTATGTGCCAATCCCAAAGTTATTGTTATACAGATTTTAAGTAAAACAAATGTGGACAACAATTTATATTTCCAATTAAGTCAGGTACATTTCCATTTTTATCAGAACCTTTAAACCAGTTTTGTTTAATATACACATATGTACTTTTATTACGTCCTAAAACACCATGTAACCTGTAGACAGAGTCTGGGCAAAATTGGATACTTGCGGAACTCACATCAGTTAAATATACATTAATCGAATATATACACGTACATCTCTCCCGCCCCTCCCACCCTTCCCAATTCACCATTTCAGTCAGTTTTCTGATGCAGTCTTTCCATTGTTGTTCTTTTAATATGCATTCCTCTCCACAGGAAATATTTATAACTGAGTTATTGGCGCTAACATCCACATATGAGGGATACCATTCGTCGTTTATTTTTCTGGGACTGTGTTACTTCACTTAATATAATATCTTCTAGCTCCGTCCATTTACCTGCAAATTTCATGATGTTGTCCTTCTTTACCACTGCATAGAACTCCATTGTGTACATTTACCACATTTTCTCTATCCACTCGTCAATTGAGGAGCATTTGGGTTGCTTCCAGCTTTTTGCTATTGTGAACAGAGCTGCAGTAAATATAGGTGTGCATGCATTTCTGCAGTGAGATGAGTCTTGTGGGTATATGCCCAGGAGTGGTATGACTGGGTCAAATGGCAAGCTCATTTAGAGTCTTCTAAGGGTTCTCCACACTGCTTTCCATAGCGGCTGTACAAGTTTACATTCCCACCCTCAGTGGGTGAGTGTTCCCCTTTCCCCACAACCTCTCCAGCACTTGATATCGTTTGTTGATCCTGGCCAGTCTTATTGGAGTGAGATGATATCTTAAAGTGGACTTAATTTGCATTCCCCTAATTATTAGTGATGTTGAACAGTTTTTAAGATGTTTCTCAGCCATCTCTAATTCCTCCTCTGTAAAGTCTCTATTCAATTCTTTGCTCCATCTTTTGAGTGATTCATTTGTTTTCTTTCTTCTTTGTTTTTTGAGTAGCTTGTATACTCTGGAAATTAATGCTTTGTCAGACATATCTGCAGTGAAGGTTTCCTCTCACTCTGTGGTTTTTCTCTTCATTTCCTTTATAGTATCTCTTGATGTACAGAAGCTTTTGAGTTTAATGAGGTCCCATTTGTCAATTGTCTATCTTATTTCTTGTGCAGCTGCTGTCTGATTTGGGAAGTCTTTTCCTATGCCTATGTCTTGTAGTCTGCTGCCAAGTTTCTCTTCTATCATCTCCAGAGTTGTGGATTTCATGTTGAGTTCTTTGATCCATCTGGAATTGACTTTTGTACAGGGCGAGAGGTAGGGGTTTAATTTCATTCTTCTACAAGTGGTGATCCAGTTTTGACAACAAAACTTACTGAAGATGCTGTCTTTCCTCCATTGTGTCTTCTTGGCCCCCTTGTCAAATATGAGGTGGCTGAAATTGTATGTGCTCAGGTTTGGATCTTCAGTTTTATTCCACTGGTCAACTGGTTTGTTTTTCTGCCAGTACCAGGCTGTTTTATGACTATAGCTCTGTAGTATAATTTGATGTCTGGTATAGCGATCCCCCCCTGTATTCTTTTCACTCAGGATTGCTTTGGCTATTCGGGGTCTTTTGTTTTTCCAAATGAAATTGAGGATTTTTTTCCAAACCTGTGAAGAAGCTCTTGGGGATTTTGATTGGGATTGCATTAAATCTGTACATCAGTTTGGGTAGGATGGACATTTTTACTATATTTATTTCCCCAATCCATGAGCATGGGAGGTTTGTCCATCTTCTGATGTCTTCCTCAATTTCCTTCTTCAGGGGTTTAAAATTTTTGTTGTACAGATCCTTGGTGTCTTTGGTCAGGTTTGTTCCTAGGTATTTTATTGTTTTTGAGGCTATTTTGAGTGGGAAGGTCTCCTTGTATTCCTTCTTCAGTTGCTTGTTGTTGGCGTAAAGAAAGGCTACTGATTTTTCTAGAATTTATTTTGTATCCTGCCACTTTACTGAAGCTCTTAATCGTTTCTAGGAGTTTTCTGGTGGAGTTCTTAGCATCCCTTAGGTACACAATCATATCATCAGCAAAAATGGATAGTATGACTTCCTCTTTTCCAGTTAGAACTCCTTAAATTTCTTTTTCTTGCCTTATTGCCCTAGCAAGCACTATATTGAAAAGTTGTTGGGCTGCAGAGAGTGCCTAGTGGTTAAGTGCGCCAACTGCTCTTACAGAGGACCCGGGTTCGATCCTCAGCACCGACATGGTGGCTGAGAACAGTCTGAAACTCCAATTCCAGGAGAACTCCAGTTCCAGGGGAATCTGACACCCTCTTCTGACCTCCACGGCATTGCACAATACAGGTGCACAAACCTGCATGCAGACATTATATTCATACACATACAGAAATAAATAAAAAATAAAGAAAGAAAGAAAGAATAGGAGTGGTGACAGGGGGTAGCCTTGCCAAGTTCCTACCTTTAAGGGGAATGCTTCTTTCGTTTCACCATTTAGGATGATATACAGTAAACTGTGGGTTTACTGTATATGGCTTTGATTACATTGAGGAATGATCCCTCCAGTCCAATTCTCTCTAGGACTTTAAACATGAAGTCATGCTGGATTTTGTCAAAGGCTTTCTCTGCATCAATTGAGATGATGGTGTAGTTTTTGCCTTTCAGTCCATTTATATGCTTGATGATATTTATTGATTTTTGTATGTTGATCCATCCCTGCATCTCTGGTATGAATCCAACTTGGTCATAATGGATGAGCTTCTTGATGTGGGTCTGTATGCGATTTGCCAGCATCCTCTTTAGAATTTTGGCATCTGTGCTCATTAGGGAGATGGGTCTATAGTTCTCCATTTTGGTTGTATCTTTACCTGGTTTTGGTAATAGCATGATGATCACTTCATAGAAGGAGTCTGGGAGAAATCTCTCCATTTGTATCCTTCTAAACGACTTGAGTAGTAATGGTTGTAAGTCTTTTTGAAATATTTTATAAAATTCTGCCATGAAACTGTCTGGGCCTGGGCATTTTTTGGTTGGGAGTCTACTTATTACATTTTCATTTTCTTCATGTTTTATTGGTCTATTTAGGCTGTCGATCTCTTCTTGGTTGAGCTTTGGTGATTCCCAGGATTTCAGATATTCATCCATTTCTTCTAGGTTTTCAAACTCAGTACAGTATAGGTTTTTGAAGTATTCCCGTATGATTATCTGGATCATTTCATTGTCTGTTGTGATATTTTCCCTTTCATCACAGATTCTATTGATTTGGAGTTGTTCCTTCTTTCTTTTGGTTAACTGTGCTAGAGGTCTGTCTATCTTGTTTATTCTCTCAAAGAACCAACTTTTGGTTTCATCGATGTTTTGTATGGTTTTCTTTATTTCTATTTCATTAATCTCTGCTCTGATTTTTGTTATTTCTCCTTGTCTGCTGCGTTTAGGGTTCATTTGTTGTTGTCTCTCAAGTATTTTTAACTGCAGTGTTAGAGCATTCGCTTTTTTTTTCTCTTTTTGTTTTTTTTTTTAATGTAGGTACGTAGAGCTATAAACTTCCCTCTTAGGACTGCTTTTAAAGTGTCCCATAGGTTTTGCTGTGTTGTTTTATCATTGTCATTCAGTTCCAGGAATGTTTTTATTTCTTTCTTTATTTCTTCTTTGACCCATTCATTATTCAGGAGAGTGTTGTTTAGTCTCCAGGTGTTCTTGTAGGTTGTAGGATTTATCCTGGTGTTGATATTGAGTTTTATTGGACTGTGGTCTGATAGAATGCATGAGATTATTTCAATCTTTTTGTATTTGTGAGTTTTTTCCTGTGTCCCAGTATATGGTCTATTATGGAAAATGTTCCATGAGGTGCTGTGTAGAAAGTGTATTCTCTATGGCTGGGCGTGGTGTTACATGCCTTTAATCCTAGCACTTGGGAGGCAGAGGCAGGCGGATCTTTGTTAGTTCAAGGCCAGCCTGGTCTACAGAGCGACTTCCAGGACAGCTGGGCCTACAGGGAGACCCTGTCTCAAAAGACCAAAAAGAAAGTGTATTCTCTGGTGGTTTGGGTGAAATATTCGATAGATGTCTGTGAGGTCCATTTGGTGTATTGTGTCACTTAGTTCAGATGTCTCTCTGTTTATCCTTTGTCCTGTTGTTCTGTCTAAGGGACTTAATGGGGTATTGAAGTCCCCTACTATTATTGTGCTGGGGTTAGTCTGTGCCTTGAGATCCTGGAGAATTGTCTTTATAAAGTTTGTTGCGCCAGCGTTTGGTGTGTATATATTCATGATTGTGAGATCTTCATCGTCAGTTGTTCCTTTAATAAAGATCTAATGACCCTCTTTGTCTCTTTTGATTTCTTTTGCTTTGAAGTCTATTTTGTCTGATATTTGAATAGCAACACCTGCTTTCTTTGTGGTACCATTTGCTTGGAATACTTTCTTCCATCCCTTCACCTTAAGTTGGTGCCTATCCTTGAAACTGAGATGGGTTTCTTTTAGACAGCATATAGATGGGTTTTGTTTCCTCATCCATTCTCCCAGTCTATGCCTTTTGATTGGGGAGTTTAGCCCACTAATATTTAAGGTTATAATTGAAAGATGAATGTTGCTTCCTTTCACTTTATTATCCATTTGGACTTCTAGCCTCTGATTTTGCTCCTACGGCTATGTTTTTATTAGTTTGTTTTCCTAGGTGTTTGAGGATTGTTGCTCCTCTCTTCTGCCCTTTGAATTGCTTCAAGTATTTTATAAAGAGTTGGTTTTCCAGAAATGTATTCTATCATCTCATTTAGTCATGGGAGATTTTTCTCTCTCCTTCAACTATAGTCGACATTTTTGCTGGGTAGAGTATTCTGGGTTGGCATCCATAGTCTTTAACACTGGGAACGCTTTGCTCCATGTTCTTCTTGCTTTCATGGTTTGCGCCAAGAAGTTAGTTGTAATTCTGATGGGTTTCCCTTTATATGTGACTTGTTTTTCTTTTGTAGCCTTCAGAATTTTGTCTTTGTTTTGGGCATCTAGCATTTTAACAATGATATGGTATGAGGAGTTTCTTTTCTGATCTTATCTATTTGGAGTCCTATGTGCTTCTTGTATTTGTATGGGTTTGTCTATTTTTAGTTTGGGGAAATTTTCTTCTATTCTGTTAAAGATCTGATCAATACTATTCTCTTGAGATTCTTCTCCTTCTATTCCTATGATGTGGAGGTTTGATCTTTTCATAGTGTCCCATATTTCCTGGTTGTTCCACTTTTGTGTATTTTTAAATTTTTCATAATCTTTATTTGAGCTTTTTAGTTGCTCTGTGTTATCTTCCAGATCTGGTATTCTTTGTTCTGCTTCCTCTATTCTACTTCTGAGGCTTTTTCCTTTCCTTTCTTCTTGATTGGATGAGTGTTCTAATTCCTTTTTCGTTTCATCCTGTGTTTTCTTTAGTATTTCCATTTCCTTTTTGAGCTCCTCAGTCTCTTCTTGGTGCTCCTTACTTCATTGGTTGGCTTCCTTTTTCAGTGTTTCTACTTCCTTTTGAAGTTTGTTTTTTTTTCTCCCTCTAGTTCATTCTGGATTTTGTTAACCTGTTCCTTTAGTTCTTTCTGAAGTTTGTCATTGTATCCCTCTAGGTCCTTTTTGAGTTTTTCATTCTCTCTCTTTAGTTATCTGAATTTTTCTTTATTTTCTTTAATTTCCCTGCATAGGTCTGCAATTATTCCTCTAAGATCTGTTCCTTGGGTCTCCTCCAAGGGGATCCCATTGTAGCTCTCTCCTACAGGTTTGGCAGAGCCTGGTGTGGGATTATCCTGTGCCTTTCCCATGTTGTCCCTTCGTCGTGTCCCTGGCATGTGAGTTTCCCTTTTGTGGTTCAAATCTCAAATGTCTTTTCACTATCTTAGCGGATGGTTTTGCTTTCCTCCTCAGATGCTTCCCCCCCCTTTCCTCCTCCTTGTTTATGGAGTATTGACTTGTCTAGGTTTCAGGCTTTCAATTTTGTTTATATATTGGATATTGTAAGCCTGTCACTCTTCTCTTCCTGTTCTGAAGGTTCTCCAAAAAAAGTCCACTTGGATACTCTCATCAATTCCCATTGGGGAGGGGCATATGCCTGACCTAGCCCATGCCCCGGTACCTGCCTGAGTGACTTCCAGGTTCCTGTGCCTCAGGAGCTGGTCTGCACAAAGCCACAGAAGCACCCAACCCAAACCCGACCCACTGGTCACCGGCTGCAAAGGGGAAGGGCAGTCCCACCTCGACGATCACCCTCTACAAGAGGGCTCAGAATTGCGACCCCCTTCCCGCAGCCCAGGATACAATCTACCCTAAAATCTACCTGCCTAAGTGACTTCCGGGTTCCTGTGCTCCCCAATCACTTTTAAGTAACTATTTTATGTTTTAGAATTAGGAGACATTAACATAGTCACCATTTGAATATAAGGACAAGTAAAATATGGACATTTTCCCAGCTCTGTATCTCAGGGTTTCCCTTCCAAGAAGCAGCCTCTTAGCAGTGTATACACCTGTGAACACATGCACACTCCTTCCCTTTTTTTTTTGAAAGCCAGGAAAATTTGATATGTGTACTTACATGTCTGTCCATAATTAATGTATATCAGCCCACAAAGATGTGCTTTTTTTTTATGACTGTGTAGTATTTCACTACATCAGTACATTTTTGTTTGTTTGTTTGTTTGTTTGTTTTTGAGTCAAAGTCTCCCTATAGCCCCAGATGGCCTGGAACTTACTCTGTAGACCAGGCTGGCCTTGAACTCAAAGAAATCCACCTGCCTCTGACTCCGGAGTGCTGGGATTGAAGGTGTGCACCACCACACTCAGCATCAATACATTTTTTAAAAGTATTTTCCATTAGTCCCTAGAAAGACATTTAATGCTGGAAACTTAACATTTAGAACATAAACCTTTGTCAAGGAAAGATTAATGAGAATTAGTTTTTCAGTGTTGTTTAAATATCTTCATTAGGAAATGTCTCCTAATACCCCAGACACATGTCATGACTGTTCACAGAGATGAGTATATGAGTAAAAAGGACAGGATTGATACAAAGCCAAGTACCTCATCTGGGGTCACTTGTATTATGTACTCAGTTTCCCTAACTAGGGACTTGAGTTTCAATTTGAGTATATGTCAGTGAAAATGTGGATTCATGCTATAAAGCAGACTTGAAAGTGATCTTCTCTTGCACGGAGGAGCTTGTGTAGTTCAGTGGAGCTGGGAGTTGTCTAGCAGGGCCTTTTTAGCTACACGAGGGTAGCCCACGAAATAACACTGTTCCTGCAGTGTTATTGAAGTGACAACACTGCCTTCATTGGGTTCCAACCTTTATCACCTTCATGTTCTTAACTGTCCTAGGCCCAGTGGCCACAAATTGGCTTACCTAACATCGTGGGTGAACTTTTTTTTTTTTAAATTAGTTTTTATTGATGCTTTGTGCATTTCATACATTTTTTCCAATTCAGTTCAGGCTTATTTCCTTTTCCCTACCCCCCCACCCCCACCCCATCCCAGATCATGCATTTTGCCATAACTGTCCTACATCTTTCTCTCAGTTTTTTTTTTCATTTTTAGCTATAAGTGATAATCCATGAGTACAAGCATCCTTCATGCAAAACCTATCTGCAGGCTGTTGTGCCCAAACACCCACAGCCCCACCATCCAGTGGGGG
Organism: Rhizomys pruinosus; assembly: GCA_009823505.1. Taxonomy (NCBI): domain Eukaryota; kingdom Metazoa; phylum Chordata; class Mammalia; order Rodentia; family Spalacidae; genus Rhizomys; species Rhizomys pruinosus. The sequence continues at coordinate 386,201 of VZQC01003549.1, forward strand.
GTGACAGGTTGTTTGTTCAATCAAGTTGATCAAATGAGTGTCCAGACTACATTGCTGTAGTTTCACCATTCACCCCAATCGCAGCCCTTACATTCTACCACGCCCCCTCTTCCGCAGGTTGTTCCCTAGGCTTAGAAAAGGGGCACAGGTGGATGAGAGGTAAAACAGTCCACTCTCTCTGGAGCTGTTGACTTGGACTCTGGTCAATTCTGGCTGTTTCCTTTCATGGGCTGACAGTTTGTCCAGGAATAACCTTTCGATCCTACTAATGAAGAACAAGCAATTAGATATATAGGTATTTAAGCAGCACTAATAGTTATGGTAGGTTACTTTAGCATAGACACATGTTTGGATATGTTAATCCATGAATTACAATTTTCCCCCCTGTTAAATATGACAGGGTCTTACTGTGGCTTATAACATCTNAAAAAAAAAAAAAAAAAAAAAAGCCACAGCAGACATTGTTACCTTGTCACAGCCCTCAGGAGGCAGAGGAAGGTAGAACTCTGTGAGATCAAGCAGCCTGGCCTACATAGCAAGTTCCAGATGGGCTGGGACCAGGGAGACAGTATCCATAAAAAGTTAATAGTGAAGACCTAGCTTATTTACATTTTTCAAATGATAATTTCAGTTTAATACGTTATACAACCGAGCTAGTATTGTTAAAATTATTATTGCTTCTGCACATGCTCTGGTGATGCCACAGCGTGCTTCTGCAGGCCTGTTTAGTTAGTGTTTAGTGTTTAATGTGCACTCTCACATAAATGTGTAGCTTTTCAGGAAAACACATCGAGCTTGTGGCAGGTGTGTTCCTGTTCTGCAGCTGTAAACAACATTGCAGAGATCAAGTAACCAGAGTGTCACTTAGAATGGGTTATTAACACCAGCTCATTCCTGTTACTTTGCTGATTTCAGTGCAGTAGAACGGGAAATGTGAGCCCTGGCACTAATGTTTTAACGAAGCCTGCCTGCCACAGAGTTCTTTCTATTATATGCAGTATTGCTGATGCCTCATGAGAGGGTGGGAATGCCATTTTCTTGGTCTCCATCTCTCTGATCTCCTTTCCTGCCACTTGGGGTGTAGATTTCAAGGTCTGAAGTAGCTTGTTCTTTTTGCATGGATACACATGCTGCTTTAGCCACTTTGTTATCATTTGCCTACCTATATCTCACTTTTCATTAAGTGTGTTGATTGGTATGGAGTGGGAGTAGCTTTCAAGTATCCCTGAGAACCTATTTTTCCCGTAACTCATGCCAAAGTCTGGGAAAATTTTAAAGTCTGAAGATACTTTTGTAAGTTGTTTATCAAATTTTCCCTTGTGGTTTCTGTGGAACTAGGTCAGCGTTCTTAAGCACAGGCTCCTTGCAGAGTGCACTTCTTGTTGGGCAGTATGCATTCTTAGAAGGAATATAATACATGTTTATCAAAACAGAGGATGACTGGATCCCAGCATTTACATTCTTGGCCATAAAAGCATTTGGATTCCAAGTGCAGAGGTCATTCAGAATGCATCTCTTGTCTGTAATGAGTCCTCAATAGGGATTGCATAGACTTTTGCTATAAAGTATAAGGGGCTCTTTAGAGTCTTTTTGGGGGGGGGGTCTTTTCGAGACAGGGTCGCCCTATAGCCCTAGCTGTCTGGACTCACTCTGTAGACCAGGCTGGCCTTGAATTCACAAAGATCCACCTGCCTCTGCCTCCTGAATGCTAGGATTAAAGGCGTGGGCCACCACACCTGGCTTTAGAGTCTATTTAAGAGCAGCTAGCTCAGCATGGTGGCATATACGTGTTATCCTAGCTCTTGGGAGGCTGAGGAAGGATTATCATGAATTAGAAGCTAGCCTGGGCTATATAGCCAGTTCCGGTCTTAAGAAAACAAAAGCAAGAGCCTGTGAAACACTTCATCAGGTCAAGTGCTTGCTACTGAAGCCTAAAAACCTGAGTTTGATTCCCAGAACCCAGGTGAATGTGGAAGAAAAGAATGGATGTCACAGTGTTTCCCTCTGACCTCGGCATGCATGCTGTGTCATGCACATATCCACCCCTGAAACACAGAATATACACAATAATAATAATTTAGAAAAACCCCAAGGGGCTGGAGAGATGGCTTAGCAATGAAGAACACTAGCTCCTGCTCTTGTAACGGATCTGGGTTTGGTTCTCTGAACCCAAATGGCAGCTGACAACCATCTCTAGCTCCAGTTTCAGACGATCCAATGCCCTCTTCTGGCATCTGTGGGCATTGCAAACAATGGTACACTTGCATACATACAGATAAAACACTCACAGACATATAATAAAATAAAATAATTTGATAAATAAATATCATCAAGCATATAAATGGACTGAAAGACAAAAACCATACCACCTCAATTGATGCAGAAAAAGCCTTTGACAAAATCCAGCATCCCTTCATGCTTAAAGTCCTAGAGAGAATTGAATTGGAGGGATCATTCCTCAATATAATCAAAGCCATATACAGGAAACCCACAGCCAACATCATCCTAAATGGGGAAACGACAGAAGCATTCCCCTTAAAGGTAGGAACTTGACAAGGCTGCCCCCTGACACCACTCCTTTTCAATATAGTGCTTGAAACACTTGCTAGGGCAATAAGGCAAGAAAAGGAAATGAAAGGAGTACTAATTGGAAAAGAGGAAGTCAAGCTATCCCTTTTTGCCGATGATATGATTGTTTACTTAAGGGATGCTAAAAACTCCACCAGAAAACTCCTAGAAACGATTAAGAGCTTCAATAAAGTGGCAGGATACAAAATTAACCTAGAAAAATAAGTAACCTTTCTTTATACCAACAACAAGCAACTGAAGAAGGAATTCAAGGAGACCTTCCCACTCACAATAGCCTCAAAAACAATAAAATACCTAGGAACAAACCTAACCAAAGACACCAAAGACCTCTACAACAAAAATTTTAAACTGTTGAAGAAAGAAATTGAAGAAGACATCAGAAGATGGACAAACCTCCCATGCTCATGGATTGGGAAAATTAACATAGTAAAAATGTCCATTCTACCCAAAGTCTTGTATAGATTTAACGCAATCCCAATTAAAATCCCCAAGAGTTTCTTCACAGGCTTGGGGGAAAAAGTCCTTAATTTCATTTGGAAAAACAAAAGACCCCGAATAGCCAAAACAACCCTGAGTGAAAAGAGCTACACAGGGGGGAATCTCTATACCAGACTTCAAACTATACTACAGGGCTATAGTCAATGGCACAAAAACAGACCTGTTGACCAACGGAACAAAACTGAAGATCCAAACTTGAGCACATACAATTTCAGCCATCTCATATTTGACAAGGGGGCGAAGAAGACACAATGGAGAAAAGACAGCATCTTTAGCAAGTGGTGTTGGCAAAACTGCATCACCACTTGTAGAAGAATGAAATTAAACCCCTACCTCTCGCCCCTACCTCTCTGCCTCTGGATTGTTTCTTTTCTGCCCTTGGCCAGTCAGTACCAGCCTGCAAGTCTGCCCTGCTTCATTCAAGGCAGTTATTCCACACATGCTTGTGTCCTTGGCTGCTCTTGTTAATCTGAACCTGATTTTCTGTTTTACTGGAACCAGATCTCTTAGCTGCTGACCTTATTCAAGTAACCAAGACTTTTCTTCTCTCCCTGGGCCTTTTTTGTTGTTTGGCTATTGTGTTTCCACCTTGGATCTATCTGACTCCAATACACCCAGCCCCTGATAGATCCTGGTAACAAAGATTCACAGGATTCATTAATTATTTGTTCTTTAAAATATTGATTTTAGACCACTGACTGTTCTTGCAGAGGACCTAGGTTTGGTTCCCAACACCCACATGATGGCTCATAATTTTCCACTACTACAATTCCAGGGGGAACTGATGCCCTCTTCTGTCCTCTGTGGGTGTCTCATGTGTGTGGTACACTTCTCTATATGGAGATACAACTCTTATACACATAAAATAAAAATAAATATTTCATGATGTATTTTTAAATATTGATTCCTTTTGGATGCACAGTACAGTAACACAAATTATGAAGATATGTAATATTTCTTATAGTTTTTTGGGTAACTGAGCAGAACAGGGTTACTCAGCAAGTACTGGATGGACTGACAGTGGGACTTCTACTATTGGATGGAAAAGTAACCCAGAAAAGAGCAGATTTTTCTTCTATTTCAGTTCCAGGGCAGAAGATTTGCTTGTGCCTGCTAGAGAAGTTAGTGAGCCTGCCACAGTTGGATGTCTTTGGCATGGAAAAACTTGCCAATGTATCACCCAAATATATATACTAAACCATAGAATTTTAGAGCCAGACGTCCCTGAGAGTATCCTCTACCTAGCTCTATTTTACAAACAGGACATAAAGGTGTAGACAGATGAAGGGAAACACTCATGATATAGCCCAGAGCTGGTTCAGAGGGTCCTGCTTTCATAGTCACAGACTATGGCCAGATGACTTTTTTTTTTAATTTTATTTATTTCTGTATGTGTATGAATGTACTGTCTGCATGCAAGTTTGTGCACGCATGTTGTGCAATGCCGCGGAGGTCAGAAGAGGGTGTCAGATTCCCCTGGAACTGGAGTTCTCCTGGAATTGGAGTTTCAGACGGTTCTCGGCCGCCATGTGGGTGCTGGGGATCGAACCCGGGTCCTCTTTAAGAGCAGTCGGCGCTCTTAACCGCTGGACCATCTCTCCAGCCCCCCAGATGACTTTTTACTGTAGATAAAGAGTATTAGGAAGAACAAGGAGGCCAGTGTGCTTCTTAAGAGAGTTCATCACCTTTCAGTGTTGCTGTCTCATTCAGGGTTCTTTGCCTTCCTGTGTGCAGTGGGAAGAGTCAGGGGAGTGGCAGGGGCTCTCCTGTGCTGTGGAAGAGTTTACATCTCCTCTGCCCTCCACATCCCATGGATAGGAGAGGAGAGAGGTCTCAGGGTCTCCAGAAAGTCTCTCTGCCCCCCCCCAACTCCTCCACCTCTAGTGACACCCTCACTCACTTCCCCTTCTGTGCTAGTGTCTGCCTGGAGATGAGCAGAGAGCATCTTATCTCCTTGGGTCCCCAGAGAGGCCAAGCCTGATGGGTTTAAAGCTTAGCAAGGACTGGGATTTATGCTCACTGCTGCGTCCCTGGGGCCTAAGGCTATTTTCATTTGCAAAGCAGGTGTGTTTAAGTATAGGCTTGGGCTTGTAAGACATTTTGGTAAATGATAGACCATGTATTTGTATTTGATGGTGGTTCCCAGATTATAATGCTACTGGAAATTTCACCCTGACATGATGCAGGACGTGACTTGTGTAGTGAGCTCGAGCATAAACAGATCTGCACGGGTGGTCATGTGGAAGCAGAACAGGAGCAGACATACATGGTACATATAGTGCCTCATAATGACAAAGGACTGCATGTTTATGTGTTTACTTGGTTATTATTTTAGAGCATACTATTTTTACTAGTGAAAAAGTCTTCACTGTAAACTTGTATGCTGTGAGATGCTGCTGCAGCCTCACAGATCTCCTGCTGGTCCAGTTCTTCTTCATTGCACCCTTTTCTCTTGTGCTTGATTTAATAAGTTCCTTTTTTGTTCACAGCCATAGAACTACTGGGCTGTCTCTCTCTCTCTCTCTCTCTCTCTCTCTCTCTCTCTCTCTCTCTCTCTCTCTCTCTCTCTCACACACACACACACACACACACACACAACCCAACCTGAATAGACTTGTGTGAGCACACTTTTTGATGTTTGCACAGTGATAAAATCTCAGTGATGTGTTTCTCAGAGTGTGTTCTATTTTGCTTCTATTCCTGTAATAAAAAACACTGACCTAAGCCAACTTGAGAAGGTAAGGGTTTATTTGGCTTACATTTCTTGAATCACAGTCCATCCTTGAGGGAAGCCAAGGCAGGAACTTGGAGGCAAGAACTGAAACATGGACTATAGAGAAAAGCTTCTTACTGACTTGCTTTCCTGTATACAACCCAGGACTACCTTCTGAGGAGTGGCACCACCCACAGAAGGCTGGGCCTTCCCACATCACTCAGCAATCAAGAAAATGCTCCCCCTCCCCCGCAAAAAAAGCTCCACAGACATGGCCACAGACCAGTTCAACAGAGGAAGTTTCCCAGTTGAGATTTCTTCTTCCCAATTGTGTCATTTTGATTACTGGCATCAGTCATGACAGAGTGAGTGCATCCATCATCAGCCCATGCTTGGCTACAGGTTAAATAGACTTATTGGCCCAATGTGCAGCCTTCCTGATGAACCTCACAGTCCTCTTGCCTTATGATAGGGAGGAGTGATATGGTGTGGGATAGGTTTTCTATTCTGAATAAATTAATTTAATCAAGTCTTCACTTTTAAAGGTTTTCTTTAAGTAATTTATGCTTCTAGAAATTTCAACAAAACTCCATCTACAGTATTTCTTATTGTGCTTTTGCTCTATTTTATACTTAGTGTTTTCTGGGCTGGTCTATTTTATATCTTTGAAAGAACTTGTATTGATTTGTTTAATTATCTCTATCACGCACACTATCTTCTTTTACATTTGTAGCTACTCTGTTTTATTATTTTTTTTCTCTTAAGGGAGAAATGAATATAGACTGTATGTTTTACAAGGAGAGATTTTCTAAGTATGTTTCATTTGGGAATATTTTACAATATCAGCTATGTTCCTAGGACTGGCTAGCATGGATGGGTCCTGGCCATGTGTAAAATGCCCCTGCCTGGCTCCTAGTCATGATGTATGGGAAGGAGTGAACAGCAGAGTGAACATTTAGATCCTGAAGGTGACATTGGCAGATGATTGAACTGTGAATGGAAGGAAGAGATGGACAGGGAGGTGGCCTGGGCCCAATGGGGCAAGAGCAAAGTGTCATATCAGGAAATGCTCATATCCTTGACCTTTATCATTTGTTGGGGCAGAGGTTCTCAGTTACCCAGATCCACTGTGGATAACTACCACAAGACAAGATGGCCAGGTCTCCCTATTATCTGGCTTTTGTTTCAGGCTGCACACCAGTTCTGCATAACTCTTTTATGAGGAGTACTTTGGGGATTCCTACCTTAGCTGACTGAACATTGTACAGCCCACCTTTCCTTCTACCTTCTCTCTAGTAGATTCCCCCTGCCTCCCTTCCTGGATTCTAACAAACTCTTGTCCCAATTCTGTTTCCCTGTGTCCTGGCCAGCTCATCCCATCCCTACTGACCGACTTCTTTTACCACCATCTGCCTGACCTTCTGCAGCCTGCAATACTGGGGAAAGAGGAGGACCAAATGGGAAGCATGGCTAGGACCCTGGTGCTGCAGGGCTTGGTGGTAGTCAACAGGCTAGTAGTAGCCTTTCCCAGATGGCAGCAGGGTGGACAGGAGGGTGGAGGAGGCAGAGTTCTCAAACAGGCTCTACAGAACAGCACACAAAGGATGCTAGAGCAGCATTAGATATGTAGGAGGAGGGACCTGGGTGGAAAGTAAGCCTGTGTTCACAGTGTTCTGTTCTGTCATGTGTCACACTCCTGAATAGGAAGGAATCAGGGAGCAAATGGCTATTAGGGATAGACCTTTGAACATGCTTGGCAGGAGGGAGTTGTAGTTGATAGAATCTACCATTGCATGTCACAGAGGAATGTTCGCTGAGCCTGGCTTTTCAGACTCATGAGTTCTGTTCTCCATATTCAGCTGGAGGCCCACAGAAACCTGCAGGTCAGGCTGCTCAGCCTCTGCTCTCCCCACAGCAGGCACATTCGAGTGTGATACCTTCTGCAAAAGCTGTCTCTCAAAGACACATCCACCCCAGGCCATCATTCAATTCTGTGACACGCTTCTTTATCATACCACTGGCTCTCTTTCTTTAAGTCATGGTTGGGCCTCATTGCATATACGCAACCACACAGTGGCTGCTGCTGGTCCAACTTAGGAGCAAACCCAGGAAGGGCCAAGGGGACTGGACACTGGCAGAGAGGAAAGGGTGATGAGTATGCACTGTGAGTTAGCAGTTGGAGGCAGAAGGGGAGTGTTAGAAGGTAACAATGATTAAACAATTGGATCAACAAGAAAGTGAACAACCATCTCCCCCATGCTACCTATCCACTTCATTCTGTTCAAATGACAGTGTTTTAATTTTTTAAATTTTTTATTTTTTATGTGTACGAGTGTACTGTCTGCATGTAGGTTGGTGCACCCGAGTCGTGCAATGCCTCGGAGGTCAGAAGAGGGCGTTGGATTCCCATGGACCTGGAGTTAAAGAGGGTTCTTAGCTGCCATGTGGGTGTTGGTCCTCTGCAAGAGCAGTCGGTGCTCCTTTTTTTTTTTTTTTTTTTTTTTTT
>VZQC01003549.1:394514-489446 GCA_009823505.1 Rhizomys pruinosus
TTTTTTTGAGACAGGGTCTTCCTGTAGCTCTGGCTGTCCTGGAACTCACTCTGTAGACCAGGCTGGCCTCCAACTCACAGAGATCTGCGTGCCTCTGTCTCCCAAATGTTAGGATCAAAGGCATGCGCCACCATGCCCGGCATTTATTTATTTCTGTATGTGTATCAATGTACTGTCTGCCTGCAAGTTTGTGCACCCGTGTTGTGCAATGCCGCGGAGGTCAGAAGAGGGTGTCGGATTCCCCTGGAACTGGAGTTCTCCTGGAATTGGAGTTTCAGACGGTTCTCAGCCGCCATGTGGGTGCTGGGGATCGAACCTGAGTCCTCTGCAAGTGGTCGGCGCTCTTAACCGCTAGGCCATCTCTCCAGCCCCAGTCGGTGCTCTTAACCGTTGAGCCATTCCTCTAGCCCCATCAAATGGCAGTTTTTAAGGCCACTACAATTTTTTGTTTGAGACAGGTTCTCATATTGGAACTCATTATGTAGTTTAGCCTGGCCACAAACTTGCAGTATGCCTTCTGCCTCAGCCCTCTGCATAGCTAAAATTACATCTGGGAGGCTCCGAGCAACATCCAGCCCCCTCCTCCCTCCATCCTCACAACAAACTGAGGTCTTATTCCTCCAGACTACAGTTTGGATAATCATTGAGTTTATTTGGGCTTATTAATAGAACCGTGGATAAAGGGGTTACCTACAGAAATGTGCTCCCCATTCCCACCCTCCACCCCACAGGAAAGCCTCCGTTCCAGCACTTTGAGAACTCTGTCAGGAAATTCATCTTTCTTTGTGGTTTCTGAATGGTGAACCCTATCTGGGAATGCCTTTCTCACCATCTGATTCCATACAACTGGACCCCCCCTTTTTTTTCTCCAGTATTTTATTATCATGCAACTAATTACTAAGTCCAGTTAATATTTCTTTGTCTATAGAGTCTGAGTAATGGGATGCTTCCAAGTAGATATACATTTATTCAGCAATCAGTGGATCCAGTTTATGTATGCTAAAGTTTCACACACCTTTGGAATGCCTCTTAAGATATGCAGGATTTAGGGAGGGGGTGTCTCTTTGTTTACAGTAGCCCAACTGCCTGATCCATTGAGGTTGAGGATTTGAGAAACACTTTGTTAATGAAGTATCTGGAGTCATTCTGGAACTAAATGAAAGCTGTTATTGTCCTACAGAAACATAAAAAACAGAGTGTGGACTTAAGGCCTTGAAATGCCTGGGGCAAGCAGGGTGTATTCCTAAAATATGTTCTCCTTGTAGTACAGCTCTGGGAAGGCTTTGGGTCCAAAAGGCAAAACAAGACCTCAAACCCCTTAAGGTGTCCCTTGTGAGGACTGGGCTGGGCTGTGGGCATGCTTAGCAGTGCTGATCCTGATTGATCCCCAGCAGTATCCAGGAGCCCCTGCAGGGGAAATGAGCCCATGGAGGCAAGGCAGAGGGGTGACATGACTTGTGTCCGCCTACCCTTCTGTATGCTTGCTGCCCTTTTCTGAAGATTCTTCTTGGTCTCTTGGACCCACTGGCCTAACAGGCCCACCAACTTGCAACTGTCTTTCTCCTGTGTAAAACCCTAAATGTATTTAGTATCCACACATCCTCCTCTGCAAGGCAGTGCTGACAACAGGGCTGGGGCCACATCGTTCATGAGTGGTTATACCTGGAAGTTTGGAGGCAGAGAGAACCAAGTCTGTTGGGCCTAGCAGGTAAAGGCCCTTCCCTTCAGCTTCCCTATAGTAAGCCCAAGAAGGTTTTCTTTTTCTTTTTTTTAAAGGTTTATTTTAAAGTATGTATATATGTCTGTCTATGTTTAGGTATATGCATATGAATGTAATTGCCCTCTGAGGCCACAAGACAATGTTAGATGCCCTGGAGCTAGAGTTAGTTATAGGTGGTTGTGAGACACCCTGATGTGGCTGCTAGGAACCCATATTCTTGCAAGAACAGTACACACTGCTCTTAAGTGCTGAGCTATCTCTTTAGCCTCTTTATTTTTTCTTTTCTAAGAAGTAGAATGGCATATGGAAACATATGGAAAGTTGGTCTTGGGTCATTGTGAAATGGGTGAAGTTTATTTTTTCATATCCATTTTTATTATCTTCTACAATAAGTGTCTATACAGAAGTCATTTTTGGAGAGGCACCAGAGTGCTTAACTTTTGCAAATCAATTATCATATGAAAAACTTCTTAAACTTTCTCCTCTTGTGACTCCTTTTCACTTGAGAAATTCTTATAGGACCCCAAGTACATAGTCATCTAAAATTAAGTATATAAGTCAAACATTTACTGGTAACAAATCATGAAGAAATTTGTTTTCCCAACAGTTCTTTTGTATACATACAATTTACCATTTATTAAAGAAGAAAGCAAACTTGCATACTATGGAGATTGATGTGTGTATTGGTCTAAAGCAAGGCAATCTAAAAATACACCAATTTGTTACATTCAGAGCAGTGTCTGGCAGGAAAGTATTAAAACTCATTGCTTTCCATAATTAAGCCATTATGTTTCTATAATAGCAGAAACTTTGTATGCATAGTAAAAACACTGCAGTTTGTAACAAATAGTAGTCTCTAATTAGATTTGGGGCATAGGCAGCATTCCCTGGAGTCCAGTGGTATGGTGGCATTCACAGTGAAAAATGTGCATGTTGTATATTCAAAACCAAGGTTGCGGTGATATTATGTGATGTATCCCCAGTGAGATGAGTAGTGCAGAATCATCTTAGACTCATTGCATGTTTGATTTTGAATTGATCTTAGGCCATTGTACACTCATAAACTTTTTACTCTTGCCATTTTTAAACTACCCCCATGTTAGGTTATGTGACTCCATCTAGGGTCATAACACCAGCTGAAGAAGCTGCATAGAACTCCATTATGTACATGTACCACATTTTCTCTATCCACTCATCAGTTGAGGGGCACCTGGGCTGGTTCCAGCTTTTTGCTATTGTGAACAGAGCTGCAATAAACATAGCTGTGCATGTATTTCTGCAGTAAGTATATACCCAGGAGTGGTATGACTGGGTCAAATGGCAGGCTCATTTTGAGTCTTCTAAGGGTTCTCCACACTGCTTTCCATAGTGGCTGTACAAGTTTACATTCCCACCAGCAATGGATGAGTATTCCCCTTTCCCCACAACCTCTCCAGCACTTGGTATCATTCGTATTCCTGATCCTAACCAGTCTTATTGGAGTAAGATGATATCTCAGTGTGGTTTTAATTTGCATTTCCTTAATTATTAGCGATGTTGAACACTTCTTAAGATGTTTCTCTGCCATCTCTAATTCCTCCTCTGTGAAGTATCTATTCAGATCTTTGCTCCATCTTTTGAGCGATTCATTTGTTTTCTTTCTTCTTTGTTTTTTGAGTAGCTTGTATACTCTGGAAATTAATGCTTTGTCAGATGTATCTGCTGTGAAGGTTTCCTCCCACTCTGTGGGTCTTCTCCTCACTTCCTTTATTGCTTCCTTTGATGTACAGAAGCTTTTGAGTTTAATGAGGTCCCATTTGTCAATTGTCGATCTTATTTCTTGTGCAGCTGCTGTCTGATTTAGGAAGTCTTTTCCTACACCTATGTCTTGTAGTCTGCTGCCAAGCTTCTCTTCTATCACCTCCAGAGTTTGGGGTTTCACATTGAGGTCTTTGGTCCATCTGGAGTTGACCTTTGTACAAGGTGAGAGGTAGGGGTTTAATTTCATTCTTCTACAAGTGGTGATCCAGTTTTGCCAACACCACTTGCTGAAGATGCTGTCTTTCCTCCATTGTGTATTCTTGGCCCCCTTGTCAAATATGAGGTGGCTGAAATTGTATGAGCTCAGGTTTGGATCTTCAGTTTTATTCCATTGGTCAACTGGTCTGTTTTTGTGCCAGTACCAAGCTGTTTTTATGACTATAGCCCTGTAGTATAGTTTGATGTCTGGTATAGCGATCCCCCCTGTATTGCTCTTTTCACTCAGGATTGCTTTGGCTATTCGGGGTCTTTTGTTTTTCCAAATGAAATTGAGGATTTTTTTTTCCAAGCCTGTGAAGAAACTCTTGGGGATTTTGATTGGGATTGCATTAAATCTGTACACTAGTTTGGGTAGGATGGACATTTTTACTATATTTATTTTCCCAATCCATGAGCATGGGAGGTTTGTCCATCTTCTGATGTCTTCCTCAATTTCCTTTTTCAGGGGTTTAAAATTTTTGTTGTAGAGATCCTTGGTGTCTTTGGTTAGGTTTGTTCCTAGGTATTTTATTGTTTTTGAGGCTATTGTGAGTGGGAAGGTCTCCTTGTAGTCCTTCTTCAGTTGCTTGTTGTTGGTGTAAAGAAAGGCTACTGATTTTTCTAGATTTATTTTGTATCCTGCCACTTTACCAAAGCTCTTAATCGTTTCTAGGAGTTTTCTGGTGGAGTTCTTAGCATCCCTTAGGTAGACAATCATATCATCAGCAAAAAGGGATAGCTTGACTTCCTCTTTTCCAATTAGAACTCCTTTAATTTCCTTTTCTTGCCTTATTGCCCTAGCAAGGGTTTCAAGCACTATATTGAAGAGGAGTGGTGACAGGGGGCAGCCTTGCCGAGTTCCTACCTTTAAAGGGAATGTTTCTGTCATTTCCCCATTTAGGATGATATTGGCTGTGGGTTTCCTGTATATGGCTTTGATTACATTGAGGAATGATCCCTCCAATCCAATTCCTTCTAGGACTTTAAGCATGAAGGGATGCTGGATTTTGTCAAAGGCTTTTTCAGCATCAATTGAGATGATGGTGTGGTTTTTGTCTTTGATTCCGTTTATGTGTTTGATGATGTTTATTGATTTTCGTATGTTGAACCATCCCTGCATCTCTGGTATGAATCCAACTTGGTCATGATGGATGATCTTCTTGATGTGGGTCTGTATGCGATTTGCCAGTATCCTGTTTAGAATTTTGGCATCTGTGTTCATTAGGGAGATGGGTCTATAGTTCTCCTTTTTGGTTGTATCTTTACCTGGTTTTGGTAATAGCGTGATGCTGGCTTCATAGAAGGAATCTGGGAGAACTCCCTCTGTTTGTATCCTTCTAAACAACTTGAGTAGTAATGGTTGTAAGTCTTTTTGAAATATTTTATAGAATTCTGCTGTGAAACCATCTGGGCCTGGGCATTTTTTGGTTGGGAGGCTACTTATTACATCTTCAATTTCTTCCTGTATTATTGGTTTATTTAGGCTGTTGATCTCTTCTTGGTTGAGCTTTGGTGATTCCCAGGATTTCAGATATTCATCCATTTCTTCTAGGTTTTCAAACTTAGTAGAGTATAAGTTTGTGAAGTATTCCTGTATGATTGTCTGGTTCTTTTCATTATCTGTTGTGATGTTTCCCCTTTCATCACAGATTCTATTGATTTGGATTTGTTCCCTCTTTCTTTTGGTTAACTGGGCTAGAGGTCTCTCTATCTTGTTTATTCACTCAAAGAACCAACTTTTGGATTCATTGATTTTTTTTTTGTATCATTTTCTTTGTTTCTATTTCATTGATCTCTGCTCTGATTTTTGTTATTTCTTCTTGTCTGCTCTGTTTAGGGTTCTTTTGTTGTTGTCTCTCCAGTATTTTTAGCTGCAGTGTTAGATCATTCACTTGTGCTCTTTCTGTTTTTTCTTAATGTAGGCACTTAGAGCTATAAACTTCCCTCTTAGGACTGCTTTTAAAGTGTCCCATAGGTTTTGCTGTGTTGTTTTATCATTGTCATTCAGTTCCAAGAATGTTTTTATTTCTTTATGTCTTCCTTGACCCATTCATTATTCAGGAGAGTATTGTTTATTCTCCATGTGTTCTTGTAGGTTGTAGCATTTATCCTGGTGTTGATATTGAATTTTATTGTACTGTGGTCTGATAGAATGCATGTAATTATTTCAGTCTTTTTATATTTGTTGAGTTTTTTCCTGTGTCCCAGTATATGATCTATTTTGGAGAATGTTCGGTGAGGTGCTGAGTAGAAAGTGTATTCTCTGGTGTTGGGGTGAAATATTCGATAGATGTCTGTGAGGTCCATTTGGTGCATTGTGTCATTTAGTTCAGATGTCTCTCTGTTTATCCTTTGTCCTGTTGATCTGTCTAGGGGACTTAATGGGGTATTGAAGTCCCCTACTATTAGTGTGCTGTGGTTAATCCATGCCTTGAGATCCTGAAGAATTGTCTTTATAAAGTTTGGTGCACCAGCATTTGGTGCGTATATATTCATGATTGTGAGATCTTCATTGTTCCTTTAATAAAGATGTAATGACCCTCTTTGTCTCTTTTGTTTTCTTTTGCTTTGAAGTCTATTTTGTCTGACATTAGAATAGCCACACCCACTTTCTTTTTGGTACCATTTGCTTGGAATACTTTCTTCCATCCCTTCACCTTAAGTTGGTGCCTATCATTGAAATTGAGATTGGTTTCTTGTAGACAGCATATAGATGGGTTTTGTTTCCTCATCCATTCTCCCAGTCTATGCCTTTTGATTGGGGAGTTTAGCCCACTAATATTTAAGGTTATAATTGAAAGATGAATGTTGCTTCCTTTCACTTTATTATCCATTTGGACTTCTAGCCTCTGATTTTGCTCCTATGGTTATGTTTTTATTAGTTTCTTTTCCTAGGTGTTTGAGGATTGTTGCTCCTCTCTTCTGCCCTTTGAATTGCTTCAAGTATTTTATGAAGAGTTGGTTTTCCAGACATGTATTCCATCATCTTGTTTATGTCATGGAAGATTTTTCTCTCTCCTTCAAGTATAGTCGACATTTTTGCTGGGTAAAGTATTCTGGGTTGGCATCCATAGTCCCTTAACACTGGGAATGCTTTGCTCCATGTTCTTCTTGCTTTCATGGTTTGAGGCGAGAAGTCAGTTGTAATTCTGATGGGTTTCCCTTTGTATGTGACTTGTTTTTCTTTTGTAGCCCTCAGAATTTTGTCTTTATTTTGGGCATCTAGCATTTTAACTATAATATGGCGTGGGGTGTTTCTTTTCTGATCTTGTCTGTTTGGGGTCCTATGTGCTTCTTGTATTTGTATGGGTTTGTCTATTTTTAGTTTGGGGAAGTTTTCATCTATTATTCTGTTGAAGATCTGATCAATACTATTCTCTTGAGATTCTTCTCCTTCCTCTATTCCTATGATACGGACGTTTGACCTTTTCATAGTGTCCCATATTTCCTGGTTGTTCCACGTTTGTGTATTTTTAAATTTTTCATAGTCTTTATTTGAGCTTTTTAATTGCTCTGTGTTATCTTCCAGATCTGATATTCTTTGTTCTGCTTCCTCCATTCTACTTCTGAGGCTTTTTCCTTTCCTTTCTTCTTGATTGAATGTGTGTTCTAATTCCTTTTTCATTTCATCCTGTGTTTTTTTTAGTACTTCCATTTCCTTTTTGAGCTCCTCAATCTCTTCTTGGTGCTTCTCAATCTCTTCTTGGTGCTCCTTACTTCGTTGGTTGGCTTCCTTTTTCAGTGTTTCTACTTCCTTTCGGAGTTTGTTTTTTTCTCCCTCTAGTTCTTTCTGGAGTTTGTTGGTCTGTTCCTTTAGTTCTTTCTGAAGTTTGTCATTGTATCCCTCTAGGTCCTTTTTGAGTTTTTCATTCTCTCTCTTTAGTTCTCTATATTCTTTATTTTTTTCTCCCTCTAGTTCTTTCCGGAGTTTGTCAATCTGTTCCTTTAGTTCTTTCTGATGTTTGTCATTGTATCCCTCTAGGTCCTTTTTGAGTTTTTCATTCTCTCTCTTTAGTTCTCTGAATTCCTCTTTATGTTCTTTAATTTCTCTGCATAGGTCTGCAATTATTCCTCTAAGATCTGTTCCTTGGTTCTCCTCCAAGGGGTTCCCATTGTAGCTGTCTCCTACAGGTTTGGTAGAGCTTGGTGCAGGATTATCCTGTGTCTTTCCCATGTTGTCCCTTCGTCGTGTCCCTGGNCGGATTCCCCTGGAACTGGAGTTCTCCTGGAACTGGAGTTTCAGATGGTTCTTGGCCACCATGTGGGTGCTGGGGATCGACCCTGGGTCCTCTGTAAGAGGGGTCGGCTCTCTTAACCACTAGGCTATCTCTCCAGCCCCCCATTTCTTTTTTGAACTTCTCAATCTCTTCTTGGTGCTCCTTACTTCATTGGTTGGCTTCCTTTTTTAGTGTTTCTACTTCCTTTCGGAGTTTGTTTTTTTCTCCCTCTAGTTCATTCTGGAGTTTGTTAATCTGTTCCTTTAGTTCTTTGTGAAGTTTGTCATTGTATCCCTCCAGGTCCTTTTTGAGTTTTTCATTCTCTTTCTTTAGTTCTCTGAATTCTTCTTTATTTTCTTTAATTTCTCTGTATAGGTCTGCAATTATTCCTCTAAGATCTGTTCCTTGGGTCTCCTCCAAGGGGATCCCATTGTAGCTATCTCCTACAGGTTTGGTAGAGCCTGGTACGGGATTATCTTGTGCCTTTCCCATGTTGTCCCTTAGTCGTGTCCCTGGCATGTGGGCTTCCCTTTTGTGGTTCAGATCACAAATGCCTTTTCACTATGTTAGGGGATGGTTTTGTTTTCCTCCTTCAGATGCTTCCCCCCCCCTTTCCTCCTTGTTTATGGAGTATTGACTTGTCTAGGTTTCAGGCTTTCAATTTTGTTTATATATTGGATATTGGAAGCCTAAGTCACTCTTCTCTTCTTGTTCTGAAGGTTCTCCAAAAAAAAGTCCACTTGGATTCTCACCGATTTCCGGTGGTGGCGGGGGGCAGGGCATTGGGGGGTATGTGCCTGACCTAGCCCGTGCCCCGGTACCTGCCTGAGTGACTTCCGGCCAGCCCACACAAAGTTGCAGAGGCACCAGCTCAAACCCACTGACCCTCTGGTCCTCAGCCTGAGTAGTTTTAACTGATAAGCATGCTACCTGTGATAATTAATTCCTTCTTGGTACACCTCATGTCCCTGGGCTTGCCCCAGATTCCAAGATTATTTTTCTGTAATTTATATTTCCCAAATAGTGTATCATTGGATCTAAAAGGTTTTTTTTTCAAGCAAAACTTCTTTCCTTTCCTCTCCTTTCCTTTCCTTTCATTTTTCCTTTCCTTTCCTTCCTTTCCTTTCCTTTCCTTTCATTTTTCCTTTCCTTTTTCCTTTCCTTTCTCCTTTCCTTTCCTTTCCTTTCCTTTTTTTTCCTTTCCTTTTCCCTTTCCTTTTCCCTTTCCCTTTTTCCTTTCCTTTCCTTTCCTTTCCTTTCCTTTCCCTTCCCTTCCCTTCCCTTCCCTTTCCTTTTCTTTTCCCTTTCCTTCCCTTCCCTTCCCTTTCCCTTTCCCTTTCCCTTTCCCTTTCCCTTTCCCTTTCCCTCTTGCTACATTTTATTGAAACAGGTTTGTGTACTTTTTGATCTTTGATGCCAGGTACTTACCACTAATCCTCTGTCTCCAAGCAGAACTTTCTTCCCAGTTCCCTTGAAACCATATTTATGTGGCTTCCCAGACAAGTGTGGTCATCTGAGTGTCTGGTTACAGCTTCCTGATCAAGTTGGATGCATGACGGGCCCTGAGGGACTACATAGTTGTATATTGCAGATGAAAGGACTGTATTTTGAGGGGGCAAGTAATGTACTACTTGAAATGCCCAGAGGTATTTCACTAAAGGTGCTGTGCTAGGGAAGAGGAGCTTAATTACATTTGAATCTAACCTCATCAAAAAGAGAAGATGCATCCTTGCTGGGTTCTGCATTAGTTAGATCCCACACAGACCCCTTGGGTTCAATAACTGTTGATGAAGGACAGTTTGAGATTCTATAACTCAAGTCCAGTCAACTAGTACTTTTGGATACAATTGGCCCAATAACAAATCAATCTCTCTCTCTCTCTCTCTCTCTCTCTCTCTCTCTCTCTCTCTCTCTCTCCCTCTCTCCTTCCCTCCCTCCCTCCCTCCCTCCCCCTTTCCTTCTCTCTCCCCTCCCTTCTCTCCCCCATCCCTTCTTTCTCTCTGCATCTCTCCATTTATCTCCAAACCAGGGCCTCCATCTGCTACAGGAGTCGAGTCTTCTAATGTTGAGCTACATCACCAACCCAGATTTCCCCTTTCTTGGTATTATTCTGTGAACAATATAGTATAATGGCCTAGCATTAGATGTTAAATGCAGTTTTCAGAGGATGTAGAGTGTATTAGACAATGCACAGGTTTTATGTGCAATAGCTTCATTACTTATACTGGGGACTTGAATATCCTGGGATGTGATATCTGTGAAGGTTGTGAAGCCCATCTCAAGAGTATTGAGGGGTGTATTAGTCACTTTTCTGTTGCTGTGATTGAAACACCATGACCAAGGGAACTTATAAAAGGAGGAATTTATTTGAGCTTACAGTTGACAGTTTCAGGGAAACTAGAGTCTGTCATGGTGGGGAGCCATGGTGGCAGGAGGTTCCAGAGCAGGAGCAGAAAGCAGAGATTCACATCTTCAAGCAGGAACAGGAAGCAGAGAGAGACTGGAGGTTGGCAAAGCTTTTTTGACTCTCTAAGCCCACCCATAGTGACGTACTTCCTCCAGCATGGCCACACCTTTTAAGGCCTCCCAAAGCAGTGCCACCAACTGGGGAGAAAATGTCCAAATACTTGGAGCCTATGGGGGACATTTTCTTCAAACCACCACAGTGGGTGATTATATTTAGATTAGAAAATCAGGAGGTAATGTTTTGCCAAAAAGCTATATGCATGCCCCATCCTGTGATGCTCCTTCCAGCCAGTGCTCAAGGGTTTTTATGTCTTAGCCGATCTGGGTATTGCCTGATCCATGGGCATGTGTGAGTATTGAGGACCAGGCACTGAGGACATTGGCCATGATCCAGTGGGCTCTTGCCACAGTACTGTCTGTTTTCTCAGTCACCAAGAATGTATGTCGAATTATATTATCTGTGTTTTTTTCATTAAGGTGGATTTATATTCTCAAGCAGAAAAAAAAAAAAAAGATGACTTTCCAGTGTAGCTGTTTTTGAGGATATGACTCATCACTGTGCCTCTTACAGCAGGATCCTCTGTCTGCCAGCACACTGGATTGCTTTAGTTTTTTGTGTGTTATTAATTTGTTTATAACTTTCGCTATTCTAGAAGGGGCTTGTAGATTTATTCAGCAGGTACTGCCAGCTGTTACTAAAGATTATATCCGATTTGAGATACAATCTGCTTTACAGGGCCCAGTCACTAATAAGCAAGATAAATGTAGCTGCTTTTGGTGGCCTGGCTGCCACTAATGCTGCCTGCCTTTCCAACACTGACATTCTTGTTTGAGGGACTGGGTCAGTTCTTCCTAGGTATATTTTGTGCGATCCCAGCATTTGCTAGAGTTTGTAAGGAATGAAAAGAATCTTATACCAAGTTGCAGTAAGCCTTTGGCTATGCACCAGCCCAGAGTGTGTGGACACAGAGATCCCATGAATAGAAAGTACCCACTGAGTCGGCTCTTCCAGAAACACCCAATTCAACTACATGTGTGAACCCTGTATACTGGCTGCATCTCATTCCCATCCTTCTTCAGCTGTTCTGCCTCTTTGTAATCATGAGAGGACTCTGGAATCTTCTGCTTTATCCTCCCAGGGACTCAGGGGAAAAACTAGGAGAGCCTTCCAGAACTTGCAGGGGTTGTAGCTGTGTTGTCTGCAGTTTTATAGTGTCAAGATTCCTTTCTATCCACAGTCCTATGGACTCTTTTCTATAGTACAAATTTATAGCATATGTCGGCATATTCTGTTTTAAGTTGTAAACCACAAGAAGGGCACGAGGATAGACTAAGGATAACACCAAAGGACAGGGAGACACCATGGATTGAGTGATATCTCCTCAACTAATTCTGGAATCCTAACTCCCAGTGCATGTGAATGTGACATGATATGCAGATAAGGTCTTTTTGCACATGTTCAAGTTAAGATGAAGTCATTAGGCTTAATCTTATATGAGTGTGTTTCTTCTTATAGGAAAGGGGACTTTGGACACAGAGACAGACCCCTGCAGACTGAGGTAGAGGTGAAAGACATAGAGGGACCACCATCTGTAAGCCAAGAGTTCTTGGACCATCCCAGTCTAGGGGAGTGGCCTGAATTCATCTACCTTGCAGACCTCAGAGGAGCTAGACCTGCTCACACCTTGATTTGAGGCTTGACCTTCAGAACTGTGAGGCAAGGCAAGGAGCCACCGAGTCTGCGTCCTCGTGCAGTAATACAGGAACTCTTCATTGGTCCTAGAATAGTTCTGCTTTCTGTCCTTGTGTGAGCCCATCCTCATCAGGTCAAGTCATAGCCAGAAGGCTGTCTCACCCATTAGTCCACATTTGAAACTTGCTTAACTGCTTGTGCTATGGGCTGGTACTAGGGCCTGTAGACTGTTCTCAAATTTTCTATGCCAACTTCCTGAGGTGACGCATCCCGTTCTTTCTTGTTGAGTCATAGGTTCTATCTTTTCCCATTCTACAAACATATTCAGGGCTTGTTCTGAGCAGGTGTAGCACACAGATATGAAGATTCCTTTGAAAGAAGGTGTTTGTATCACATTTAGAGTCACTGGACAGCACACCAACACCACATAGCAGGGCCACCTGGAAGAGAGATGAGCTGGCAGAGGGAGAGGGAGCTGAGAGGGTGTCTTTATTGAAACTTACACAGGAAGGAGTGGGAAGAGACATGGTTGGAAGTTGGAGTGCTTCAACAGAGTTTGGGTAGAAGGGATGGTCTCCAGAGGTTTGGCACTTGGGCAGGTGAGTCTATAGGAAGGTGGGGGTGTGGATCTGAATTAATTAGTCAGCTTGCATTTCAAAATGAAGCTGGGAGATGAGTTGTTAATCTCTGAGAATTAGCCCTGTGAGGGACATTTCCCTGGGTCTACAAGAGCCAAATTCCAAAGCATCAAGAATATAGAAAATTGAGGCTGGAGAAATGGCTCAGAAGTTAAGAGCACTCATCATTGGCAGGTCTTGCAGAGAGTCTTGGTTCAATTCCCAGCACCCACATGGTAGCTAACAGCTGTTCGTAACATCAGTTCCAGGGGATCCTACACCCTCTTCTGACCCCTGTGGGTACTGCACAACATGGGTACACTTACATGTAGCCAACACATTCATATACATAAAATAAAATAAAAATATTTTTAAAACAGAATATAGAAAATAAGAAATGAGTTTATATGTCATCCCCTATTACATATATTTAGTTAGGCGTCTCTGCTTCTTCCTCTCCTCCCAGCCAGGCACACAGGATGCCTCCCAGATACATCATCTAGCATTTGTGAGACACATACTGACTCCTGTCAGAAGATGGCCTAGAAAATCCAGTCTTGTATTTGACACTGTGTATTCATGGACACTCTTGCTCCCTGTGTATGTTCTCTTTGTTAAACATCATGACTTTAGGAAAGCAGTGTCAAAATGTGGTCTGCAGGCTTCAGTTTTCTCTGTAGAGATATAGCTGGGCTTTCTCCTGTTTATCTCATTTGCCCTTAGCGTGGACATTGTATGTTGTCCATTTTCTATTTCCCACACTCCTGCGACAACTTCCTGCCTCTGAGCTAGCTGCTTCTTCCTACTCTTGGTCCATTGAATGTGAGATTGGCCTCACATCAGCTCTATGGTTGTACTGGCTATTGCCATAGTTTGGATTTTGAGCATCCTCCAAATGTATATGGGTTAGAGGCTTGGTCCTTGAACCCCTGTTGTCAGAAGGTGGTGGAACCCTTAGGAAGTAGGGCCTACTGGGATGTCCTGTGGTCACTGAGGGCATGGCCCTGTAGGGTGTGTTAGATACCTGGACAATTCTGTTACTCTTTTCTTGCCTCTTAGGTATGGCATAGTAGTTGACTCCTCCATGTGTTTGTACTATGATGCCTTACCACCAGCCCAAAGCCAGAGGGTTGACTATAAACTAAGTTGCACAAATCTTTTCTCTTAATAAAAGTATATTAATCTCAAGTATTTTATTACAGTAACAGAATTCTAACACTGATAAGATTTTTGTGAACTATTGATTTATCTAGAACAAGTGAACCAAATTGTGCCAGCCAGGATATTAAATTTTCTCCTGCTGCTGTAACAAATTGTCGTGAACTTAGTGACTTCTAAAGCAAAACAGGTGTACTCTTACAATTCTGGGAGCTAGAAGTTGGCTACCAATCCCTTGGACTATGTTGAGATATTGATGGGGAGAATGATTTCCCTTGTATTCTTGTTTGTCAGGCTGCACACTGTCTTTGCCTCTCAGCACCATTGGGGTTCTTAACATCACTCTGACCCTTCTTGTATATTCATGGCTCCCCTGAGCCTTTCTCTCACATTTTTAAGGACCTTTGGATAACAGTGGATTCACTGAGTAATTTAAGGTACTGTCCTTGTCTCAGGGTTCATCAGCGTATCTGTGAAGTACCTTTGCCATGAAAGGTAGAGTCCCAGGTGCTGGGGATTGGGATGGAGAAGTCATTGGGAGGGCATTGCTTCCCTCCTACAGCCCATGGTATTCATTCTGAGGCAGTTGCTGGCACAGTTGGAAAGAGAATCCTTCTGCTGGGATTCCTGATCATGCTGGTGAGCTTTTTTCTGGAGCTTCAGAGTCTCTCAAAGAATGTGCCCCTCCCCACCCAAGAGAGGAGAAGAGCAGGGCCATGGGGCTTATGGTCTGCTTGTGTTCCCTGAGGCCAGCTCTACCCTTAGGCTTCTCAGCCAGAAGAGTCAGCAAGGTCATCGAGGTCATCATTGCCATGACTCCAAAGGTTGATGATGTGGGCAGGAAGGATACTAATGCCCCCCCCTTCATTGCTCTTCATAGTTCAGGGCACAGCTGTGTGTGGAAAACATCTGCCTGTGCAGTGGTTTATGTTGGGATGCTTTCCAGAGGTGGGGATTCTGTCTCTCTCCCTAGGTCTTGGCCTGCACAGTCTGCTAACCTCTCATGTTCTCATCAGTTTTCAGATGCAAAATGATGGAGTTTGGTGCACAGTGCTCTCTTGGTTTCCATACATGAATATTCATTAAGCTGGAAACGTCTTTTAAAGGTCATTGCACCCAGTTTTCTTACTCAATATATGTGGGAACTGGGCCTCTGAGCCCCTAAGCAGTTTCCACTTGGAAACAGCCCAGGAAGAAGCAGGGTCTCCTGACTGCTAATCCCATGGCACCACATTTCTGAAATTCCTTGACCTAGTTAAGTGAATT
The DNA here is from genome assembly GCA_009823505.1 of Rhizomys pruinosus. NCBI lineage: Eukaryota > Metazoa > Chordata > Mammalia > Rodentia > Spalacidae > Rhizomys > Rhizomys pruinosus. The sequence continues at coordinate 409,650 of VZQC01003549.1, forward strand.
CACATAAGGGTGTTTCCCCTAAATTTGCAAAATCTTGTGTCATTCCCTGAGATAGCTCAAGATGTTTTGATTTTCAGCTTGAGAAGTGACATAACATTTAGGCTGTCTTCTTTAGCTAAGTGTTATTTCATGTAATAAAATTATTGTATTTTGTCAGTCTCTTCCCCATTTTGCCTCTAGACAGTGATTTTAGTACCAGAGAACTAGATGGCCCCAGAATCTTCTCAGAGATACTACTAAGAGACTAAGGACAGATCTAAAAATAAGACTAATTCTTGAGAAACAGGAAATTTTGTATCAAAGTAGAAAGTAAATCCTGGAGGATTGTGGGGGAGAAATATGTCTGAATGTGCACCCCTCATTCTTCCCTGGAATGGAGTAGTAAGCTTTTACATGGTGCCTGTTGTGATTATTCAGCGAATAGGTGAATAACAATAAAAGTATTAGTGACTTAAAAGAATGGCATTTGCTTTCCTTCTGAATCTTTCCTTCTGAATCTATGTGGCAGGCACCCACCAGCTCCTTTGGCTGCATCCACTATGGGTACTGAGGATTTATTGCAGAGGCCTGCCCTCTCCCCATCTGTCCATCGTGCTGGCTCTCCATTGAAAATCTTAGGTAGAAGTTAGTCCTACACGTGGCCACTATGTTTGGTTGCTCACAACACAGTGGCTGGGATCTGGATCTGCTACTACTTTGTGAAGTAGTCTCAGAGCCCTTCCTAGGTTCAAGAGGATGGAAGCTAGCTTCCCCTGCTGCCTTGGCTGGAAGTGGGACTAAAGTGCTGCCATGTCATTGTCTGAGGCCAGGATTTTTCCAGAAATGAGGACAGGGCTCTGTTTTTCACTTTGGGTTTTAGATTTTCTTGGCAGCTGGTGTGGCAATTATGGTGCCTTTCCTGAAGTCAAGAAGACACTGTATGGTTAAGGATGGTTTGAGACTGCTGATCACAGAGGTCTAAAGGCCTGAGTCGGGGTTCTGAATTTGTCTTTGGAGTTAGGGAAGGGTAAGCATTTAAATGCAGCGCCCTCTCAGTGCCTCTGTCAACTCCTTTCACCCTGGTTTCTTTTTTTTTCTTTTTTTTTTTCATCTCTTCCTCTCCTCAGCACCACTAGCCAGACCTAGTGTAAGTCAGCAGAGAGAGGGGTCTAAGGCTTCCTGAAGAGGGTCAGTACCTTGGAGGAAGGAATGCAAGCCCCAGTCTCAAAAGTGTGGTCCTGTACAAGTAGGTCCAAATAGAGATAGAAGAGGTCTTTGACAAAATGCAATAGAAAACAATTCAAAAGAAAGGTGTTCAGAAGTAGAGCATTGTTTCTGCAGTGAAGACATTCTTTAGATGTCCCCGGTGCATGGTGACTTCAGAGAAAAGTTGCCATTTTAAAGATCAAGGGGAACAAATTCTTTTTCTTACAGAGCAAAGAAATTTTCTAGAGAAATAAAATAAAAAAAACTTAGAGGCCAGCTTCAAGAGGTTTGGCATGAACTGGGTGTGCACAGATTGTCATTTTCCATGTCACAGACTTGCATCCTGAAGACCTATATTTACAAACCACTTTCCATTGGACTTAACCATAGGTTTATTTTTAACACAGTGCCCAGAGCCAGGGCCAAGAAAAGACTTTGGCAGGTCATCGAGTCCATCTTTACACGTGAAAGAAATGGCATCAGCCACACCCAGAGGGCCATGTTCCAGGAGTCAGGGAATATGATGTGGAGACCTTGGAGTCTGGCCATGCTGCAGTGGTCCATCTCTTTCCCTTGGTCCCTTTCCATGTTTGGTCAACAACAGTTCACACTGTCAGTCCCCGGCCAGGATGACACTGTGGCTTGTACAAGGAACCCAGGCCTTGAGCAGAGGCATGATGTTGCCAGTGATAGGGCACTTTGAACTGCATCTAACTAACCCTAAACCTAAACCTAAACCTAACTCTAACCCTATCTGTTCCAGGTGGTCATGATCCATCTTCAGGCCAGACAGCCTCAGAGCCCTCAGAATGCCAGGGTAGGAGTTTCAAGACAGAGCATGAAAATGCCAGTGTGAACGAGTGGGCTTCCCCAGCCAGCCCCTGATCCTACAGTCATGGCTGGAAAACCACACATGGCTGGAAAGTCAAAGTCAGGGTGTCAGCTGGGCCACTTCTGTGGCTCGTCTCTCAGCTTATGAGCAGTATCTTCTTCTTGGCTTCATGTGGTCTTTCTCTGTGACTGTCTGTATCCCTGTCTCCAGTCAGAGTAGATCAGGGTGTGCTATACTGAGAAAGCATGAAAAGTCTGAAAGGTTTTTTTACTTGTCCATGTCTGAGGGCTGGGGAGATGGTTCAGAGGGTAAAGTGCTGTCCAGGCTTGCATGGAGAGCTGAATTTGGATTCCCATCACCGATATAGAAAAAGAAAAAAAAAAAAAAAAGGTAGATGTGCCAACACGTGTCTATAATCTCAGCCCTGGACAGGAGGATTCTGGGGCTTTGCTGCTTATCTCCTGTTGCAGAATCAGTGAGCTCCAGGTTCAGGGAGAGACCCTATCTCAAAAACCAAGGTAGAGAGTAATAGAGGAAGACACCCAACATTGACTCCTGACTTCCACATGACATGCAATATGTGTACCTATGAATCCATATGCACAAGAATACATATGCATGCCTATACCACATGCAACATATACATGCATAAGAAACAAAATTATGAGGGTTAGTATGATAGAGGTCTGTGGTAAAGTCTTTTGCTACAAACAAGGCCCTGGCTTCAACCCTTAGCACCATGTTGAGAGACACAGAGAAAGAGAAAGAGAGAGGAGAGAGAAAGATAGAGATATGTTTCTAATTTTTTTTAATTTTTATTTATTTCTGTATGTGTATGAATGTACTGTCTGCATGCAAGTCTGTGCACCCGTGTCGTGCAATGCTGCAGAGGTCAGAAGAGGGTGTCAGATTCCCCTGGAACTGGAGTTCTCCTGGAATTGGAGTTTCAGATGGTTCTCGGCCGCCATGTGGGCACTGAGGATCGAAGCCGGGTCCTCTGCAAGAGCGGTCGGCGCTCCCAACCACTAGGCCATCTCTCCAGCCCGAGATATGTTTCTTACCACAAAGGAATATAAAATTATTTGAAGGATAAGAGAAATACCTATGTAATAATTTAGTGTAGTAAATGTCAGGCCAGCCAGACATGGTGGTGCACACCTTTAATACCAGCACTCAGGAGGGAGAGGCAGGTGGATCTCTGTGAGTTCAAGGCTAGCCTGATCTACATAGTAAGTTCTAGGCCAGCTGGGGTCACAGGGAGACCTTGTCTTAAAAATACCAAAAAAAAATTTTTTTTATTAATTAAATAAATAAATAAATGGATTCACACATCTTACCTTCAAGTGGAAAATATGGACCCTGGGTAGGAGGACACCCTGAGAAATATCCATGCTGTTGAAAGCTCTCAAAGAACAATAGGTCCAGGTGTGGTGGTGCACGCCTTTAATCCCAGCACTCGGAAGGCAGAAGCAAGTTGATTCATCTCTGTGAATTCAAGGCCAGCCTGATCTACAGAGCAAGCTCCAGGTCAGCTGGGACTAAACGGAGACCCTGTCACAAAAAGCCGGGCGTGGTGGCACACGCCTTTAATCCTAGCACTTGGGAGACAGAGGCAGGCGGATCTTTGTGAGTTCAAGGCCAGCCTGGTCTACAGACTGAGTTCCAGGACAGCTGCAGATACAGGGAGACCCTGTCTCAAAAGACCAAAAAAAAAAGGAGGTAGGATTTGGATTAAAGAGTTAAAATTGTACTCAGATATTTTAGAAATGGCGTGAAAATTCGAATTTTAGATGTAGGTTTGGGGGAAGAATACAGTATTGTAAAAATTCCTTGTGGAGATCTCCCAAGACCACCTGAAGCACAGGTAGGAGCTGGGTGCTTCAGCTAGGCAGATTGACTGCATCTCGATGTCTTTGGCTCGATTGGCTTCTGTGGTAGAGTTGTCCTCCCTGCTGGTATAAAAGGTGGGTTTGTGTGAGTCTTGAGATCGGGGATCTTCCAAACAACCTGAAGCACAGAGTACCAGGGTGCAGGGTAAACAGCACCCCCTCGAACTGGGATTGTCTAAGGAGTGTCCAAGTGGATTCTTTGGAGAACCTTCAGAACAGAAAGGGAAGAGTGAGTTAGAATTCCAACAGAAAGCCTAAAGCTTAGAGAAGTCAATACTCCATAAGCAAGGAGTAAAGGAGAAAAACAAATCAATCAAACAAACAATGAAGGCATCTGAAGGAGCCAGCAAAGCAAAGCCTTCAACACAGTGAAGAGGCATTTGGGATTCACATTGGTATACAGGCAAAGAGAAACCCATATGCCAGGGACACGAAGAAGAGACAACATGATAATTCCACACTAAGCTCTACCAACCCTGTGGAAGATTCCTACAGTAGGACCCCCCCCCCCCGGGGATGGCCCAGCACATACATATTAGAAGTCCAGTACAAGATTATAAGGAGCAAATCAAAGAATTAAGAAAAGAGAATGAAAAACTCAAGAAGGACCTAGAGAGAGAATGACAAACTCCAGAAGGAAGTGGAAACAGTGAAAAGATTCCTTGTTGAAAAAGATAAGGAAACCAAGGAGCGAAGCAAAGAGCTACAGGAAGAGATTGAGAAGCTCCAAAAGGAAGTGGAAATACTAAAGAAATCAGAAGAGGAAATGAAAAGGGAAATCAAACACTCATCCAATCAAGAGGAAAGGAATGGAAAAAGCCTCAGAAGCAGAATAGAAGAAGCAGAGCAAAGAATATCAGACCTGGATGATAACACAGAACAACTAAAAACCTCAAGTAAATATTATAAAAAAATTTAAAAATACACAAAAGTGGAACAACCAGGAACTGTGGGACACTATGAAAATGTCAAACCTCTGCATCATAGAAATAGAGGAAGGAGAAGAATCCCAAGAGAATGGTATTAATCAGATCTTTAACAGAATAATAGATGAAAATTTCCCCTAACTAAAAAAAGACAAACCAATACCAATACAAGAAGCACATAGTACTCCAAACAGACAAGATCAGAAAAGAAACTCTCCACACCATATCATAGTTAAAATGCTAGATGCCCAAAACAAAGACAAAATTCTGAAAGGCACAGGAGAAAAACAAGTGACCTATAAGGGGAAACTTATCAGAATTACAACTGACTTCTCACTGCAAACTATGAAAGCAAGAAGAATGTGGAACAAAGCATTCCCAGGGCTGAAGAACAATAGATGCCAACCCAGGTTATTATACCCAGCAAAAATGTTGATTATAGTTGAAGGAGAGAGAAAAATCTTCCATGACATAAGCAAGATGAAAGAATACATGTCTGGAAAACCAACCATTCAGAGAATACATGAAGTAATTCAAAGGACAGAAGAGAGGAGCAACCATCCCCAGGCACCTAGAAAGAGAAATGAATAAAAGCATAACTGCAGAAGCAAAAACCTAAACCAAAACCACAAATGGATAATAAGGCAAAAAGAAGCAACACAAACCTATCAGTCATAACCTTAAATATTAATGAACTAAATTCCCCAATCAAAAGACATAGACTAGGAGATTGGATTAGGAAACAGAACCCATATATGCTGTCTACAAGAAACACATCTTACCCTCAAGAACAGGCACCACCTTGAAGTGAAAGGATGGAAAAAAATATTCTAAGCAAATGGTACCACAAAGAAATAAGGTGTTGCTATTTTAATATCAGACAAAATAGACTTCAAAGTAAAAGAGCTCACTCTGTAGACCAGGCTGGCCTTGAACTCACAAAGATCCGCCTGTTTCTGCCTCCTGAGTGCTAGGATTAAAGGCATGCGCCACCATGCCCGGCTCACCTTACCCTCAAGGACAGGCACCACCTGACAGTGAAAGGATGGAAAAAAATATTCCAAGCAAATGGTACCACAAAGAAAGCAGGTGTTGCTATTTTAATATCAGACAAAATAGACTTCAGAGTAAAAGAAATCAGAAGAGACAACGAAGGCCATTACATTTTTATCAAAGGAACAATTCACCAAGAAGATTTCACAATTATGAATATATATGCACCAAACTCTGGCGCACCAAACTTTATAAAGACAATTCTCCAGGACCACAAGTCACACACTAACCCCAGTGCACTCATAGTAGGGGACTTCAATACCCCACTGAGCCCTTTGGACAGGTCAACAGGACAAAGAATAAACAGAGACACATCTGAACTGAACAATATGATACATCAAATGGACCTCAGAGACATCTACTGAATATTCCATCCTAATATCAGAGAATACACTTTCTACTCAGTACCCCACAGAACATTCTCCAAAATCGACCACATACTGTGGCACAGAAGAAACCTCCACAAATACAAAAAGATTGAAATAATTTCATGCATTCTATCAGACCACAGCGCAATAAAGCTCAATATCTACATCAGGATAAGCCCTACTATGTACATGGAGACAACACACTCTTGAATAATGAATGGGTCAAGGAAGAGATAAAGAAAGAAATAAAAGCATTCCTGAAACTGAATGACAATGATAATACAACACAAGAAAACCTATAGGATACTTTAAAAGCAGTCCTAAGAGGGAAGTTTATAGCCCTGGTTGCCTAAATTAGAAAAACAGAAAGAGCACAAGTGAACAATCTAACACTGCAGCTAAAAGCACTTGAGAGGCAACAACAGATGAACCCTAAATGCAACAGACAGTAAGAAATAACCAAACTCAGAGCAGAAATCAATGAAATAGAAACAAAGAAAACAACACAAAAAATCAATGAATCCAAAAGTTAGTTCTTTGAAAGAATAAACAAGATAGACAGACCTCTAGCCCAGTTAGCCAAAAGAAAGAAGGAACAACTCCAAATCAATACAATCTGTGATGAAAAGGGAAAATCACAACAGACAATGAAAAGATCCAGAAAATCATACTGGAATACTTCAAAAACCTATACTCTACCAAGTTTGAAAACCTAGAAGAAATGGATGAATATCTAAAATGCTGGGACTCACCAAAGCTCAACCAAGAAGATATCGACAGCTTAACCAGACCCATAACATATGAAGAAATTGAAGATGTAATAAGAAACCCCCCAACTCAAAAAAGCCCAGGCCCAGATGGTTTCACAGCAGAATTCTATAAAACATTTCAAAAAGACTTACAACCATTATCACTGGAATTGTTTAGGATAAAAACAGAGGTAATTCTCCCAAATTCCTTCTATGAAGCCAGCATCACTCTATTACCAAAACCAGGCAAAGATACAACCAAAAAGGAGAACTATAGACCCATCTCCCTAATGAACACAGATGCCAAAATACTAAACAGGATACTGGCAAATCGCATACAGAACCACATCAAGAAAATCATCCATCATGACCAAGTTGGATTCATACCAGAGATGCAGGGATTGTTCAACATATGAAAATCAACATATCAAGCATATAAGTGGACTGAAAGACAAAAACCACACCATCATGTCAATTGACTCGGAAAAAGCCTTTGACAAAATCCAGCATCCCTTCATGCTTAAAGTCCTAGAGGGAATTGGAAAAAGCCTTTCACAAAAATCCAGCATACCTTCATGCTTAAAGACCTATAGGGAATTAGATTGGAGGGATCATTCCTCAATGTAATCAAAGCCATATACAGGAAACCCACAGCCAATATCATCCTAAATGGGGAAATGACAGAAACATTCCCTTTAAAGGTAGGAACCCGGCAAGGCTGCCCCCTATCACCACTCCTCTTCAACATAGTGCTTGAAACACTTGCTAGAGCAATAAGGCAAGAAAAGGATATTAAAGGAGTACTAATTGGAAAAGAGGAAGTCAAACTATCCCTATTTGCTGATGATATGATTGTTTACTTAAGGGATGCAAAAAACTCCACCAGAAAACTCCTAGAAACGATTAACAGCTTCAGCAAAGTGGCAGGATACAAAATTAACCTTAGAAAATCAATGGCCTTTCTTTACACCAAGAACAAGCAACTGGAGAAAGAATTCAAAGAGACCTTCCCACTCACAATAGCCTCAAAAACAATAAGATACCTAGGAACAAACCTAACCAAAGACACCAAAGACCTCTACAACAAAAATTTTAAACCCTTAAAGAAAGAAATTGAAGAAGACCTCAGAAGATGGAAAAACCTCCCATGCTCATGGATTGGGAAAATTAACATTGTAAAAATGTCCATTTTACCAAAACTCTTGTATAGATTTAATGCAATCCCAATCAAAATCCCCAAGAGTTTCTTCACAGGCTTGGAAACAAAAGTTCTTAAATTCATTTGGAAAAACAAAAGACCCCGAATAGCCAAATCAATCCTGAGTGAAAAGAGCTACACAGGAGGGATCTCTATACCAGATTTTAAACTATACTACAGGGCTATAGTCATAAAAACAGCCTGGTACTGGCACAAAAACAGACCTGTTGACCAATGGAACAAAACCGAAGATCCAAATCTGAGCACATACAATTTCAGCCATCTCATATTTGACAAGGGGGCCAAGAAACCACAATGGAGAAAAGACAGCATCTTCAGCAAGTGGTGTTGGCAAAACTGGATCACCACTTGTAGAAGAATGAAATTAAACCCCTACCTCTCACCCTGTACAAAAGTCAACTCCAGATGGATTAAAGACCTCAACGTGAAACCCCAAACTCTGAAGGTGATAGAAGAAAAAGTTGGCAGCAGACTACAAGACATAGGCGTAGGAAAAGACTTCCTAAATCAGACAGCAGCTGCACAAGAATTAAGGTCGACAATTGACAAATGGGACCTCATCAAACTCAAAAGCTTCTGTACATCAAAAGAAACAATCAAGGAAGTGAAGAGAAATCCCACAGAGTGGGAGGAAACCTTCACTGCAGATACATCTGACAAAGCATTGATTTCCAGAATATATAAACTACTCAAAAAACAAAGAAAAAAGAAAACAAATGACCCGCTCAATAGATGGAGCAAAGAACTGAACAGAGACTTCACAAGCGAGGAATTAGAGATGTCTGAGAAACACCTCAAGAACTGCTCAACATCACTAATCATTAAGGAAATGCAAATGAAAACCACTTTAAGATATCATCTTACTCCAATAAGACTGGCTAGGATCAAGAAAACAAATGATACCAAGTGCTGGAGAGGTTGTGGGGAAAGGGGAACACTCATCCACTGCTGGTGGGAATGTAAACTCGTACAGCCACTATGGAAAGCAGTGTGGAGAACCCTTGGAAGACTTGGAATGAACTTGCCACCCGACCCAGCCATACCACTCCTGGGCATGTACCCTCAAGACTTACGCCACCACAGAGATACATGCACGGCCATGTTTATTTCAGCTCTCTTCACAATAGCAAAGAGCTGGAACCAACCTAAGTGCCCCTCAAGTGAAGAGTGGATAGAGAAAATGTGGTACATCTACACAATGGAGTTCTATGCAGCGGTAAAGAAAGATGACATCATGAGCTTTGCAGGTAAATGGCTGGAGTTAGAAGTTATCATGCTGAGTGAAGTAATACAGTCCCAGAAAAACAAATTATGAATTTTATCCCTCATGTGTGGATGCTAGCACCAATTACCTAATTGTATGGCCAATTGAGCAACGTCAATGTGATCTGAAAACAACTGTGCTCTTATATTGTGAATCCCTTTAAATATATTAAAAAAATAAAATAAAATAATAAAAATTCCTTGTATGGATGTAGCCATTTGGTTCATTTGTAACCTGCTTTGCTCATAAGCCTACAACATCCAGCATCTAAGATACTTTTCCTGTGTGTTTACATTTTAACTGTCACCCTCAGTGTAGCATTGGCAGCCTTAGCCTCTTTTCACCTTGTGCTCAGTGGTAATGTTGGATACATTCTTTTCCTTGTGCAATTGTCCCTCCACCTGCCAGGCCACTGTTTGCTTTACCTGTGAGATTGACACTCTAAACATGGGACCTGTCTGTGTTCTTGGTCCCTGGGAGTCTTTGCAGTAACTGCTACAATACACACACTGTTCATTGCAAAGGAACTTGGAAATGTAAAACAGCAGAGGACTGTAGTTTACCATCTGACATGTACCTTAGTATGTCTCCCTCTACCTATATACACGTGCCTCTATTCTTTTTAGTTTATATACGGGTCTTCAGCCTGTCATACTCACATGTCTCACACAGCTTTACACGTCAAATAAGTGGCATAGGTTTTATCATGTCACTAAAAGTTCATGCATTGAGCAATCCCCTTAAGGTTCTTCATAGATGTTTGTCCCCACCCCTTTCATTGGATATGTTTCTGTCCATGGATATGCTGACAGAAGGATGAATTTACTGTCAGTGTGAAGGGCTGGGTCAAAAGATGAAGTATACATGTCAACTTTCACACTGTGGTCCCTGACAACTTTCCTCTCCATCCCTGATTATTTCTGCAGAATGAATTTCCCCACATTAAGTACTTTGGACAACACTTTCTGCAGCTTTTAAGCTTTTTGTCTGTGTCACCCACCATATTACCCTTGTGCCCCAGGTGGTACAGCCAGCAGCAGGGGGCCAGACACATGCTTGTTATCTCTCCAGCACTTTGCACCTTGTCCTGAAAACCCCAGATAAGTCAGCGTGGCTGTTTAAAACTCAAATGGTGGAAGGTTTGCTATGAAAGTGACAGCCTTGCATTGGAACCAGCACCCCACTCCACCCTAGGAGACACTTCTTTGTGTGGTTTCTGGGTTTAGTTCCTCTCCTAACCTCAAAATGGCATGCTTATCATACATGCCACACATGTACACAGTGTACCCATGTGTGCATACACACATGTATGCACACAGAAACATGAGTATGCACAAATGTACATACATATGTATATACATACATACACATGCTTCAGCATAATTTACTTTGGGTGAGATTTTGGCTCTCTTCCCCCCCACCACCACGCCCTTTGCACACTCATTTCTTAAGTACTGTGTGATCTTTTTTTTAAAATTTTTTTTATGTGTATGAATGTACTGTCTGCACGTAGGTCTGTGCACCCATGTCGTGCAATGCTGTGGAGGTCAGAGAGAGTGTCGGATTCCCCTTGAACTGGAGTTCTCCTGGAATTGGAGTTACAGACAATTCTCAGCCACCATGTGGGTGCTGGGGATCGAATCCGGGTCCTCTGCAAGAGTGATCAGCACTCTTAACCACTAGGCCATCCCTCCAGCCCCCTTGTGTGTGATCTTTAAACCTCTCTAAGTTGGTGAGACTGGAGAGATGGCTCAGTGGTTAAGAGCACTGGCTCAGTTCCCAACACCCACATGGTGGTTAACAGCCATCCTTAACTCCAGTTACAGGGGATCCAACGCTCCTCTTCTGTCCTCCACAGGCATTATACAACATGGGTATACTTGCATACATGCAGGCAAAACACTCATATACATAAGAAATAAATTAAGGGGCTGGAGGTCTAGTGGTTAAGGGCACCAACTGCTCTTACAGAGGACCCGGGTTCGATCCCCAGCACCCAAATGGCGGCCGAGAACCATCTGAAATTCCAATTCTAGGAGAACTCCAGTTCCAGGGGAATCCAACGCCGTCTTCTGACCTCCGTGGCATTGCATGACACGGATGCACAAACTTGCATGCAGACAGTACATTCATACACATACAGAAATAAATTTTAAAAAATTGTTTTTTTTAAAAAAAGAAATAAATTAATTAAAACCCCTTTAAGTTGGGAAGGACAGTCTGGCTTCTTGACAGGCTTTAGTGTAATGGTTGGAACCTCTTTCTTTATCCAATGCTTCCTTCCTGCTCTCTTTCCTTGTCTTTCTTCCCTTCTTCTTTTACTTTTTTGTAAATTGTATCTATTTTGAAGACTGACCATTTCCATTCATTCTATCCTGGAGCATTTATGATTATGTCTTCTGTACTTCACCCAAGGGTTGATTCTTAAAGCTCTATGTGTGGTGGACTTACCTATAATTACCATACTTGGGAGGCTGAGGCCGGAAGCTATCAATTTCTAAGTCAGCCTGGCAGTCATGTAGCAAGATGCTGACTGAGAGAAGGAGCCAGAGCTTCACTGGCTGTGTAAGTGTTCTCCCCTGTCTTCATACAGAACATGATCCCATTTCATTTTTTTTTTTTTTATGTGTATGAATGTACTGTCTGCATGCAGGTCTGTGCACCCATGTTGTGCAATGCTGTGGAGGTCAGAAGAGGGTGTCGGAGTCCCCTGGAACTGGAGTTCTCCTGCAATTGGAGTTACAGACGGTTCTCAGCCGCCATGTGGGTGCTGGGGATCGAACCCGGGTCCTCTGCAAGAGCGGTCACTGCTCTTAACTGCTAGGCCATCTCTCCAGCCCCAATCCCATTTCATTCTTTGTGGGCCAAATGTCACAGTATTTGTCCCACATGAAAGATAATTTGCTTCTGCCAAGGCCAACTGAATTCTGTTCTTTGATGTTCTACAACTTATTCAGTCATATGTCCCAGTACTTTTATTTCCTACTTGAATTCTCACTTTCTTGGACATTTTTCCCTGGACCTATGGCCCTGTCTTGGTTTTACTATGCTAAGCATCATGCCTTCACAGCTTCTAGCTTACCCACTACCTCTCTGGTTCTGGCTGCCTGCTGTCTTTGTCTTGGGGCTGAGTGAATTCTCCTCTCGATGTTCTGCTCTGTAAGCCCCTGTCAGCTTCCTGCAGGTCCAACATCCTGGGATTTCCCCTTGCTGAACTGGAATTTAGTCCTGGTATTTTGTGTTTAGTTAAGTTTTTATACTTATTTTCCTGGAGTACATCTTGAAGGAACTTTCTCAAAATAGGAGATAACCTATACTACATCAGAAAATGATTTTATTCTGTCTCTTCACTTGACTGGCATAATCTACAGGTTTAGGTTCAGATAAGTTCATTAGCTTCAGAAAGTTCATTCCATTATCACTTATTGCTGATAAGTTTTGGCATGGGTCTTAGAATTGTAGATTGGTAGTATCCTCCTGAAGACTCTTTTGTCCCATTTTAATTTTTCCTTCTGCTCTTTGCTGCTAAAATTCCTTTTGGAGGTACACATGAATGTGGCATCCCACCTCCCCCTCCCCCTGTACCAAATGTATTGCAAGGAAAACTCTCCAAAACCACAGTTTGGAAGATTCTAGAATTTAATTGGGCCTGCTTATAGAGCAAATGGTTGGGGGGGTACTCACTTACAGGATAGGCTGCACTCTCCCTTTCCTCCTGTCCATACAGGGTCTTGGCATGGACCTTGTGACCTCCACCCAAGATGGTGATGACAAGAGAGCATCACCCCCTGGCATTCTCTGTTTATATTCCCTTAGCTCCTGCCTCTTTTTTAAATTTTATTTATTTTTTAATGCATATGAATGCACTGTCTGCATGTAGGTTTGTGCACCCATATCATGCAGTGCCATGGACGTGAGAAGAGGGTCTCAGATTCCCCTGGAACTGGAGTCAAAGATCGTTCTCACCTGTCATGTGGGTGCTGGGGATCGAACCTGGGTCCTCTGCAAGAGCAGTCGGTGCTCTTAATCACTAGGCCATCTCTCCAGCCCCAGCTTCTGCCTCTTACATAGCCCAGGCCAACTGGCTAGTTGGGAGGGGTAACTGACTCCCCTGATCTTTTATTTTCCCTCGGAAGGCATTTGATATCCAAGGTCAGTTTTTCTTTCAGAGGACTGTCCACACTACACCCACACCACCCAGGCCACTTTGAGTTTGGGGACTCCTGTGCTTCTTCCAGCCCAGGACAGGTAGTGTTTTTCTCATGATATTTCTCTGTCTTCCCATCTTTTCTTTTTTTTCTGGGAACCTCACTAGACTTCATTTCCAGAAGTCTCCCTAGCATCCTATCTATTTTTTCGTGGGAAACTTGTCTTCTTGAACATTTCAGAAGAAACTACTGAAGAACAATTTTTAAAATTTAAATTTAAGCATTTGCTGTGCCTAAATGAATTCTATTTACTCTGACTCTGAAACATTGCTTTTCCCCAGCATTAAGACTGCCCTGCCATGTGCTTCCTCCTCCTTCTCAGAAGTTTCCTCTCATTAGCCAGATGCTCTGTGTCTAGTAGCCTTTGCTGCTGCTGCGACAAACCTGCCAGACTCACTCTGCATTCTTGCCCCTTCCATCCAGGTTCTCCCAGCCTTCAAGGTCTACAGGAGCAGCCTCCTTCCAGAAATATCCCTCAGAGACTCCAAACCACCTCTCATTGTGTGTTCTATACAACTGAGTGGGCTAGGAGAAGCTCTAAGGAAAAGTTAATGATTATCCAGGTGCATATTTTACTAGAGGAACTATGCACAATGTTAAGAATATCACACACATATTTGGTAATGTGTATATGTATAAATGTGTATGTATTTTACTCAGAATTAATTAAAACCAGTTAAAATGTGATCCTCTGCAGCCATCATATTAAGCTAGGATTGTATTATACTATAGATATAGAAACCCTGCTTAGCTTGGGCTGGGGCTGTTGTTCAAGGGTAGAATGTTTGACCAGAACCCCCTCCCTCCCCACCCCTCTAGACTATCTTTGGAAAGATTTCATTTTCTCTAAGGCCAAGCATAAATGATTACTGCAGTTAGATCAGTGTCTCAAAGATGTCTAATTTGATATCTCTACAGTTTTCTTTGGCAACCAGACCTTCAAGATGACTGTTGTCACTCTTGCCGTCACATCTGTATTCAAAATAGGAAGAAGAGGAAGAACCAGGTCGTTGTCTTCCCTTTACTCCTAGCAGGGATGCTGGCTTTCCTTTGATGGCCCCTCTACTTTTGTCTCATGGCCTTACATGGGTTACATGAATGCTGCTAGTGTCAGAAGAAACTAGAACACTGTAAGCTTTGCTCTTCATAGTGAGAGAAGCAAGGCTGGGGAGTGGCTTTCAGAGAGCTGGCAAGACTGCCACAGCAAGCCAGATTGTGGAGGTGGTAAGAGCACTCATGCCATCCCTCGTAGAATGCTTGAGTGTCCCAGTTCTATGCTGGGTATGAGGTGGCACACAGCAGCTGGTCACTCTTGCTGGGGGGCAGAGGACAGGTCACTGTGCCTGGAGTGCAAAGGTTGGGGCAGCACAGTTAGGGACGGATGAAGCATGAGATGCTGGAAGCAGGAAAATGGGGACAGGAGTTGGAAGAGGGGCTTGTGTGTGCAGAGCTGATCGTTGGCTTTTACTGTTGCCCAGAACTGCCGGAGGGCCATGAAGCCAGGTTCTGGACCCCAGCCCCAGAACTTCTGGTATCAGAGGTCTCTGTTGGGCCTAGGAATTTGTTTCTGTTTAGTTCCCAAGGACAGCTGCTACAGAAGTAGAATGGACCCTTAGGCAGGTGGAACTTAACTGATTGAATTTAGAGGTACTTAATTTTATTATCTAAATAAAAATAATGGAAGGAGAACCTCCCAGTTATTTGAAAGATATGTGATGATCTGGTCAGTGAGGTGCTGGTGAGGCAAAGTGGACCTGCCTTGACTCTTGGGGGGCTCGACACTCACCCCTGGAAGTCCCAGCTTGGGCTCCAGACAGGCACATGGAGTCAGTGAGGTGCTGGTGAGGCAAGACAGAACTGCCTTGACCCTTGGGGGCCTACTGGGCGGGCCCAAAGTAGCAATCCCCCAACCCCCCACCCCATCAACCTGGTGGAGCTGTGGTGCAGAGGACCTAACAGGTGCAACATTGGTGATTATAATCTGTGCAGCCAATGTTGAGGTGCCAAAATCCAAAGAAACAAATAAACAGACAAATCCACATGCCAAAGACACAAAGAAAAAACAACATAGGAAAACCTCATAATAAATCCATACCAAACTTTACCAACCCTACAGAAGATCCCTACAATGAGATCTCTGAGGAAAGCAGCCAACACACCAACTTTAGAAGAACAACTCTAGATATATTAAAAGAAATTAGAGAACTAAGGGAAGAGAATGAAAAATTCAAGAAGGACCTAGAGGGAAATAACGACAAACGGTGGAAAGAAATAAGGGGAGAGATTGAAAAACCCAAGAAAGGCCTAGAGGGAGATAATGACAAATTTTCGAAAGAACTAAAGGGAAAAAATTACAAACTCGAGAAGGAAGTGGAAACACTGAAAAGATCCCAGGCCGAAATGAAAAAAAAGAAAATGACCTATGACCGAAGGAGCTACAAGACGAGAATGACAGGCTCCAGAGGGAAGTGGAAAATCTAAAGAAATCACAGGATGAAATGAAAAAAGGATATTGAACATTCATCTAACCACCAGGAAAGGGTGGGAAAAAGCCTCAGACGCAGAATGGAAGAAGCAGAAAAAAGAATATTAGACCTGAAGGATAATATGGAGCAACTAGAAACCTCAAGTAAAGATTATGAAAAATTTTTAAAAACACAAGAATGGAACAACTAGGAAATATGGGACACTATGAAAAGACCAAACGTCTGCATCATAGATAGAGGATAGAGGAAGGAGAAGAATCCCAAACAACACTATTGACAAGATCTTCAACAGGATAATAGAAGAAAATTTCCCCAAATTGAAAAAAGACAATCCTATACAAATACAAGAAGCACATAGAACACTAAATAGACAGGACCAGAAAAGAAATTCCCCATGCCATGTAATTATTAAAACACTAGATGCTCAAAACAAAGACAAAATACTGAAAGCCACAAAAGAAAAGAAAGAAAAAAAAAAGGCGAAACTGATCAGAATCACAGCTGACTTCTCAGTCCAAACTATGAAAGCTAGAAGAATGTGGACTGAAGGATTCCCTGTGGTAGAGACTACTTTAGATGCTAACCCAGACTACTGTATCCAGCAAAAATGTCAGTTATAGTTGGAGTAAGAAAAATCTTTCACAACATGAACAAGATGAAAGAATCATGTCTAAGAAACCAACACTTCAGAAAATCCTTGAAGCAATCCAAAGAACAGAGGAAAGGAGCAACTATCCCTAAGCAATTAAAGAGAGAAATCAACAAAACCATAATAGAGTAAATACAAACATAGACCAAGAATGCAAATAAAAAATAAGGTGAAAGGAAGCACCACACATCTTTCAGTAATAACCTTAAATACTAATGGTGTAAACTCCCCAATCAAAAGACATAGACTGGGAGAATGGATTAGGAAACAGAATCCTTCTATATGCTGTCTACAAGAAACCCATCTCACCCTCAAAGACAGACACCACCTTATAGTGAAAGGATGGAAAAAATAATCCAAGCGAATGGTACCAAGAAACAAACCAGAGTGGCTATTCTAATATCAAACAAAATAGATATCAGGGTAAAAATCAGAAGCGACAAAGAGGGCCATTACATCGTTGCCAAAGGAATGAGTAACTGTGAAGACTTCACAATCCTAAGTGTCTGTGCATCAGACTCTGGTGCACCTAATTTTATAAACACTACTCTGTATGACCTCCAGACACAGATTATTCCTAACACACTTATAGTAGGAGACTTCAACATCCCACCGAGCCCCTTGGGTAGATCAACTGGACAAAAAAAAAAAAAAATAGACATCAGAACTGAAAAATGGACCTCACAGATATCTACAGAATATTCTACCCAAACACCAGAGACTATAATTCTACTCAGCACTTCATGGAACATTCTCCAAAATCGACCACATACTGGAACACAAAAGAAATCTCAACAAATACAAAAGGATTGAAATTATTCCATGCATTCTATCAGACTACAGTGCAATAAAGCTCAATATGAGCACCAGAATAAGCCCAATTAACTACAAGAACACATGGAGGCTAAACAACACCATCCTGAATAATGAATGGGTCAGGGAAGAAATAGTGAAATAAAAGTATTCATGTAACTGAACAAAAAAGACAATACAACACAACAAAACTTTGGGATACTTTAAAAGCAGTCTTGAGAGGGAAATTTATAGCCCTAAGTGCCGACATCAAAAAAACAGAAAGAGAACAAATAAATGATCTAACACTACAGCTAAAAACACTTGAGAGACAACAACAAATGAACCCTAAACTCAAAAGACAGGAAGAAATCACAAAAATCAGAGCAGAAATCAGTGAACTAGAAACAAAGAAAACAATACATAGAATCAATGAATTCAAAAGAATAGACAGACCTCTAGCCCAGTTAACAAAAGAAAGAAAGAAAGGAAGGAAGAAAGAAAGAGCAACTCCAAATCAGTAGTATTCGTGATGAAAGGGGAAACATCACAACAGACAAAGAAAAGACCCAGACAATCATATGGGAATACTTCAAAAACCTATATTCCACTAAATTTGAAAACCTAAGAGAAATGGATGAATACTTGAAATCCTGGGAACCAACAAAGCTTAACCAAGAAGAGACTGACAGTTTAAACAGACCCATAATATTTGAGGAAATTGAGGATGTAATAAAAAACATCCCAACTAAAAAAAAGCCCAGGCCCAGATGGATTCACAGCAGAATTCTATAAAACATTTAAAGAGGGCCTACAACCATTACTACTCAATCTGTTCAGAAGGATACAAACAGAGGGAATTCTCCCAAATTCCTCCTATGAAGCCAACATCACCTTAATACCAAAACCAGGCAAAGATACAACCAAAAGGTGGATTCATACCAGAGATGCAGGGATGGTTCAACATAAGGAAATCAATAAATATAAAACACATAAATGGACTGAAAGACAAAAACCACATGATCATCTCATTTGATACAGAAAAAGCCTTTGACGAGATCCAGCATCCCTTCATGTTTAAAGTCCTAGAGGGAAATGGACTGATGGGAACATTCCTTAACATGATCAAAGCCATATATAGCAAACCCACTGCCAACATCATCCTAAATGGAGAAAAGTTGGAATCATTTCTCTTAAAGGCAGGAATCCGGCAAGGCTGCCCCTATCACCACTCCTCTTTAACATAGTGCTTGAAACGCTTGCTAGGGCATTAAGACAAAAGAAGGAAATTAAAGAAGTACTAATCAGGAAAGAAGAAGAAGTTAAGTTGTCCCTTTTTGCAGATTATAGGACAGTTTACCTAAGGGATGATAAAAACTCCACCAGAAAACTTCTAGAAAACTTCTAGAAATGATTAAGAGTTTCAGTAAAGTGGCGGGATATAAAATTATCCTGGAAAAATCACTATCCTTTCTTTACACCAACAATAAACAAGTGGAGAAGGAATATAAGAAGACCTTCCCACTCACAATAGCCTCAAAAATAATAAAATACCTGAGAACAAACCTAACCAAAGATACCAATGATCTCTACAACAAAAATTTTAAACCCCTGAAGAAGGAGATTGAAAATGACATCAAAAGATGGAAAGATCTCCCATGCTCATGGATTGGAAAAATTAATATAGTAAAAATGTCCCTTTTACCCAGATTGATATACAGATTCAAAGCAATCCCAATCATAATCACCACGAGCTTCTTCACAGACTTGGAAAAAAAATCTTTAAATTATATGGAAAAACAAAAGACCCTGAATAGCTAAAGCAACCATGAGTGAAATATGCAATACAGGGGGGATTGGTCTACCAGACCTCAAGCTATATTACACGGCCATAGTCATAAAGAGCCTGGTACTGGCACAAGAACAGACCCATTGACCAATGGAACAAAACTGAAGATCCAAACTTGAGCTCATACAATTTCAGCCACCTTATATTTGACAAAGGGGAAAAAAAAAACCTCAATGGAAGAAGGATATAATCTTCAGCAAATGGTGCTGGCAAAACTGGATCACCATTTGTAGAACAAAATTAAACCCCTACCTCTCACCCTGTACAAAAATCAACTCCAAGTGTATCAAAGATCTCAACATAAAATCTGAAACCCTGAAAGGAATAGAAGAAAAAGTTGGTAACAACCTACAAGATATAGGTGTAGGAAAAGACTTTCTAAATCAGACAGTAGCTACACAGGAAATAAGGTTAACAGTTGACAAATGGGACCTCATCAAACTCAAAAGCTTCTGTACAGCAAAAGAAACAATCAAGGAAGTGAAGAGAAAACCCACAGAGTGGGAGGAAATCTTCACCAGTGATTCATCTGACAGAGCATTATCATCATTATCATCAAGAATATAGACTACTAAAAAACAAAGAAGAAAGCAAATAACCTACCAAAAGATGGAGTAAAGAGCTGAACAGACACTTCAGTAGTGAGGAAGGAAAGATGGCTGAGAAACATCTTAAAAGGTGTTCAACATCAGTAATAATTAAAGAAATGCAAATTAAAACCACTCTCAGATATCATCTCACTCCAATACGACTGGCTAAGATCAAGAACACAAAAGATACCAAATACTGGAGAGGTTGTGGGGAAAGGGGAACACTCATCCACTGCTAGTGGGAATGTAAACTTGTACAACCATTATGGAAAGCAGTGTAGAGAACACTTAAAAGACTCAAAATGAGCCTACCACCTGACCCAGTCATACCAGTCCTGGGTGTATACCCACAAGACTCATCCTACTGCAAAGATACATGCACATCCATGTTTGTGGCAGCTCTCTTCACAATAGCAAAGAGCTGGAACCAACCCAAATGCCCCTCAGCTGAGGAGTGGATGACAAAAATGTGATACATCTACACAATGGAGTACTCAGCAGTAAAGAAAGATGACATCATGAACTTTGCAGGGAAAAGGATGGAACTTGAAGCCATTATGCTAAGTAAAGTAACACAGTCCCAGATAGACAAGTGGCGAATGGTCTCCCTCATTTCTGGATGCTAATACCAAATCCCCAGATGAAATGCTAGTTGACCAACATTATTGTTATATTTCTGTTCATCTGAAAGCAACTATGTTGTTATAATGTAAATCTCTTAATGGGCTCTAGAATCGATCCACCACTTACAGTAATTACCAACTCTGTAATTACTGCATATGAGTGGAAAGTATGTACGCATATTTTAGAGTAGTATAAAATTAAAGGAGGAAAAATAAGATGTGATGATCCTATATTTTCTTATCTCCTGTATATTTGTTCTGGTGACTGGGGGAGGTGTCCCTGTCCAGTGCCAGCTTCTTCATGGGGACAGCAAGCAACTGACCCTGAAGCTCCACTGGCATACAGACTGCCTGTTCAGACCTTTCCCAGCTCAGTTAGCAGCTCCTAGGACCAAGCTAGGGTCTGCCAGATGGTACAAGTTCCAGAGGCTATGGGGATGCTCACTCTAACCTTTCCTCTTGCTTTCTCTGCCTCTGCCCACCACCGAGACTCCCCCCATGGCTCCGCATCCACCTGACCAAAGATCTGGGAGGATGGAATCTCAGTGTCAGTCATTTCTAAGTCAGGTATCACCCTTCATATCCCCAGCTGAAGGGAACACCAGGTATGGTTCAGAGCTCGAGTGCCACAGGGCATCCTCGGGAAGGCATTTCAGGAAGAACACATAGGATGTGGTGGGTGATGATGGGAGGCCAGCTGGGGAGATGGGCTGGAAATCTTCCTGGTATGCCAGATTGAGCTCTTCTAACTTGGAACTATGCAGACAAGAGGGGGCCACAAGTGCTAAAACCACAGCAGTGTGACACCGAGAAGTTATGGCAGCCTGTCAGTGTAGCAAGCTGAGGACACCACGACAAGCAGTTCTGCTCTGCCAGGCTCCTTCTGCCTCAGGTGCCTGACTCAATGGCAGCAGCGCAGCCCCACTGGCCAAAAAGGAGGCTTTGTGTGCTGAGGGGAGAACTACTAGGCAACATGGCAGGAAAGACTTCAGAGTGATGACTTGCTTTCTGTTTCACATTACATAACGTATACCTAGTCATCAGGGTTCAACTGCACCAGTTACTAGCTGGGTGCATGTGAAGACTTTTGGAAATTAGGAAGCAATGTGATATCTAGGATTAAAGCATTGTATGTATTTCAGGACCTCTCAGTCCCTTTGATGTTTGAGTAGGACTTGGTTAAGGGGGAAGCTCATCTCCAGTCCTTCCCTAACTTGGATCCATGGGAATTTTTTTTTTCCTGCAGAGTGTCTTTGGGAAACATTTTAGGTAATGTTTGTAACATTTCTGTGGCCTACCGTTCCCAAATATGTGTGACACTGACAAGTTTTCTGTTGGTCGTGTGGATTGTTCTGAGGATATAAATAGAACAGTGCAAAGTTTTTAGATCAGCTTGCCTTGGCTCTGTTTTGCTTTTAGGCTGTTCAGTATGAAATCAAAAGAAAATCAAAAAGTCATACCTTGTGCTTGGTGTCACCTACACAGTGCCTGTCGCCACAGCGACTCATCCCTTGGACACAGTGGAGAGTGTTCCAGCAGACGCTGAGTGATCTCTGTCTTTCACATAGGAATCTGAGGCCAAGCCTTCCTCACAAATCCTGGCGGCCTCCTTCTCACACTGTAGCCCTAGCTCATTGGCTACCTGACTTGCTTTGCTTCTTTTAGCTCAAAATGTTGAGCCTCTTTCTCAGGCAGGAGGCTTCACAACTTCATTTGACCATCAAGTTTTTGACCCCCAACTTTCAGGAACGGACTTGAGCAGTTTGTCTACAGAAGAGAGAACGTAACTTTGTGCTGTCTTAGACATGCAACTCCCAGGCTGGTCCTGATGATTTTCATCTGTCTACTAATGCAGGCATCTTACCTATAGTGAACTGTCAGGGCTGCCAGCTGGCTGGCCAGGGTCCTGTTCTCTGGGCAGCTAGAGACTATGAATAAGCTCCTTCCAGCATGATTCTGGGCAACTTCTGTGACTACCTCTGGACACAGTGAGTCACAGCAGGTGACTCTATAGTGCTTAGCATGCTGACCCTGCAATCCTCTGGGCTCTCTGGCCATGGCTAGTCTTCCATCTCCTGGCCTAGTATTGTGTTATAGAAGTCCCCGCTGCCTCTCCTTGACATTGCTGCCATCTTTGTGCCTACATCTACCACAGCAGGTGCTTGATACTGCCATGGCTACTTTCTCTGTGTCCCCAGCTCTGCCCACTCTCTTAATGATAGATAACAAAATTGGGTAAGAGAAGACCTTTTGAGAGTAGCCTTCTTTTGGGCTCACTGTTGCAACCGGGGCCAGCACAGTAGAATGCTTGTTCAGCCTTGAGAGAGGTGCTTGCTCCAATCACACACTGCACACCTTCCTGCTTAGGAAGACTGTGCTCAGGCCAATCACAGCAGTCCCTCTGCTGGCCACCAAGGGAAGTGGTCCTTCCTGCTTGGCCCTTGGAAATGGTTGCAGAATAATCTAGCCATCTTTGAGATTTGTGACAAAAAGAATTCCAGTCTAAGCTGCTTTAAATACCGTGGCTGGGGGCAGGCCTTCTTCAAGAGAAGAGTCATATCTTGACAACAGCAGCTGTGATTGTCATGTATCTTCTTCAAGGCATGTATGGAATATTAAATTATTTTTATAAATACTTAAGATTTAAAATGTTTTATTTTATATGTGTGTGATCTATGCACACCTGTGTATATGAGTGTGTGCACTCATGCATATGTGCAGAAGTAGGTGTCAGGTATCCTGCTCTCCACCTTATTCCTTTGAGACAGTGTCTTTCACTGAACATGGTATTATTCAGATGGCCAGCAATCCCCTGCAATCCCACGACTCTGACCTTTACAGGACAAGGGCTACTTGAGCATGCATCCATGCCCAGTTTTTTTTTTTTTCACATAAATTTATTTTTATGTTTTTTATCAAATCTATACCCCGTTGTCATCACCATTTTTCCCACCCACCCCCCAGAGTCATGCATCTTGCTTCAAAACATGCTTTTCACTCATTTCTCAGGTCTTTATCAATTCTCCATGAGGAAGAGTTGCCTGTTTTGAAGCAGTTCCCTTGTTTCAGTCAGTTCTCCGATCCTTTTGCTGTTGTTGTTGTGTCATTGTTGTTGTTGTTTCCAATAGCATCACTCCCAACTGCTTGGACAAAACAGCTCACGGGGCCATGCACAAGAAATTACTTACAACTAGGTAATTGGTCCAACTAGCATCCACAGATGAGGGATTACACCATTCTTCGTTTGTTTTTTCTGGGACAGTGTCACTTCACTCCGCATGCGTCCTCTCGCCCAGCCGTTTTCCTGCAAGCTCATGATGTCGTCTTTCTTATCACTGCATAGAACTCCAATTTGTAGGACTGTAACCCAATTTTCTCTATCACACTTCATCCGTTGAGGGCATTTGGGTTGGTTCCCAGCTCATATGCTATTGTGAAGAGACTTGAAATAAACATGGCCGTGCAAATATCTCTGCAGTGGGATGAATCTAGGGTCCATGCCCAGCGCAGTGTTATGGCCCTATGGGTCGGGTGGCAAGTTCATTCCAAGTCTTCCAAGGGTTTCTCCACACCGCTTTCCATAGTGCTTGCATGAGTTTACATTCCCACCAGCAGTGGATGAGTGTTCCCTTTCCCCACAACCTCTCCAGCACTTGGTATCATTTGTTTTCTTGATCCTAGCCAGTCTTATTGGAGTAAGATGATATCTTAAAGTGGTTTTGATTTGCATTTCCTTAATGATTAATGATGTTGAACACTTCTTAAGGTGTTTCTCAGCCATCTCTAATTCGTCACTTGTGAAGTCTCTGTTCAGTTCTTTGCTCCATCTATTGAGTGGGTCATTTGTTTTCTTTTTTCTTTGTTTTTTGAGTAGTTTATATATTCTGGAAATCAATGCTTTGTCAGATGTTTCTGCGGTGACAGTTTCCTCTCATTCTGTGGGATTTCTCTTCATTTCCTTGATTGTTTCTTTTGATGTACAGAAGCTTTTGTGTTTAATGAGGTCCCATTTGTCAATTGTTGACCTTAATTCTTGCACAGCTGCTGTCTGATTTAGGAAGTCTTTTCCTTGTCTTGTAGTCTGCTGCCAACTTTTTCTTCGATCACCTTCAGAGTTTGGGGTTTCACGTTGAGGTCTTTGATCCATCTGGAGTTGACTTTTGTACAGGCATGCCCAGCTTTTTATTACATGGGTGTCAGAATTTAAACTCAGGTCCTCATGCTTATGGAGCAAGTGTTCTTACCCACTGAGCCAGCTCCTCAATCCACTCATTAAGATGTTTTTTTGTTTTATCTTTCATTTTTTTCTTTTAATTTGAGCCAGGGTCCCACTGTATAGCCCTGGGTGGCTTGGAACTCCCTATGTAGACCAGGGTGGCCTTGAACTCATAAAGGTGTACCTGCCAATGCCTCCCAAGTACTGAGATTAAGGACATGTGCCACAAAATCCTGTATTTATTTTTAAAATAACGTTTAACTTATTCTTTGACAATTTTATACATATATTATGTCATGTATTTTGTCATATTCACCATCCACTCATCTTGCTTATTGGCCTCCTACTCTCTCTGGAACCCTCTTCTTGCCCCAAAGCTCCCCCCCCAATCCCACATCCTCTTTTCTCCCTTCTCCCCACTCTGTTATCTCTTTTATCTCTCCCCACAACCCAGGGACTTTAATTAGGGTTGTTTGTGTGAGGAAAGATGGAGTATTATTTGCTGGATCATAGCTTCTCTGTAGCTACAACCCTGAAGAAAAATGACTCCTTTGCCCCAGCAGCCATTAACACATAGCATCCTTAGCTAAGTGTAGGGCCTCAGGGCGACCTCCTCCACCCACATAGAAATGTTGATGGGCTCCATCTTGTGGAGGTTTTGTGCAGGTGACCACAGCTGCTGTGAGTTCATGATTACATCATGTCCAGAAGACTGTGATTCATGGCACCCATCCCCACCCTCTGGTTCTTCACCTTCCTTCCCACCTCTTCTGCACTGTTCCCTGGGCCTGAGGAGTTAATGATGTAGCACTCTAATTTTGAGCCTGCCAGTCAACAATGACTTATTCTTAGTACTTGGACCACTTATGAGTCTCTGCATATGAGTCACTGTCCACTGCAAAAAGAAGCTTCTCTGACCAAGTTTAAAACATCCCTAATCTATGGGTATAAGCACAAATATTTAGAAGGCAGTTTGACCTGACAATTTAGAAAATCCATAGTAGTATATTCCCTTAGGGCCTCTGACTTCCCTGGCCATGAGCTTTTGACCAGGTTTACAGTACCAGTAACAGCTATGAATTCATTCCTGTAGAGCAGGTCTTAAACTCACTCAGAAAGTAGTTGTAAATTTCATAGCATTCATGTCACTATTACACCTGTGGCACATCTTTCCTGGCAGGCCATTGTAACATGTAGGGTCCACAGCTCAGTAAGACCATTGTGGCTTCTCTCCTCCCACAGCCCAGATTGGACTTTTTTTGGCTTATGAAAGCTAGCCAGCAGGGATGTGTGCCTGTATGTGCTTTACAAGTGTTTTGTAGAGAATTTTTGCTTCTATGTTCATTAATGAAATGGGTCTGTCCTGGGGCTGAAGGGATGGCCTAGCGGTTGGGAGCGACGACCGCTCTTGCAGAGGACCCGGGTTCGGTCCCCAGCACCCACATGGCGGCTAAGAACCGTCTGTGACTCCGGTTCCAGGAGAACTCCAGTTCCAGGGGAATCCGAGACCGTCTTCTGACCTCCGCGGCATCGCACGACACGGGTGCGCAGACCTGCATGCAGACAATACATTCATACACATAAAAATAAATAAATAAATAAATAAATAAATAAATAAAAATTTAAAAAAAAATTAAAAAAAAAAAAAAAGAAATGGGTCTGTCCTTTCCTTTTTTTGGTTGCATCTTTGCCTGGTTTTGGTATTAGAGTGATGCTCGCTCCATAGAAGGAATTTGAGAGATTTCCCTCTGTTTCTGTCCTTTTGAGCAATTTGAGTGATAATGGTTATAGTTCCTCTTTAAATGTCTTATAGACTTATGCAGTAAATACATCTGGGCCTAGGCTTTTTTTTTAGTTGGGAGGTTTTATATTACTGTTTCAATTTCCTCACATGTTATGGGTCTGTTTAAGCTGTTGATATCTTCTTGGTTAAGCTTTGGTGATTTCCATGATTTCAGATGTTCATCCCTTTCTCTTAGGTTTACAGAATGAATGATGTAGAAAATAGAACATCAAGACAGGAAGATAACATATAAGAGCTGGAATGCTCAAGCAAAGATTATTTTAAAAAAATAAAAAAAAAAAACAGGAGTGGACTAATTAGGAAATGTGGGACACCATGAAAAGACCAAACCTACATGTCATAGGTATAAAGGAAGAAGAATTCCAGAATTATAGAAGAAAATTTCCCCAATTAAAGAAAGATTTACCCCTGTAGACAAATGCAACAAAACTGAAGATCCAAACAGCCACCTCATATTTGGCAAGGGGGCCAAGAAGACTCAATGGAGGAAAGATAGCATCTTCAGCAAATGGTGTTGCCAAAACTGGATCACCACTTGTAGAAGAATAAAATTAAACCCCTACCCCCAGCCCTGTACAAAAATCAACTCCAAATGGACCAAAGACCTCAACATGAAACCCAAAACTCTGAAGGTGATAAAAGAAAAAGTTGGCAGCAACCTACAAGACATAGACATAGGAAAAGACTTTCTTTTTTTTAATTTTTGTTTATTTTTTAAAGGATCCTACAATATAAGAGCACAGTTGTTTTCAGATCACATTAATGTTACTCAGTTTGCCATACAATTTGGTGATTTGTGCTACTATCCACAGATGAGGGATACCATTCGTCATTTTTGTTTCTGGGACTGTGTTACTTCACTCAGCATGATATCTTCTAGCTCCATCCATTTACCTTCACAGTTCATGATGTCATTTTTCTTTACTGCTTCATAGAACTCCATTGTATAGATGTACCACATTTTCTCTATCCACTCGTCAGTTGAGGGACACTTGGGGTGGTTCCAGCTCTTCACTATTGTGAAGAGAGCTGCAATAAACATGGCTGTGCATGTATCTCTGCGGTGGGGTGAGTATTGAGGGTACATGCCTAGGAGTGGTATGGCTGGGTCATGTGGCAAGTTCATTCCAAGTCTTCCAAGGGTTCTCCACACTGCTTTCCATAGTGGCTGTACGAGTTTACATTCCCACCAGCAGTGAATGAGTGTTCCCCTTTCCCCACAACCTCTCCAACACTTGGTAACATTTGTTTTCTTGATCCTAGCCAGTCTTATTGGAGTGAGATTTTATCTTAAAGTGGTTTTAATTTGCATTTCCTTAATTATAATAATCAAGAAAACAAATTATACCAAATGCTGGAGAGGTTGTGGGGAAAGGGGAACACTCATCCACTGCAGGTGGGAATATAAACTGTACAACCACTATGGAAAGCAATGTGGAGAACCCTTAAAAGACTCAAAATGAGCTTAGCATCTGATCCAGTCATACCACTCCTGGGTATATACCCACAAGACCATCCTACCACAGAGATTCATGCACATATATGTTTATTGCAGCTCTCTTCACAATAGCAAAAATCTGGAACCAACCCAAGTGCCCCTCAACTGAGAAGTGGATAGAGAAAATGTGGTACATGTACACAATGGAGTTCTATGCAGTGGTAAAGAAAGATGACATATGAACTGTGCAGGTAAATGGATGCAACTAGAAGATATTATGTTAAGTGAAGTAGTACAGTCCCAGAAAAGCAAACGACAAATGATGCTCCTCATCTGTAGATGCTAGCACCAAGTACCTAGCTGTGAGGCAAACTGAGCAATGTTAATATTATATTCCTTATGATCTGAAAACAACTGGTGCTGTTATACTGTGAATCCCTTAACAGGTTCAAGAATTAACCTACCATTTATTTTCAGACTTAGGGTATATATGCATATTTTAGTGTAATATAAAATCAAAATGGAATAATGTGAATTCTGAAATATGATTTGGAAACAACATATGGTTTGTTTTCAGATGACATAATTTTAGTATAGGTGAGACGTATGTGTCTATATCTAGATCTAGATAGATAGATGGATGGATACATAGATAGATAGATAGACAGACAGATAGATATATGCATACATTGAAGCAATACAAATTGGAGGGAACAACAACAACAGAAGAACTGGGACAAAAAAAGTCCACAAAAAAAAACCCTAACTGAAATAATGAAGTTCTCCCCAAAACAATAATACCCTGCTTTAAAAAAAAAAACTCTGGAAAGAGTCAGAAAAAGATGCATGACATGTATGGCAGAGTGCATGAACTCTGGTGGGCTGGGGGGCCATGGAAAGGGAAATTAGTCTAAATTGGATCGAGAAATGATGTATGATGTATGAAAAAGTTTAATAACAGTAAAAATATATTTAAAAATAAGTAAAAAATAAAAAAGACATACCTATGCAAGAAGCATATAGAACACCAAATGGACAGGACCAGAAAAGAAATTCTCCATGCCGTATCATAGTAAAAACACCAGATGCTCAAAACAAAGACAGAATACTGAAAGCTATAAGAGAAAAACAACAAATCTCATATAAAGGGAAATCCATCAGAATTACAGCTGACTTTTCAATGCAAACGATGAAAGCCAGAAGAGCTTCTGACTATAGATGCCAACCTAGAATACTTTACCCAGCAAAAATGTCTATTATTGTTGATGGAGAAAGAAAAATCTTTCATGATATAAACAAGCTGAAAGAGTACATGCCCAGAACCCTTCAGAAAATACTTGAAGCAGTACAAAGAGCAGAAGAAAGGAACGACTAAACCCAAGTTGGAAGCGAAAGTAACGATGAAGGGTATAACTGTGGAAATACAAACCTAGACCAGAAATACAAACAGAAACTAAAATGATGGGAAGCAACACACACATATATAATATATATTATATAAATATAATAACCTTAAATGTTAATGGTCTGAACTACCAAATCAAGAGACACAGACAGGGATAATGGATTAAGAAATTGAATCCATCTTTTTGTGGTGGACAAGAAACCCATCTCACCTTCATGGACAGGCACTATCTTAAGGTAAAAGGATGGAAAAAAATATTCCAAGCAATGGTACTATGAAGCAAGCAGGAGCTGCTATTCTAATAGACAAAATAGACTTCAAATTAAAATTAATCAGAAAAGATGAAGAGGGTCACAGCATTGTTATCAAAGAACAATTAACCAAGAAGATTTGACAATCATGAATATATATGCACCAAACTCTGGTGTACTGAACTTCATAAACACAATTCTACTTTAAGGCACAGCTTAATCCCAATACACTAATAGTAGAGGCAATACCCAACTCTGACCATTGGGGACAGGTCAACCAGACAAAGAATAAACAGAGATATCTGAACTGAACGATACACCAAACAGACCTAACAGACTTCTACCAAATATTCCACCCAAGCACCAAAGAATATACTTTCTATTCAGTTCTCCATGGAACATTCTCCAAAATCTACCACATACTGGGACACAGAACAAACCTCAACAAATACAAAAAAAAAAAAAATGAAATAACTCCTTACATTCTATCAGACCACAATACAATAACATCTAATATCAACACCAGAAGAAGCCCTACTATCTATAAGAACTCATGGAGACTAAACAACACATTCCTGAATAATGAATGGGTCAAGGGAAAAATAAAGAAATAAAAGTATTCCTGGAATTAAACAAATTAAACAACACAACAAAACCTGTGGGGCACTTTAAAAGCAGTCCTAAGAGGGAAATTTATAGCCCTAACTGCCTACATTTAAAAATCAGAAAGAGCACAAATAAATGACCTAACACTGCAACTAAAAACACTTGAGAGGCAACAAATGAATCCAGAACCCAGCAGTCAAGAAGAAATAACAAAAATCAGAGCTGAGATCAATGAAATAGAAACAAAGAAAACAATACAAAGAATCAATGAATCTAAGAGCTGGTCTTGAAAGGCTAAACAAGATAGATAGATCTCTAGCCCTGTTGACCAAAAGAAAGATCAAATGAATTTTAAAATTGGGTTTTCTAAGCATTTACTGATTACATTAATTTCATTGTGATGATCTTCTATCTAACTGTGCTCATTCCAAACTGATGTTATAATCATTTCCACGAGTTATGTTGGATTCACTTTATGACAAAATTGCCTTCAAAGATGTCTGTTTAGGCTTTTTCTTTGCAGACTTAAACATGTATTTTAAGAGCAGACATGCCTCTAATCACAGTACTGGGGAGTGGAGGCAAAAGGATCAGAAGCTGAAGGCCTTCCTCAGCTACATGAGGGCATGTCTCAAAAATAAACAAATAAACAAACAAACACATCCTCTAATTTGTGCACTCTGTTAGAACAGTGTAGTATGAACCTATACTGAGAATAATTTTGATATTTTTAACATGTCTCCATCAAGAATAAGGTTTGTTTTAAAATAATGTTTTAAAAACAAGAAGACAAAATAGGATTATAACTAAAACAGATATGTGACAGGAGATGGAGAATGAAGACCACTGAACTTACTAAGAATGCCTAGCTTTTGCATCTGTTTTTTTCAGAAGACCAAAAGGTGACTTACCAAATTGAATATTTAGGAGGACAACACAAGAGTCCTGACAGTTGATTTCCAGAATATATAAACTACTCAAAAAAACAAAGAAGAGAGAAAACAAATGACTCACTCAAAAGATGGAGCAAAGAACTGAACAGAGATTTCACAAGTGAGGAAATAGAGATGGCTTGAGAAACATCTTAAAAAGTGTTCAGTGTCACTAATAATTAAGGAAATGCAAATTAAAACCACTTTAAGATATCATCTCACTCCAATAAGACTGGCTAGGATCAAGAAAACAAATGATACCAAGTGCTGGAGAGGTTGTGGGGAAAGGGGAACACTCATCCACTGCTAGTGGGAATGTAAGCTCATACAGCCACTATGGAAAGCAGTGTGGAGAACCCTTGGAATACTTGGAATGAACTTGCCACCTGACCCAGCCATACCACTCCTGGGTATATGCCCACAAGACTCTTCTTACCACAGAGATACATGCATAACCATGTTTATTTCAGCTCTCTTCACAATAGCAAAGAGCTGGAACCAACCCAGGTGTCTCTCGACTGACAAGTGGATAGAGAAAATGTGGTACATGTACACAATGGAGTTCTATGCAGTGGTAAAGAAAGGTGACCTCATGAACTTTGCAGGTAAATGGATGGAACTAGAAGATATCACATTAAGTGAAGGAACACAGTCCCAGAAAAACAAATGATGAATGGTATCCCTCATCTGTGGATGCTAGCACCAATTACCTAGTTGTAAGGCAAACTGAGCAACGTTAATGTGATTTGCAAACAACTGTGTTCTTATATTGTCAATCACAGGTTCTAGAACTAAGCTACCATTTACTTTCAGTGTTAGGAATTTTTGGTATATGGATGAAGAATATATATGCATATTTTAGAGTAATATAACATCAGAGGAATGCAGAAAAACTAATCTGTCATGACATTATGTCTGACCACATTATTTATTTTATGGGAGTGCTTCTTAATATTTCTTATACAAGGCTGCTTGAACTTTTGTCCAAGCCTTTTTCTAAAATATTATAGAGTAGTTAAAAGTATCAGGCTAGTGTAACTTAGCCTTTCTGGATGCTTAACAACCATACTTAATGCTCATACCAATTTGGCCGAGGGTCCTAAGGGATAACTTTTGTCCTTGCCCTCAGGGGTCAGCTAAGTCCCAGGGGACTGTGCATAGGGTCATCTCTTGAAATGTCCTGCAAATTTGAGTCACCAGTCTTCCTGTGCAGGGAGGTCTTGGAGATCCACTAATGGGACTTCAGCCAGTGTCCAGTCTATAAAGAGGAAAGTCTGCTCATGCTTCGAAAAGGGAAGACTGGTCTAACAAGATCTAACTTTGTCTTCGAGTGGATGGAGCTGGTGATTGAAAAGCCAAAAGGATCCAGGAGCTTCCTCCCGCCCCCCCCCAAAAAAAACCTGAGTGACCCTTGAGGAAGAGATCCTCAACTGACCTTGAGAAACCAAAACCTTGGTTAATCTGGGCTAACTTTGTGGCCTTAAACATCCAAAAGGAAAGAATAACCATAAATAAATAAATAAATAAATAGTAAGGCCTGAGAAATTGTACTTTAGGTATAAAACTTGAGATCTTAGTAAAAACAAACAAACAAACAAACAAACAAACAAAAAAAAACAGTTGTTTTGCCTCTTACTGGTAAGTGCAGCTATCTGTGGCTGCCACTGCTTTTGCCATCCTTCAAAGACCTTAGAAGTCACAGCTTTTTGACCTTCCAATATGGACTGAAGACTCATGTCTCTCCAAGAATCCTCCGAACCTTCAGTGCCAAGTGGCGACTGCTAAGACATCAACTTGTGGACTGAGCTACTACTAGGGTTTCCGCTTCTTTAGTGTATAGACTGCCATTGTTGGACTACCCAGGCTGTATCATGGAAGACAGGACGCAGTGCTTACTGGACCTTATTTGGTGACCATGGGAAGGGAAATCCCCAGTGTGGAGCACAAGGGCAGACCTGACGATGGTTTGGGCTTGCCAAGGAGGAAACTTCAAACATGACATCTTTCAGCCTAATAAAAAAAAATCATAAGCTGAAGATGCTAAAACCTATGATATATGTAGCATGCATATGTGCATATTTTGGAGTGATGCATATTGGAAGGAATAACAACAACAGAAAAGACCGGGTCAAAGAACTGACTGAAATTGTAAACTTCTGCTCGAAACAGTAAACTTCTGCATCAGGATTCTCAGAGAGACTGAGAAAAAGATGAAAACCATGTTTGGCAGGTCTGGTGGGATGGGGGGGCAGGGAGGGGGGCACGGGTCTAGATTTGATTTGTAATGTAATTTTTTTATGAAATGCACAGAGCTTCAATAAAACATTGGCTTGGGGGAAATAAAAAAGAATTTCCTGTCTCTGCTGATGGGCCTGGAAGCAGCTATTCAATTTTCAGAATCTCAGTGGACAGTATAGACTTACTGGAACTATTCCAGTCATCATGTATTTTTGTGGTTATCTTTCTTGCACATGTGTCAGGAAAAAAAAAAAAAAAAAAAAAAAAAAAAAAACAACTCTTGTACCAGCAACAATGAAACTGGCACATAGCATTTATTGATCCTGAAGAAAGTAAACCTACTGTTCCTCATGACTGAGGAGGAACAGTAGGTTTACTTTCTAATACATAGAATCATGAATGTATTAGAACTGGTTTTTATTACTTTCATGTGGATTTACTTTAATACTCTGTCTTTTGTGTAAGGAAGGTTCTAGAAACTAGATATTTAATTGTAAATATGTGAGGAAAGTCAATGAAGAATTCTGAATAAAAATGAAAAAAAGCATCGGTGTCTGGGCATTTCCCTGTTCAAATACATGGCTGCGGAATTCTGGTGGCAATGTCCATAAAGACTGTATCCTATAATGAAGTAGTACTACTTTCAGTCTTAGTTCCGCCGTTTCATTCACTTCTAATCTCGTAAGTCGCACGCTATTAGTTCTCCATGTACTTTCTTTTCATCATTTTATCCCTGCTCTTTTCAACGTTCCCGAAACCCTCGCGCGCGCCGACCCCCTACCGCCATGTGTTTTCGGCCACTTGTTTATACTCCCCAGTTCATTTGTGCTGCCCTGCCGCCGCTCCCCTCTGCCCGTCTTTTTATCACATTTGTGTCCGTCCCCGCCTATCAAGTCTAGTGCCGCTGTTTTTTTTATGTTATTTTGTTTGTTTTGTTATTTTGTTTTGTTTGAGACAGAGACTCTTTTTAGCACCAGCTGGCCTGGAGTTGTTTTGTAGACCAGGTTGGCTTTAGTCTCACAGAGATACCCTGCCTCGGCCTCCCCAGTGCTACGGCCTTCCCCGGACCGTGTGCACCCCCGCCCGGCCAGTGACGCTGTTTTGGGTACAGGAAACCTTGTGGTACCAACCTTTCCTTCCCAGGAGAGTGTTTATGGATGTGTGGTTGTGATGATGTGTGTGTGTGTGATGTTGTGTGTGTGTTTCTCCTTTCGGGATGCTGCGCCCGGTCATCACCGGCTCACGCACCCCCCCCCCCACCCCAAGAGCTTTTTTTTCCTTTCTGAGATGTATTTTTCTTTTTTGTTTTTTTTTTACATTTTTTTTTTTTTTTTTTTTTTTTTTTTTTTTTTTTTTTTTTTTTTTTTTTCCAATTCCGTTCAGGCTTAAATTTCTTTCCCTTTCTTCCATCCCCCCCAACCCCCACCACCCTCCCACGATCACTGCACTTCTGCCCTAACTGTCCTGCCCATATTTCTCGCTCTCTCGTGTTTTTTTTTCCTTTTTCGGCTCTCCGTGCATAACTCCCTGGCGTACCAGCACTCACTTCATTCAAAACCTATCTGCAGGCTGTTGTGCCACAACAGCCTACAGCCCCACCATCCGTGGGGGGTGACAGGTTGTTCTTGTTCAATCAGTTTGATCAAATAAGTGTCCAACTAACTGGCTTAGTTTCACCATTCCCCCCAATCGCAGCCCTTACATTCTACCACGACGCCCCCAATCTTCCACAGGTTTTGTTCCCTAGGCTTAGAAAAGGGGCACAGGTGGATAGAGGTAAAACAGTCCACTCACCCTGGAGCTGTTGACTTGGAGTCTGGTAATTACTGGCTGTTTCCTTTCATGGTCTGACAGGTTGTCCATGAATAACCTTTCGATCCTACGAATGAAACACAAGCAATTACGATATCTCGGTCTTTAACGCCGGCCCTAATCGTTTATGGTCGAGTTACTTTGGCATAGAATCATATGTTTGGATGATATGTGTTAATCCATGAATTACAAAGTTTCCTTCCCCCCTGTTAACTATGACAGGGTCTTACTGTGCTTAGAACATCTAACCTGTAGAGGAATAAGCTTGATGCACAGCCATGGTTTATTTCTCAAGGGGGAGCCAATAAGACACAAATTAAGATTTGGGATATAATACAGGCAATCATGGCTGCCTCTGCTGCAACAGTATTTTCCGGCAGTGTTGAGTGTACTGTTGCTGACGGTGGATGTCTTGCTTGACTCAGGGAGAACCATATTTGCTTGTTAATGGTTTTAGTGGTCTTTGGTAACACTGTCTGGAGTTCCAGAGGCCATCTGTACACTTGCATGTTGTGGTCTCAATACATCCCTCCATGTTAACGTCAGGTCTTCGGCAGCAGGGGTCTTATCGCCTCTCGCGGTAGGTATCCCCAACTTAGGGCCAAGGAGCCCTTACCTTTTTGTGGGGCCTTTGATCCCCTGGCCCACAACTTCCACCTGGTAGAACAATCCATTGCTGATGCAGAGCTCCTGTATTAATTATTTTGCTTGTGCATAGCCCAGTACTTTAGTTATTTGTTTCTGAACAGAGAGTAATCCTTTCCACAGTTCCCATATCTATTAGTCAATTAAAAAAAAAGTCAGTTTTACTGGTTTTATAAAGAGATTACCTCTACGTAGTTGTCTCGCAATTTACAGTTGGAGAGCAACACCATCATCGTCATATTTCTCCTAGTTCTATGGGGGGGAAGGCAAAGAAAGTCTCTCATATCAAAACTTTGTGGCACATGGAAGGTAAGTTTCATTAGGACTCATTGTACATAGTTGTTACATGTAGGGTCCACAGAGGGGTTCGAGGTTTATGGCAATCTGAGCTTTTCTTCCTTTTGATGTCAGACGGGTCAGCCTTTCCGTGCCACTTTTTGGACATCCTAACTCTGCAAACCCGTATCGTTTTCTTTCCTCAGAGAATTCAAGCAGTTGTTAAGTGGGTGACGTTTTGTCCTGTTGTAACAAACAAAATCTTTTCCCATAAGTTAGTTTTAAGATGGTGAATTGCAAGGTTTGATGAAAAGGTTGCATGTCTTTCATGTATCCCTCCCCCCCCCCCCACGCCCCATTTACTTTTTTCGTGTAGGCGTCTACCGCAGCCCGGTGACATGATACATGCCCTCTAGGGATGGCGTCCCGGCACCAGCTTTCATTCCTCCCCTTCACACCCCTGTTGGTTTTTTGGGTGACCTCTATATGAATACTTGGGAACAACTTATTTATTACGTAACATCAGTTAAAAGAGATTGCTAACATAGTGTGATATTGTACAACAGAGAAATTATAGAGATTGTGTATGTGTCACCAATCCCAAATTATCTGCTCTACAGATGTTTATGTAAAGCAAATATGTGGGCACAGCGAATTATATCTCCATTTAATCAGATTCATTACCATTTTTAAATCAGATGTCGGTAAACCAATGTTGTTTTAAATTACACATGTTTATTTTTTACAAGTCCTAAAACACCCATTGTAGTATGTACCTGCAAGACAGGTCTAGGCGAAACCGGTACTTCTTGACTCACGTCAATTAAATATGCTTAATCGAATTCACCCGTGGTCCCCTCCCCCACCCATCCCCCCTTTTCCAATTCACCACTTCAGTCCATTTCCTGATGCAGNGGGCACCTGGGCTGGTTCCAGCTTTTTGCTATTGTGAACAGAGCTGCAATAAACATAGCTGTGCATGTATCTTTGCAGTAAGTTGTGTCTTGTGGGTATATACCCAGGAGTGGTATGACTGGGTCAAATGGAAGGCTCATTTTGAGTCTTCTAAGGGTTCTCCACACTGCTTTCCATAGTGGCTGTACAAGTTTACATTCCCACCAGCAATGGATGAGTGTTCCCCTTTCCCCACAACCTCTCCAGCACTTGGTATCATTCATGTTCCTGATCCTAGCCAGTCTTATTGGAGTAAGGTGATATCTCAGAGTGGTTTTAATTTGCATTTCCTTAATTATCAGAGATGTTGAACACTTCTTAAGATGTTTCTCGGCCATCTCTAACTCCTCCTCTGTGAAGTCTCTATTCAGATCTTTGCTCCATCTTTTGAATGATTCATTTGTTTTCTTTCTTCTTTGTTTTTTGAGTAGCTTGTATACTCTGGAAATTAATGCTTTGTCAGATGTATCTGCTGTGAAGGTTTCCTCCCACTCTGTGGGTCTTCTCCTCACTTCCTTTATTGCTTCCTTTGATGTACAGAAGCTTTTGAGTTTAATGAGGTCCCATTTGTCAATTGTCGATCTTATTTCTTGTGCAGCTGCTGTCTGATTTAGGAAGTCTTTTCCTACACCTATGTCTTGTAGTCTGCTGCCAAGCTTCTCTTCTATCACCTCCAGAGTTTGGGGTTTCACGTTGAGGTCTTTGGTCCATCTGGAGTTGACCTTTGTACAAGGTGAGAGGTAGGGGTTTAATTTCATTCTTCTACAAGTGGTGATCCAGTTTTGCCAGCACCACTTGCTGAAGATGCTGTCTTTCTTCCATTGTGTCTTCTTGGCCCCCTTGTCAAATATGAGGTGGCTGAAATTGTATGAGCTCAGGTTTGGATCTTCAGTTTTATTCCATTGGTCAACTGGTCTGTTTTTGTGCCAGTACCAGGCTGTCTTTATGACTATAGCCCTATAGTATAGTTTGATGTCTGGTATAGCGATCCCCCCTGTATTGCTCTTTTCACTCAGGGTTGCTTTGGCTATTCGGGGTCTTTTGTTTTTCCAAATGAAATTGAGGATTTTTTTTTTCCAGGCCTGTGAAGAAACTCTTGTTTTTCATGAACAGGCATTGAATTTTATTAACTATTTCTCATTCTGAGACATTTTTGTTTGGGGCATTTAATTAAGCAAGGTGATTAATTACATTGGGACTCTTCTGATATTAAACCAAATTGTATGCTCTAGCAGTTAATCTAATCTAACTTGTTCATAATGGACCAGTTTATGCTGTTAACTATTGGATCATTGTTAACATACATGAGTAGTCTTTAATTTTCTTTGCAGAATGTTTTTGATCAAGGTCACAGATATTTACTTCCATGCTTTCTTTAAAATTCCCTAAGTGTATGCTTTTGGTGAAGTCTGGGGTCTATTTATGATTACTTTTTATAGCTGATATGGAGGCTGGGCTGGGACTCACACCTTTGCATATTGTGTTCCATGGCCATTTGCTAGATTCTTCTGCCTAGAATAGTCTTTGTTCCTTAATGAAGATAACTCAGTCCTGAGTCTGAATCTATTCCTGGATGACACATGGCATCCTTCTGCCAGTGCCCTACTCTTGATTGTTTTGTTTTAAAATTGGATCATATGAATGTGATGACTTATTTTTTTATTTCTAAGGATGGTTTGAGTTATTCTCCTTCTTTTGCATTTTCATATCAATGTTAGAGTTCATTTGTATCCTCAGTAACTCCAGCTCTAACTCTGGGACTGCATCCATCTAGGGTTGGATTGGTACAGAGTTGAGATCTTCCTGAGACTGAGTTTTCTAGTTCACAGACATGCTCTCTTTCTTCTTATTTAGATGTACTCTGGTTTCTTTCATAAACATCCTTTAGTTCCCAGGTTGCAGGTGGTTTGTGATACATAAGAACTTAAGTTTTTGAAACCTTTCAGGGACTCTTAATAGTATGTC
This sequence comes from Rhizomys pruinosus, assembly GCA_009823505.1. Lineage (NCBI taxonomy): Eukaryota > Metazoa > Chordata > Mammalia > Rodentia > Spalacidae > Rhizomys > Rhizomys pruinosus. The sequence goes on from VZQC01003549.1 coordinate 448,874, forward strand.
AAGACAGACATTTATATTTGTGTGCTTATCTTGCTTTATGAAATATTGCTGATTTGTGAGAGTATAGATTTATTTTCATATTCTTTTTTTATTATATTTTAAGGGATTCACAATATAAGAGCACAGTTGTTTTCAGATTACATTGACATTGCTGAGTTTGCCATACAATTAGGTAATTGGTGCGAGCATCCACACATGAGGGATACCATTAGTCGTTTGTTTTTCTGGGACTGTGTTACTTCACTGAGCATGATATCCTACAGTTCCAGCCATTTACCTGCAAAGCTCATGATGTCATCTTTCTTTACTGCTGCATAGAACTCCATTGTGTAGATGTACCACATTTTCTCTACCCACTCCTCAGCTGAGGGACACTTGGGGTGGTTCCAGATCCTTGCTATTGTGAAGAGAGCTGAAATAAACATGGCTGTGCATGTATCTCTGTGGTAAGATGAGTCTTGTGGGTACATGCCGAGGAATGGTATGGCTGGGTCAGGTGGCAAGTTCATTCCAAATCTTCCAAGGGTTCTCCACACTGCTTTCCATAGTGGCTGTACCAGTTTACATTCCCACCAGCAGTGGATGAGCATTCCTCTCTCCCCACAACTTCTCCAGCACCTGGTATCATTTATTTTCTTGATACTAGCCAGTCTTATTGGAGTAAGATGATATCTTAAAGTGGTTTTGATTTGCATTTCCTTAATGATTAGTGATGTTGAACACTTCTTAAGGTGTTTCTCAGCCATCTCTAATTCCTCACTTGTGAACTCTCTGTTCAGCTCTTTGCTCCATCTATTGAGTGGGTCATTTGTTTTCTTTCTTCTTTGTTTTTCGTGTAGTTTATATATTCTGGAAATCAATGCTTTGTCAGATGTATCTGTAGTAAAGGTTTCTTCCCACTCTGTGGGATTTCTCTTCACTTCCTTGATTATTTCTTTTGATGTACAGAAGCTTTTGTGTTTAATGAGGTCCCATTTGTCAGTTGTCGACCTTAATTTTTGAGCAGCCGCTGTCTGATTTAGGAAGTCTTTTCCTATGCTTGTGTCTTGTAGTCTGCTGCCAAGTTTTTCGTCTATCGCCTTCAGAGTTTGGGGTTTCACATTGAGGTCTTTAATCCATCTGGAGCTGACTTTTGTACAGGGCGAGAGTTAGGGGTTTAATTTCATTCTTCTACAAGTAGTGATCCAGTTTTGCCAACACCACTTGCTGAAGATGCTGTCTTTTCTCCCTTGTGTCTTCTTGGCCCCCTTGTCAAATACGAAATGGATGAAATTGTATGTGCTCAAGTTTGGATCTTCAGTTTTGTTCCATTGGTCAACAGGTCTGTTTTTGTGCCAGTACCAAGCTGTTTTTATGACTATGGCCCTGTAGTATAGTTTGAAGTCTGGTATAGAGATCCCCCCTGTATTGCTCTTTTCACTCAGGGTTGTTTTGGCTATTCGGCATCTTTTGTTTTTCCAAATGAAATTAAGGACTTTTTTCCCAAGCCTGTGAAGAAACTCTTGGGGATTTTCATTGGGATTGCATTAAATCTATACAAGAGTTTGGGTAGAATGGACATTTTTACTATATTAATTTTCCCAATCCATGAACATGGGAGGTTTGTCCATCTTCTGATGTCTTCTTCAATTTCTTTCTTCAACAGTTTAAAATTTTTGTTGTAGAGGTCTTTGGTGTCTTTGGTTAAGTTTGTTCCTAGGTATTTTATTGTTTTTGAGGCTATTGTGAGTGGGAAGGTCTCCTTGAATTCTTTCTTCAGTTGCTTGTTATTAGTATAAGGAAAGGGTACTGATTTTTCTAGGTTAATTTTGTATCCTGCCACTTTACTGAAGCTCTTAATCATTTCTAGGAGTTTTCTGGTGGAGTTTTTAGCATCCCTTAAGTAAACAATCATATCATCAGCAAATAGGGATCCTTGACTTCCTCTTTTCCAATTAGTACTCCTTTCATTTCCTTTTCTTACCTTACTGCCCTAGCAAGTGTTTCAAGCACTATATTGAAGAGGAGTGGTGACAGGGGGCAGCCTTGCCGAGTTCCTACCTTTAAAGGGAATGCTTCTGTCATTTCCCCATTTAGGATGACATTGGCTGTGAGGTTCCTGTATATGGCTGTGAATACATTCAGACATGATCCCTCCAATCCAATTCCCTCTAGGACTTTAAGCATGAAGGTATGCTGGATTTTTGTCAAAGGCTTTTTCCGCATCATTTGAGATGATGGTGCGGTTTTTGTCTTTCAGTCTATGTATATGCTTGATGATATTTATTGATTTTCGTATGTTGAACCATCCCTACTTCTCTGGTATGAATTCAACTTGGTCATGATGGATGAGATCATCTTGATGTGGTTCTGTATGCGATTTGCCAGTATCCTGTTTAGAATTTTGGCATCTTTGTTCATTAGGGAGATGGGTCTATAGTTCTCTTTTTTGGTTGTATCTTTGCCTGGTTTTGGTAATAGAGTGATGCTGGCTTCATAGAAAGAATTTGGGAGAATTCCCTCTGTTTGTATCCTTCTAAACAATTTGACTAATAATGGTTGTAAGTCTTTTTGAAATGTTTTATAGAATTCTGCCGTGAAACCATCTGGGCCTGTTTTTTTTTTTTTACTTGGGAGGTTTCTTATTACATCTTCGATTTTTTCATATATTATGGGTCTGTTTAAGCTGTCGATTTCTTTTTGGTTGAGCTTTGGTGATTCCCAGGATTTCAGATATTCATCTGGAGTTCTTCTAGGTTTTCAAACTTGGTAGAGTCGGTTTTTTGAAGTATTCCAGTGTGATTTTCTGGATTTTTTCATTGTCTGTTTGTGATATTTCCCTTTTTCATCATGGATTGTTTTGATTTGGAGTTGTTCAAACACATCTATTCTATGTTGGTTACGGGAGGGAGGTCTGTCTAATCTTGTTTGATTCTTGTCAAAGAACCAACATTTGTGATTCATGTGAATTTTTTTTTGTATTGTTTCTCTTTGTTCCTGGTTTCATTGATTTCTGCTCTGATTTTATTTCTTCCTGTCTTTTGATGCGTTATGGTTCATCTGTTATTGCCTCTCACAGTGGCTGTTTAGCTGACGTGTTAGATTGTTCACTTTGTGCTCTTTCTGTTTTCTAATGTAGACACCCAGGCTATAAAATCCCTCTTAGGACGATCCTTTAAAATATCCTAATAAGGTTTTGTTGTTTGTGCTATATCATTGTCATTCATTCGCAGGAATGCTTTTATTTCTTTCTTTATCTCTTCCTTGACTCATATCTATTATCAAGAGTGTGGTTTTAGTCCTCCATGTGTTCTCGTAGGTATAGTATGGAGGGCTTATCCCGTGTAGATATGAGCTTATTGATCACTATGGTGTTGATAAATGCCAATGAATTAATTTCAAACTTTTTTTGTATTTGTGGAGGTTTCGTTTCCTGTGTCACACACAGTAAATGTGGTCATTTGAGAGAAATGTTCTGGTGGGTGCTGAGTAGAAAGGTGTATTCTTCTGGTATTAGGGGTGGAATATTCGGTGAATGTCCGTGAGTCCATTTGTATATCATATTGTTCAGTTCAGATGTGTCTCTGATTTATTCTTTGTCCTCCTTGAGCATATCCAAGAGGACTACAGTGGGTGATCCTACTGGAGATATACCTACTATTATGGCCTTGTGTCGAGATGTCTTTATAAAGTTTGTACAAGAGTTTGGGGCATATATATTCATAATTGTGAAATCTTTGTGAATTTTCTTGATAAAATAATGTATTCTTTGTCCTCTATTGTTCTTTTAATCTGAGTCTATTTTGTCTGATATTAGAAAATAGCAACACCTGCTTCTTTTGTGGTACCATTTACTTGGAATATTTTTTTCCCCATCCTATATATCAGGTGGTGCCTGTCCTTGAGGGTAAGTGACCGGGCATAGGCAGTAATCCTAGGCACTCGAAGGCAGAAACAGGCGGATCTTGTGAGTTCAAGGCCAGCCTGGTCTACAGAGGAAATCAGGGACAGAATAAAGGAAAACAGGGAGACCCTGTCTCAAAAAGACCAAAAAAAAAAATGTTTTTTGATGACAGCATATGATAGGGTCTGTATACCAATCTCCCAGTTCTATGTCTTTTGAGGAGGATTTAGTCACATTAATATTTAAGGTTATGACTGTAGGTTGCTTTCTTTTGCCTTATTATCCGTTTGCAGTTTTGGTTTAGGTTTCTACTTTCTGCAGTATATGCTTTTATTGATTTTTCTTTCTAGGTGCCTGGGGATGGTTGCTCCTCTTTCTTCTGTCCTTTGAATGCTTCAAGTATTCTCTGAGGGTTGTTTTTTCCAGACATGTATTCTTTCATCTTGTTTTGTCATGGAAAATTTTTCCCTCTCCTTCAACTAGAATCGACATTTTTGCTGGGTATAGTAACCTGGGTTGGCATCTATAGTCCTTTAACACTGGGAATGCTTTGCTCCATGTTCTTCTTGCTTTCATAGTTTGTGTTGAGAAGTCAGTTGTAATTCTGATAGGTTTCCCCTTATAGGTCACTTTTTGTTTTTCTCTTGTGGCTTTCAGAATTTTGTCTTTGTTTTTGGCGTCTAGCATTTTAATTATGATATGGCGTGGGGAGTTTCTTTTCTGATCTTGTCTGTTTGGAGTTCTATGTGCTTCTTGTATTGGTATTGGTTTGAGTTTTTTTAGTTTGGGGAAATTTCCATCTATTATTCTGTTGAAGATCTGATCAATACTATTCTCTTGGGATTCTTCTCCTTCCTCTATTCCTATGATGTGGAGGTTTGATATTTTCATAGTGTCCCACAGTTGTTCCACTTTTGTGTATTTTTAAATTTTTCAAAATATTTACTTGAGGTTTTTAGTTGTTCTGTGTTATCGTCCAGGTCTGATATTCTTTGTTCTGCTTCTTCCATTCTGCTTCTGAGGCTTTTTCCATTCCTTTCCTCTTTATTGGATGAGTGTTTGATTTCCTTTTTCATCTCCTCTTCTGATTTCTTTACTATTTCCACTTCCTTTTGGAGCCTCTCAATCTCTTCCTGTAGCTCTTTGCTTCGCTCCTTGGTTTCCTTATCTTTTTCAACAAGGGATCTTTTCAGTGTTTCCACTTTCTTCTGGAGTTTGTCATTTTCTCTCTCTAGGTCCTTCTTGAGTTTCTCATTCTCTTTTCTTAATTCTTTGATGTGGTCTTTATAATCTTGTACTGGACTTCTAATATCTATGTGCTGGGTCATCCCCAGGGGGGATCCCACTGTAGGAATCTTCCTACAGGGTTGGTAGAGCTTAGTGTGGAATTATCATGTTGTCTCTTCTTCGTGTCCCTGGCATATGGGTTTCTCTTAGCCTGTATTCCAATGTGAATCCCAAATGCCTCTTCACTGTGTTGAAGGCTTGCTTTGCTGGATCCTTCAGATGCCTTCATTGTTTGATTGATTGATTTGTTTTTCTCCTTTACTCCTTCCTTATGGAGCGTTGACTTCTCTAAGCTTTAGGCTTTCTATTGGAAGTCTAACTCACTCTTCCCTTTCTGTTCTGAAGGTCCTCCAAACAATCCACTTGGACACTCCTTAGGCAATTCCAGTTTGGGGATACTGTTTACCCTGCACCCCGGTACTCTGTGCTTCAGGTGGTCTTGGGAGATCCCCGATCTCAAGCCTCACACAAACCCACCTTTTATACCAGCTGGGATGACAACTCCACCCCCACAGCTACACAAGCCAATCAGGCCAAAGACAATGAGATGCAGTCAAACATTCTGCCTAGCTGGAGCACCCAGCTCCTACCTGTGCTTCATGAGGTCTTGGGAGATCCCCAATCTCAAGACTCACACAAATCCACCTTTTATACCAGCTGGGAGCACGACTCCACCCCCACAGCCACTCAAGCCAATGAGTCCAAAGAAAATGAGATGCAATCAAACAATCCACCTAGCTGAAGCACCCAACTCCTACCTGTGCTTCAGGTGGTCTTAGGAGATCCCCCTGTTTTCATATTCTATGCAGACAATCATATCTTCTAGAGACTTAACACTTAGTGGCCAGGCCCTGGCCAGAGTCTTTACATTCATGGCTAGGACTCAATACTGTCCCTGTTTGCTGTTCATTGATCCCCTCAGGTTCCTGATACTTTAGCTTGCTGTCATGGGACAGGCCTGGCAATGGTCTGGAAGGCTGCTTCATTCTGTTACTTAAAAAATTATATAGAGAGTGGTCTGTGTGCAGTCCTCCACACAGATCACAGTCTGTCTGGAGCCTCCTTGAACACTGTGCTTGCTGGTATGCTGGTTACTTGGTATTCCTGGAAGATTCTAGAATTGTCTTTTTCTTCTCCTTTTAGGAGCTCCTGCTACTAATATCTGCCTCTCTGATGTTGCAGAAAGAAGAGTAGGATATACTGAGACTACATTGTATGTGTATATATGTTCTAATATTTCTCTGTTTTCTAGGGCAGAAAAGACTGAAGTTCTGAGTGAAGACCTTCTCCAGGTAGGTTGTCCCCGGAGTTTGGGTGATAGACTCCAAAGATATTTCCCTCTGAAATGTAGCCATATTCCCTGTAATGTTTCAGGGAAGTTAGACTTTGTTATTTCTTTTTTTTTTTAATTTTATTTATTTTTGTATGTGTATGAATGTACTGTCTGCATGCACGTTTGTGCACCCATGTCGTGCAATGCCGCGAAGGTCAGAAGAGGGTCTTGGATTCCCCTGGAACTGGAGTTCTCCTGGAATTGGAGTTACAGATGGTTCTCAGCCGCCATGTGGGTGCTGGGGATCGAACCCAGGTCCTCTTCAAGAACAGTCGGTGCTCTTAACCGCTAGGCTATCTCTCCAGCCCCAGACTTTGTTATTTCTGACAGTGCTCTCCATTTTGGCTTTCTGGATATGCAAGCTCCTGTCTGTGGTTTCAACTGACCACACATTAAAAATATTCCTCTCATTCCATCAACAATATAGTGTTACAACCGTTTATAACTGTTTATATTATATGAGGCACAGTGAGTAACTCAGAGGCCATTTCAAGTATTCTAGAGGATTCATGTGGGTTATATGAAAATACCGTGGTATTTATTTAACCATATGTGGGGTTTGGGATTTGAGGATATCCTAGAGCCAGTTACCCATAGATACTGATGTAGGTATGATTCTTGGAGAAAGGTTTGAAGGATCCCACGGAGTCCTGGGGCTGCAGTTAACCCTTCCAGCCGTCCAATATAGGACATTTCCTGCTTGGAAGTAGTTGACTCTGGAGATGGGTCATCATTGTCGAGTCCTGACCTCTGTTTCACTGGATCTCCTGTTGTCTGCAGGTGGAGAAGCGCCTTGAGCTGGTGAAACAGGTGTCCCACAGCACACACAAGAAGCTCACTGCATGTCTACAGGGCCAGCAGGGAGCAGAAGCAGACAAGCGTTCAGTAAGTGCCCTCTCCTGAGCCCAGGCAGCTTAGAGCCTGCATCCTGGGGCAAGACCCTTCCTAGTCCCTAAGCAGTATTGTCTGTGGCTTTGTACTCCACCAATTATGTACCTGCAAGTCAAGCAGGCAAACCTTGGTGCTCATTCCTGATTTGATGAAGTGATTGCTCTTTAGCTCTGAAGCATCAGCCTTACCAGCCAAGGTAAGGACTCTGTCCTTGAACTTCTTGGGGTAGGCAGCCAGAAGGATAGCTGGGCTACACTTGAGATTCCACCTCTGAGGGAGTGTTTCCCTTGATGGACACCTTGCCCTGATTCAGCTCCATTCATAGATTAAATTTGCCTTGGCTTCATAGAAAATGTTATACCATATAGGTTCTGGGGTTATGAAGGACCTTGGAGATTGTTTCTACTGGACTGAGTTCAGAAAGAGAGCAAAGCCATCAGTAATAGCAGGCATCATTCAGTGTGCTTCTATTCACAGTGAGCAGTGTAAACAGTCTTCCTACCTCCTTCAATGTTGCCAAAGAACAAAGGACATTCTTAGTCATTTACTTGATTTGTGTGTGTATGTGTGTTGTGTTATGTGTTTGGCATTGAGGTTGGAGTTGCATGTGTGTATGTGTATGTGATGGTCAGAGGAGAGCCTTAGGTGTCCTTACCTTAGGCACCAGCTTTTTTTTTTTTTTAAGATGAGGTCTCTAGCTATTCTGGAACATACCAAAAAACCCCAAGGAGCTGCCTATCTCTGCCTCCCCAGCACTGGGATTATAAATATGCACCACTTTGCTTAAAACACACACACACACACACACACACACACACACACACACACACACAGGTTCTGGGAATCAAACTCATATCCTTGTTTGCAAAGCAATGACTTTACTGACTGAGCTATTTCCCAGAGATCACTTGGTTTTATTATGAGCAGTTTATAATCTAGGATAGTGTGATGGTCAGTGTTGTCACCTTGACAGCATCTATAATTACCTGGTAGATGGGCCTCTAGAAACACCAGTGGGGGATTGTCTTGACTGCATTAATTGAGGTGGAAAGACCCACCCACTGTGGATGGCCATTCCCTATCTGGGGAATGTATTAAGTGGAGAAAGGGAGCTGAGCAGCAGCATGCATAGCTCTCTGTTTCTGGTTGTGGATGTGATGCCACCAGCTAATTTTGAGCCTCCTCTTGTCTTGACTCCCCCACCATGATGTAATCTCGAACTGTGAGCCAGAATGAACCCTTTCTCCATTAATTTTCTTTTACAGAGAATTTTATCCCAGCCATGGGAAAAGTAACTTAACACAGATGTTTATTACATCTGTATGTTTGATGTCTATTGAAGTATTTTTTGACCTAGAATTAGTGCTGCCTTGTGTCTGCCATGGTCTGCCTGACCTCTGCTTATGTTAGCTTGGCTGTTGTTATGTTGTTGATGCCCAAGCTTTCTCTATGTGCTGTGCAAGTGCAAACACCTGCTTAATTTGCTCTAACCCTCACCTTTTTCTCTCTTCAGCCTTGGTATTTTCTTAATACAGGTTAAATATCTCTTGTCCAAAATGCTTGGAATCAGAAGTGTTTTGGATTTTGGAATTTGTTGCTAATCTAATGAGATACCTTGGAGCTGAGATGTATGTCTAAACATGAAATTCACTTCTATTTCATATTATGTAATGCACACAGCCTAATCATGTTTATTATTTCAATGAATCTATGCTTGCATTGCAAGCCATCACACAGGGCCAGGCCACTGTGTGAGTGCTCAGAGTATTTCTGATTTTTGGAGCATTTAGGGTTTGGGGTTTTCAAATTAGGGATGGTCAAACTCTGTTTTCAGTAGGAATCTCTTGTGTGTGGTATAAACTTAACTCAGTTATGGAAAATATTTATAGAAATGATTATGCATGTGTCCGGAGGTTTCAGTTGGGGGACTCTGGGCATTCCTAGGGAGAAGCTTGCAAAACTTCCTTGGGTCTGAACCCCTTTTACCAATGATTGGCTAATGGTACTCTAACTATTGTTCTAGGTGGGGGCCTAGAGCTCAGCTTATCTTATATTTCACTCCAAAATAATTCCATATATCGTATGTTTTGCTAAGAGTCCCACTTGAGAGCTGGCAACAGTGATACACACCTATAATCCCCTTGCTCTGGGGGTGGAGTCAGAAACATCACAAGTTCAACCTCTGCTACATAGCAAGTTTGGGGCTGAGATACATGAAATTGTTTGTCAAGAAAAAAAGACACTCTGAGGGGCTGGAGAGATGGCCTAGCGGTTAAGAGTGCCGACCACTCTTGCAGAGGACCCGGGTTCGATCCCCAGCACCCACATGGCGGCCAAGAACCGTCTGAAACTCCAATTCCAGGAGAACTCCAGTTCCAGGGGAATCCGACACCCTCTTCTGACCTCTGCGGCATTACATGTCACGGGTGCACAGACTTGCACGCAGACAATACATTCATACACATATAGAAATAAAAATTTTTAAAAAAACACTCTGAATGTTCCCGCTGGAACAGCAATTACTCAGATTTATGGAGTTTTCACTGGGTTGGGAGTCTTGCAGATCTGTCTAGTTAGGAGACATTGGCTCGCTGAGTATTCTAAAGAACAGCACACTGATAAGAACATTTGAGGGTTGACCACAGATCAGAAGACAACTGGGTGAAAAAGGTAGCCTGCAAACTGACCAATGTCAATGTTATATCTTCTTTTTCTGAAAGCGATTGTGCTCTTACAATGTGAATCCCTTAACAGGCTCTAGAATTAACCTACCACATATTTTCAGACTTTGCAATCTTGGTATATGGGTGGAGGGTATGTAGTCATATTTTAGAGTAATATAAATTTAAAAAGGAAAAATGTGAATCCTGAAATATGATATGGAAATAACATAGTTTATTTTCAGATGATATAATTTTAGTGTCGGTGTGACATAAGTATATGCATATGTTGAAGCAAACAAATTAGAGGGAACAACAACAACAAAAGAACTGGGACAAAGAACTGACTGAAACAGTAAAGTTCTCCCCCAAACAATAATCCTTTGCTTTGAAAAACTTTAAAAAGGTTCAGAAAAATACAAGGCAGGTATGACAGAGCGCATGGACTCAGGTGGGGTGGGGAGCGTGGAAAGGGAAGTGAGTCTAAATCGGCCTGAGAAATGACGTATGAAATGCACAAAACGTCAATAAAAATATTTTTTTAATGATGAACAGTAAAAAAAAAAAAAAAGAAAGAAAGAAACAAAAAAGGTAGCCTGCAACTCACAGCCCCCAGAAAAGGGTCCATTACAGGGTCACAGGACTACACTGGGGCAGGGCTGTTCAGGAAATGAGGGTAGGAGGATATAAACAAGAGGCTTTATTATGTTCTCTGCAGAAGGAAGGAGTGAGGGAGGGTAGAGGGCTCAGGGTGGGCTAAGGAGGAGTTTTAGCAAGCTGTTAGGCCTGTCCCTACTTCGCTGGTACTGCCTGCATGGCTAAAGTAAATGGAGAGTGGCCAGGAAAGTGCCCAGTAAGAGAAGTGGTAGAGCAGGGCCTTAGGATTAGTTGTTTTTCATATGGAACGCATGCTCCAGCTGCATTCTGTACTACCTCTAGGAGTAACCTTAGTGCTTAACACTTAGTACTTAACACTTAGTCCTCCAGGGCCACCAACGCCCTAGGATGTCCAAACATTTGACTGTAGAAAGTAAAAAAATCCTATGGGGCTATAGAGATATTTAAGAGCATTTATTTATCTTAAATAAGAAGACCCCCATATGGTGGCTCACAACCACCTGTTACTCCAGCTTAAGAGAGATCTGATGCCTCTGGGCTCCTTGGGCACTTGAACATGCATGTAGATACCCCCCCCACACACACATACAAGTACACATAATCAGAAATTAAAAATATTTAAAAAATAAATTAGTAAAAGTTGTGCTTATTCTGCTGATTACTAGTGACTCCAACACAAAGGCATTTGCCATCTCAGTAAGCAAGGTGTCTTAAGTACCTGGTCCCACATTTCAGTCAGAATTCTGTATCAGCATCTCTGTGATTGCTGGGCTTCCTCTTATAGCCATCCTGTGGCTGCTGAGGCTTCAGACATCACATCTTTACAACCAAGGTAAGAAATGTGAAAATGATTAGAGGATAGACTTTCTTTGTACCTGTTTTTATCAGCAGGAAAGAAAAAAGTCTCAGAATTTGTTTCTTTAACTGCAAGAGAGGTCAAGAAAGTAAAAATGTCAGCTAGAAATACCATGACCATAACTACTTACTCTGCTTCTCTTAGCAAGGAAGACTTGTGGTGGCTGTTATCAGGCCCTGAAGGCTAGATGCATAGCATGGAGGGACTGGTAGAGCAGGTGCCTGTGGGTTGGCCTGGAGCATGTCTACAGAGGAAGCGGGTGCCCAGCATGGTGGATGAGGACTTTCACTGCACATTTGCAGTGCTTGATCTTGTTGATGACTTCTGGGCCCCGTCCTTCTTTCTATATGACGAAGTACATTCTCACATTTCAACTATTCACCAGGCATACTACGGGAAAACATATCCAAAGTGTAGACTCTCACCAGTGTTTTCATTCTTAAAATGGCACAGAAAGGCCTGTAAAGGAAGCTGGCACTTCAGAATTGACCCAAGTACTGAAAAATCTCTGACTAGGTAGGGAGATGTGTCAAGATTTGCCCAATGGATAAGGAGGAAACTAGAAGAAATAAAAGGGGGTGGGGCTGGAGACATGGTAAGTGAAGTGCTTGCCAGGCAAGCATAAGGACCTGAGTTTGAGTCCCCAACACTCACAAAAAAAAGTGGGCATGACTGAGTGTATCTGTAATCCTGGAAGCAGAGCCAGGAACATCCCAGAATCTATCTCCAGTCAGTCAGTATTCCTGAATAGACGAGCTTTGGGTTCAGTGAGAGATCCTGTGGAGAGCAATCGAAAAGGAAACCAGACATTGACATCTGGCCTCTACATACATGCACACACACACATGCACAGAGAGTTATGGATGTGAGTATGCACACATACACACAGACAATAAACAGGATCAGAAAAAGGTCAGGAGGAAGAATGAAAGAACTGACACTGGCCAGGGAGTCAGATGCTGCAGAGTCAAGAGACCCTCAGAGAGAATGCCTGAGCTGGCAAGAATGCCTGGGTCACAGCCTCTCGGTGCTACTGAACTCATCAGATTACAGAGTTAGGAGGGACTTCCAAGCAGTTCTGTTTATTGGTATACATGAAAATCATTGTTTCCTGTTAGTTTTCTTTTAGTTAATTAGCTCTTTATTAGCATATATCCATATTTGCCTCCATTCTCCTCTATAATTCCCCAGCCTGTTGGTACCTTCCTTTTCCCAAATTAATCACTTTCCTACTTTAATGTTTTTATTTAGATTTTGCAAATGATAGAAAATGTGAGTTTTTTTTTTATCTTTCTGGGTCTAGTTATTTTACTTAACATGATAATCTCTAATTCCATCTATTTTTCTTGCAAATGATATAATTTCTTTCTTCTGTAGAAACTCCATGGTGCACATATACCATTTTTTTTTTATCTGTCCCTCTGTTGATAGGCACCCAGGCTGATTCCCTATTTTGGATACTGTGAATAGAGAAGCAATAAACATGGATGTGCAAGTATCTCTGTGGTATTCTGACTATGCTTTGGGTATATACCCAGGAGTGGTATAGCTGGGCCATGCAGTAGTTCTTTTTATAGTTTTCTGAGGAAATTTCATAGTGATTTCTTTAGTGGACAGACCAGTTTACATTCCCATCCGTAATGAGTAAAGCTTTTTTCCCCTGCATCTCCTCTAACATTAGTTGTCACTTGATTTATTTTTTCAAAAAATATTTCATTCATTATTTTTATTCTATGTGTATGAGCCTGCATTCATGTAAGTGCAACTATGTTGTGCCGTGCCTGTGGAGGTCAGAAGAGGGCATCAAATTCCACTGTTGTTAACTGCCTGCACATGTCTGAAGTACCCATGGAGGCCAGAAGATGGTGTTGGATCTCCTGGAGCTTGGGTTACAGGCAGGTATGAGCTCCCCAGTGCTGGTAATGGGAACTGAACTCGGGAACTGACTTGTATCCTCTCCAAGAGCCATCTTTGAGCCCCCAGCTTATTCTTAATTGAATGCCATCCTACTGTATGTTATTGCTATCATCTTGGAGCTCTTGGGAGTCTTTTTTTCAGTCCTTGCCTCTATCTATATCTCAAAGTGTCATCTATATATGTTCACACAGCAGATCTTAGCTTAAGGTTTCTGGCCCATGGTAGAAGGAGGGCCAGTTAGGCACATATGTGCATGACTTAGGTGAGTGCCATTCAAATGCGGTCTTTGAATAGATGGAGAGTATAAGAAGGGAAGACCTCTTAATGTGCTTTGGCCTGAGTAACTCTGTGGAGCTGAGGTCACCCAGTTGGAAATAAAGGGTGAGATGACCTTGAGTTGGGAACCTAGGAAGCACAGTGCTAGAAGCCCTCCTGGGGGGATCTAGCAAAATCTCCCCACTTGCTCCAGTGTAAGTCCCAAGGCCTGTCCATTATTTCTCCCCTTCCAAACCCCTCAGCCAGGCACACCAAAAGCTCTTCCCCAGTGGCTGTCATTCTCTGGTGGTTCTCCTCCTCTTCTCCTTCTTCATATTTCTTCCTCTACAACCACCTAGGCCAGTGTTTAGAGTGGGTATTGGAAAATGGATGAGGGAAATGTCATGATGAAGGGCTCTCTGAGAGGTTGTCTAATCCCAAGTGGGCAGTCTTAAACACAGGTGTGCAAAAGCACCATTCAATGACTCAGTGCATGATATGTGTGTGTACATATATTTATATTTATACACATATATGTGTATATATATAACAATAATAAGGAAGAGGACAAGAAATTGAGAGGAAGTGGGAGGACATGGGAGGTGTTGGTGGAGGACTGGGAGGGATGGAAATAATGCAAAGACTATACTCACATATGAAATATTCAAAATAATGATAATAATAAAGTGTGCATCAGGTGCGACCACTGTCCTTCCTGAGCCCCACCTAAAGGCTCCCATCCATCACAGAGCAGAGTTTGAGCTCCTTACCATGTCTTCCACCCATGTTTCTGAGTTCAGCTCATTTTTGTCTCTTGTCCAGAGATAATGACTTGTTTCTGAGAGTTGTACCTCTGTTACAGCCTTTGAACTTTCTCTGGCTATATGTGGCATTCTCTTTCCCAGCATTTCAGGCCAATAATTTGTGTTCATTTTATTTATTCATTTGTTTCTTTATTTCCACTCAGACACCACCTCTCAACAAGGCTTTCCCCACACCAGTGTTTCTGCTCCCCTCTGTTTTATCATTTTCTTCACAGTGCACGTTGGTTCCTGAATCACTGTGATCACTGATCTCTGCCAATGATAAACCATGGGAATTGCAACTTGGCCTCTCTGCAGCTGTGTCCTCAGTGCCTGAAACAGGGCCTGTCATGGATGGGCTGTGATAAAAATAGACCAGTGTCAGGAACAGACAGTCCATGAGTGTTCTAACACATGCTCTGCCTGACACACTAGTCTACCAATTTGAATCCTTCCTGCAAAGTAACAGGCAATGTTGAGTGAAAGCTCTAAGCTGTTCCCTCATTTTGTCTGACTCAGGGTCAAGTTAATGACTTCCTAAGTCTTAGCTTCATTTGGAAAATGGTGAGAGCAATGATTTACCACTCAATATAGTTATTTGCAAGTTTAATGAGGTAGTAACTTGTGCAAGAACTAAGGAGATTCATCCTGGGGCTGTCAGTAAGACCCTGGTGCTGCCACCTCAGGTGGCCATGAAAAACTACTATGCTGTGAACAAGAAGCTCAGGCTATGTCTTTTAGGGGGTCAATCATGAAAGCTGCTAGGTCTGGGAATTAGAGAGTAGAGGAAAATGGTTTTCAGAGACACACAGAGACTGTGAATATGAATATGTGTGGGGAACAGAGTAGATATTAGGAGAACTTTTGCCCGAGTTATCTTACAAACCATGCTGCTTAAGCCTGAGATAATTTTAGAAAGAACAGTCATTTCAGACATGGCAGATTGATGCACTGAATCCCTGGGACATTCTGTCTTGTCTTCTTAAGTTTCTACCTGAACTGCAGAGCGGGAGAAAGTTACTTTTAATAGCTTCCCTTTGTCCCTGAAAATCACTGGCTGGCTGAAGTCTGCCCCAGAATTCCCTCATCTACACCAAGGATCAGGCCAGCATGGAGGCTTAGCAACAGAAGGAAACAAATTTCACGAGCTGTTGTAGATTTAGGGACAGTTTAATCTCCTGATTAAACTGGTGTTCTTATACAGAATGTTGGGATGGTCAGGTGTTAGACAGTCAGTAGGGTGTGAGGTAGCTACAGGACTGATACTATCGAGCCCTTTTACCCTCAACTCAGAGAATTTCCTTAGAAATGGAAGTGGTCTATAGCCTGCTGGGGGGGGTTAGAGTCCATTAGCATCCTGTCTGCTTCCTTTGACCATGAGCCACACTTCTCCCCGTGACATGAAGGTGTGCCAGCTCATCTACTTCTTTCTTCATCACTGATGGATTCCTTCTGGTTTCTCAATTTCTAAAGCATCTGTCTGAATAAAAACATAACTTGTTACTAAGTTTTAGCCATGTAACCCCACCTTCCTCCTGACCTTAGAATCCAAGCCCTCAGATTCACTTATACACCTCTCCTAGAAGGACAGTTACACCATCAGCAAAGGACTTTGGTACATACATTGTCACCTTCACTCAGGGGTTTATGTTGCTATTAAAAGGTAAGAATGGGACTAGAGAGATGGCCTAGTGGTTAAGAGCACCGACCACTCTTGCAGAGGACTCGGGTTCGATCCCCAGCACCCACATGGCGGCTGAGAACCATCTGTAACTCCGATTCCAGGAGAACTCCAGTTCCAGGGGAATCCGACACCCTCTTCTGACCTCCGTGGCATTGCACGACATGGGTGCATAAACCTACACGCAGACAGTACATTCATACACATAAAAAATAAATAAATAAATAATAAATAAATAAATAAATAAATATCTTGTTAAAAGGTAAGAATGAGGTTCCTCTTGATGTAATAATAGCAAAATGATATGAAAAATACGTGAACAGGAGGGTGAGACCCAGAGCAGGGCATGCAGTGTGGATAGTTACTTCCCTTGTCTCTGTGATAACTTGTCTGTTAGAAGGTACTTAAGAGAGGAAGGATTATTTTACCTTACGATTTCAGGGCATATTGGTCTGTCAGGCTGAGAAGGCCTGGCTAGCAGCAGGAGCTTAGGGTGTGATCTATTCCTATGTGAGGAATCAGGATGCTGAGAACTTGAGTTGGATCTGGGCCTGATCTATAACAATCAGAGATTCATCCCTAGTGGCCTATGACCACCAGCTACATCTGCCATCCCATGACCAAAAGTTTCTACAGGGGACTGGAGAGATGGCTCAGTGGTTAAGAGTACTGGCTGCTCTTGCAGAGGACCAGGTTCAAATCCCAGCACCCACATGGCAGCTAACAACCAGTTCCAGGGGATCCAAAGCCCTCTTCTGACCTCCATGGCCATTGCACAATATGACACTTATATACATGCAGCCAATACACACATACACATAAAATAAAAGTGATAAATAGAATAGTTTTTTTTTTTTTTTTTAAGTTTCCAGGCCCCCAAAACAGCATTGCTAACTAAGGAACAACTGTTCAAGCACATAAACTAGTAAGGTACTTTTTTCATTCAAACCATAACATATGCTAACATTTATAGGGAAAATATCTACTAAAAATGAATAAACATAAAGACCTGCTTAGAGTATTAACAGAAGGACAGACAAAAATCTGGTTACCATTCTGGTGTCTGGTGAAATGTGGTTGAAGGAGAAGTGTGGGTGGGAAAGAGACCTTTTGCAGTAAACTTAGAGAACTAAAAAGTGGTTGAAACAGGAGTCCCACTGCATAGCCTTTTGTCACTGGTATTATCTTTTTTCCTCTGAAAAGCATCTGTTTGATCAGTATGGGTATAAAGTGACCAGGAATGATGGAAATACTTAGTGTGCTTGCCCAGACAGGAGAGGCCCCTAGCTGTGTTTCTGGAAGCTACCCCTGGCCATGGTGCCTTCTTCCTTCCCTCCTAGACATTCATCAGCTCATGTTCCTTCAGTTGCTGTCCTCATGCTGTGGATGTTGGTCTTTCCTTCTTTGGTCACTCACAGGCAGTTTTCAGATCCATTCACTGACTGTACTAATCAGAAAACTTGACTCGCTTGCTGCAGATGTATTTCTACAAAGGCTGTCTACTCCTGGGCACTTTCCTCCATGGTGGTAGGAATCTTCCCTTGATGCTTTGTCTAATTTGAATGTGGATTCAGGGAAGCTAAAGCTGCTCCACGAAGGCAGCTCCTGGGCCTGTGAGTGTTCATCACAAACCAAGATGGCCTATGTATTTGAGTGCCCAGGACCATCCTGTTCTAGTTCCAGACCTGAACTTGGTGTCCTGACATTATTACTGGGGAAATAAAAAGAAACGTCTACTCACCCCAGATAAGGACCAAAGTAAGGATAAGTCCAGTCTTAGTGAACCACTGAGTTTATTGGGGTTACTTCAGGAGTAGAAATGACTCACAAGCTGCTGCATCACCAAAAGCCCATGGGTGATATACAGTTCACAAAAGCAGGAAACGGAGTTCACTGCACAGCCTGCAAGCAGCTTGAGTGGTTGGATGTCTTTTCCAGGCAGCTCAGTTGGTCTGGGCTTCTTTCAGGCTGCTCTGCTGGTCCCTGCCTCCTCCATGTGGCTCAGCTGCTCTGAGCCTTATTTGGGGAGCTCAGCCTGAAAAGAGCATCTCCCAGAAGCCTTGGGGCTTATATATTCTTGGGGAGAGTGGGGACAAGTAAAACTGGTAAGTTTCAGGGACTTTCTGAAGGTTTTGAGTTGTTTGGTTTCTTAGCTTAACTAGCTTCTCTGGAAAATAGAATGTTTTACCTCTCCCCACCCCAGAACACCCTGTTGTTCACCTCCCTCAGAACACCCTGTTGTTCACCTCCCTCAGAACTCCCTGTTGTTCACCTCCCTCAGAACTCCCTGTTGTTCACCTCCCTCAGAACTCCCTGTTGTTCACCTCCCTCAGAACACCCTGTTGTTCACCTCCCTCAGAACTCCCTGTTGTTCACCTCCCTCAGAACTCCCTGTTGTTCACCTCCCTCAGAACTCCCTGTTGTTCACCTTCCTCAGAACACCATGTTGTTAACCTCTCTTTAGAACACCTGTTGTTCACCTCCCTTTAGACCATCCTGTTTTTCACTTTCCTTTAGAATACCCTGTTCTCCTGAGCACCAAAGACAATGCTGGGGGGATTACTATACCAGATTTCAAATTATATTACAGAGATATAGTCATAAAAACAGCATGGTACTGACACAAAAGTAGGCATGTAGATCAATAGAACATAATTGAAGACCCAAACTTGAGTACATGCAATTTTGGCCACTTGATATTTGACAAAAGGGCCAAGAACACTCAGCTGGAAGAAAGGCAGGATCTTCAGCAAATGGTGCTGGCAAAATTAGATCTTGATTTTTTGAAGAATGCAGCTAGTTATCTTTCACCTTGCACAAAATTCAACTCCAAGTAGATCAAAGACTTCAGTGTGAAACCTGAAACCCTGAAACTGTTAGAAGAAAACAAGATAAAGGTGCAGGAAATGATTTTGTAAATTAGACCTCAGTTGCTCAGGAATTAAGTTCAACAGTCAGAAAGTGGAACCTTATTAAATTAAAAGCTTCTGTACAGGAAAAGAAACAAGGAAGTGAAGAGAAAACCCATAGTAGGAGAAAATCTTCACCAGTGACATATCTGACAGTGATTTAATATCCAGAATTTAGAAAGAACCCAAAAAAACAAAGTATCAAGAAAACAAATAACCCAATTAAAAGATGGGCTAAAGATCTGAACAGAGAGTTCTCAAAAGAACTAAAGATGGCTAAGAAGCATCTTTAAAAGTGTTCAACATTGTTAATAATTAGAGAAATGCAAATTAAAACCAGTTTTAAGTTTTCATCTTACCCCAGTCAGCCTGGCTAAGATCAAGAGGACAAATGATGCCAATATTGGAGAGAATGTGGAGAGAGGTGAAAGCTCATTCACTGCTGGAGTGATTGCAAGCTCATGCAACCCCTATGGAGAGCAGCATGGAGAACTCTGTGGTGATTTGAATGGGAATGTCCCCCATTGGCTTTAAGTATTCAGACATTTTGTCCCCAGTTGGTGGCACTGTTTTGGGAGATCTTGGAAGGTATGGCCATGCTGGAGGAAGTACATCACTGGGAGCAGGCTTAGGGAGTTCAACAACCCTTGCCAGTCTCCAGTTGCTCTCTCTTTCTCTCTGCTTCCTGTATTCTCTGGAAGATGTGAACTTCAGCTTTCTGCTCCAGCTCCTGCCACCATGCCTCCCCATCACAATGGACTCTTATTCCCTGGATCCATCAATCGTAAGCTCAAATAAGCCCTTCCTTTTATAAGTTCATGGTGGTTTTATCACAGCAACAGAAAAGTGACTAATATAAACTCTAAAAAAATAAAAATGAAGCTGCCTTTTGACTTGGTTATATGACTTCTTGGCATATTCCACAGGACTCATCCTATTGCAGAGATACTTGTATATCCATGTTTATTGCTGCTTCACAACAGTATCCCTGAACTGACAAGTAGATAATGAAAATGTGGTACATTTACACAATGGAGTTCTACCTATCAGTAAAGAAAGATGAAATCATGGAATTTGCAGGTAAATTGATGGAACCTGAAACTGTTATACTCAGTGAAGTAACATAGACTCAGAAAAACAAATGACATATTTTCCTTCATATGTGTATCCTAACACCAAAATCTTATATGTGAGTGTGTATCCTGATATAACTGCAGGAACCAGAAAAATGGAAAGGAACCAGAGAGGTAAAGGGAAAGAAGAACCTGAGAGAGAAGAACAGTAGGAGACAGGTGTTACTAAAGGAGAAATGGGTAAAATGGGGATATTTAAATGGGAGGGGATTTAGTATCAAGTATACAAGGAACTTTGAGGAGAAAGGGAAAGAAGGAGCTCAAGAGAGGTGGGACCATAGGAGACAGGTATTAGTTATCAAGGGGAAATGGGGAGGGCATGGAGGAGAGGGGGGGAAGGGAGGGGAGGGGAGAAAGAGAGAGAGAGAGAGAGAGAGAGAGAGAGAGAGAGAGAGAGAGAAGAGAGTATGATAATGAATATATATATAAATAATACCTACCTAGAGGGAATTATATTAGTTCAACAACCTACTAACCCATTACACATTCAATATCTCCTTATTTGAGTTTATATGTAATATTGAAGGTTACTTAACAAGAAACAGTGCTGAACGGGAGAAACCTTTTTTTGAGTTGTTGGCCAGAGTACTCCAAGAGACTCCACAAATTACACAGGCTATTGCCACCACCCTTGATTGCCTCCCAGAACTTGAAGATAAAACGCTATTGCTGAAGACAGGACATACATGAGACACAGGATTTGGAGAAATGGAACTGGATGGAACTGACCTGGAAGCCACCTTCCCTGAAGGCTAGCATTCATAGCATTGGAGAACACTATGCAAGTTGCTAAGGAGAATATCAATGGGCCAACCCCAGCTTCAAGGGCTATAACCACATCAGTGACTGGCACGGTAAATGACATTGCTGCAGTAGTGCCACTTTTATCTTGGAGGTAATCAACAGCTATTTAATTGGACTTAAAGCCCACTCAATAGGAGGAAACTCATGTGTGGTACTCTAAACATAGCCAAGTACAGATGGCTGGAGAGGTCATGTGACAAAAGGTCACAAATGGCCAAAGCATAGAAAATAAGAGTCTGCAGAGTGTATACCTACACTGTGGACAGGTCTCTTATATTAAACTCCACCCATCCAGGGCTCAGAGACCATTGTGGAAGAGGCATGGGAAAGATTGTAAGATCCAGAGTGTGTGACCATATGGAAACAGAGTCCTACAGGCCCCTGGGACACTGCTCATATGAACCTACAGCAATGGTGTTAGCATGCACAAGACCTATGAAAACTCAAGTAGACACAACCCCAGCCCAGAACTGTAGAAACTGATAACCTGCTCCAATATTAGTCAAAGAATTGTTGGCAGCTGATTACTGCTGGATGAGGAAGAGCTGATCTTCTTAAGGGGAGGGACTTAGATAGTCTGACTAGACCCCAGGGGATGAACTTGTACTGAGGAACAACTAGGGACACTAACTTGACAGGATAGACCTTAACACAAATGACAGTATGAGTATATTCCAATCATGGAACTATGGGAGGGCACCAGTGGGGAAAGGGGTGTAAAGGTGATTGATACGATGTTCTGTATAAAATACACAAAAATTCAATTAAAAGTTTACAAAAAGAAATATTTTTAAAGGAAAACAAAAGAACACCATGTTGTTCACCTCCCATTAGAATACTTTGTTGTTAATCTTCCCTTAGAACATTCTGTCTTGATGAGTTTCTCTCCAAGATGGAAGGGTGTTTTTTTTTTTTTTTACGTTTTTTGATTGATTTATTTTTATGTATATGAATATATTGCCTGCATGTCTGTAAGTGTACCCATGTTGTACAATGCCCGCAGAGGACAGAAGAAGGTGTCTTTCCCTGGAACTGGAGTCACAGATGGTTGTTAGCCACCATATGGGTGCTGGGATTCAAAACTGGGTCTTCTACAAAAATAGCCAGTGCTCTTAACCTCTGAGCCATCTCTTCGGCCCCCAAGGTGGAAGTTTTTAACCTAAGGAAATTCTACACAACACCCTCCTGCTGGTGCCTGGGACTGTATACCTAGAGGCTTCCTTGTCCTCCACCTATCACATGCCAGTAGGAACCCCTCCAATGGAACAACCAGTCTCCAGATGTGTCTATAGGAGGCCACATTAGCCCTAGTTAAGAAGCAGTATTTTAGTACATATTCTGAGACCCTTATGGAGTGTTGAGCCTGATACACTGTTTTCTACACTTCTATCACCAGAAACTTGGTGGCCAGGTTGTAGTTCCCATACACCAAGCAGTTATTTACCTCCCGAAACCTCATGGCTGCTGGATGTTCTGCACATTGATTCAGTTCTGACACCATCCACCTGGACTTAGCATCTGATCTCACAGGTTAAGGGCTCAGTTGTCCAAACTGCCCCACTTAAGATAGTAGCTGCAAGTCTTAGCCACAGTGTCTATAAATAATAAAAATTCCCACAGCCCCTTCATCATTGTGGCTCACAGGTCTCAAGGAAAGACTTTGCTGTGTTTACCAGTTTATCACAAAGGATACAGATAGACATTGGGATAGACAGGATGAAGTGGCATGGTGTCCAGCACTGCCCTTAGCATCCCCCCTTCAATCAGTTCCATGAGGGTAGCATCTGATTCTGCTCACCTCAGTGAGCACACAGTAGTATGTGTGCTCACTGAAAGAGTTGCATTAGAGAATGGATGCTAGGCAAGTGTTCCAGTGAGAACATCAGGCCCTGGGCTGGGTGGAGCGCAAAAAAGACCTGTTTTTATTACCCTGGAGCCTGGGGCCTTAGCATGTGCTAGTGGTTCCTGGCTCTGTCTGCTGCTGTTTCTGTGTAGGCTGACTTTAGTTGCAGAATGAGAAGGCTCAGCACACTTTGTGAGGGGACAGGTCATGCTGCTCTCCTCTCTTGGCCTGCTTCTTCTTCCTGTAGTGGTAACCTCACCACTGTAAAGAGTGCAGCAGTCTTAACACTGAGCACACTCACAGTACTGTGAATCATTCCCACTTTCTGTATCATTGTCATCACCCCAAAAGGAATCACTACTCACATTAAGCAGTCTTCATACTTCCCCTGTTACCCTAGACAACTGCTAATGTACTTTCTGTGCCTGTGGATTTACTTGTTCTGACTCTTTCTTGTGAAAAGTATCATATAATGTATGACCTTTTTATTATCATATAAAGTCTGATATATTTTGCTTAAAATGACATATTTAGAGTTCTTCTATATTGGATTCATTTCTTTTAAGGGCTGAATATATATTTTAGCCATTTATCCACTCATGATGTTTGAATTGTTGTTACCTGGTTGTCATAAAGAGTATAGCTATTCTCATGGGTGTACACACATCTTTTGAAATACCCGCTTTCACTCGCTGGGGACATAGAACCAGGAGTGGAGTGGGAGTTTTGTTTAGTCTCTTAAGCTACTCCTAAACTTCACTACAGTGATGGATCATGTTAAATCTCCAATAGCAATGTCCTTCTACACATGTTCACCAATATTTATAGTCTATTTTTTATTTTATTTATTTTTGTATGTGTGTGAATGTACTGTCTACATGTAGGTCTGTGCACCCATGTCGTGCAATGCCGCGGAGGTCAAAAGAGGGTCTTGGATTCCCCTGGAACTGGAGTTCTCCTGGAATTGGAGTTACAGATGGTTCTCAGCCACCATGTGGGTGCTGGGGATTGAACGTGGGTCCTCTGCAAGAGCAGTCTGTGCTCTTAACTGCTAGGCTATCTCTCCAGCCCCTATAGTCTATTTTTAAAAATCAATGTTATTGCAGCCATCCACGTGGGTGTGAGTGAGTGACAGCTATTGTTTGGATGATTAATTGGGTTTCCTTACTGACTAATGAGCTGAAAGTCTTTTCATGCACTTGCTGTATACAACTTGCTGTAGCTCCTTTTGCTGTATATGACAATGGTATATGAACATTTTTCTCCATGTTGATTTACTACCTTTTTTTTTTAATTTGGATGAATAGACTTTGCTCAAATGTTTGTTAACATAATTTTTTAAATAGTCTTTTTTTTTTCCTTTTTTTCCTATCCTACATCAGCTTTAAAAAAATATAGTCCCTAGGTACATCTACCAAAATGGTGCATTTAATTGCTTTAATTTTTTACATTTTATCATCTCTTTTTTTTAAGTATAGACCCTAGGTACACAAAGTGGTGCATTTAATTGCTTTAATTTTTTACATTTTTTTCATCTCTTTTTTTTTTAAGTATAGACCCTAGGTACATCTACCAAAGTGGTGCATTTAATTGCTTTAATTTTTTACATTTTATCATCTCTTAAAGTCCAGCCCTTCATTGTATACAATATGAGGTTTTTTTCTTAGCTTTAAACATGTTTTAAAGTTGTATTTCCTAGCCATAGTAATAGTATATATGATCTGACTTTACCACTTTAGTAAAACTAAGTGACTGTTGAAAGCAATTTTCAGTACAGTATGTATTTCCTTTTCAGAAAAAGTTACCTCTGACGACACTGGCTCAGTGCCTAATGGAGGGGTCAGCAATCCTGGGAGATGACACACTTCTTGGGTAAGGTAAAACCATGTGTGTATTACCAAATTTATGTAAGTCCCCATCTGTAAAAAGGGAACTAAGTCTCTGCAGGGAGCATGAAATTAATCTGAGTTCTGGGTGGGGAAAGAGAACATGTTACCCATGAAGATTCAAAACCTTCAGCCAAAGTCATATTGCCTGTGCAATGAGGCGAGTCCTGTGAAGAAGACTGAAGGGTGCTAAGTCCCCTGGGCTTTGGTGGAGCAAACAGATAACCACCATGTGGTGTCAAAGCTTATGTCATTCAGGCTGACCTGGAGCTGACTGAAAGTCTTCCTCAAATCACTAGCAGGTGGTCTTATAGTCAGCAGCCAAGTCAGTGCACTGAGAAACAGGAATAATAGGACACCACCGAAGAAAGTGTGAAATAATAACCAAAGTGAAATTGCAGAATTAACTAAAGACAAAATCCCTCACAAAGGAAACTAAATGGAGTAAAAAGAAATGAATAAAAACCAAATGGAACTTCTTAAAACTGAAATTATGCTGCTGATAAAGCTTAATTGAAATAAACTTGATATTGTGCACACATGGAAAGTTGAAGCTGGAAACAGAAGAAGGTGACAGCTAGCATGAGCCCAGGAATTACAGCCAGTGGGCTGTAGGCATCGTCACAATGGGGACTCTGGGCACTGAGTGCAACTGCACCAGGTCTGGGAGTTCTCGAGGAAGAGAATAGGGAGAAAGGGAAGTTCATAGTTGATCATTTTCATCTATTGATGGGAAGAAAAATGTGTCTTGAAATTTGAGGAATATAAAAGTTTATTTTGAAAGCCACACTTGGTGGTACATGCCCTTAATCCCAGCACTCCAGAGGCAGAGGCAGGTGTATCTCTGTGAGATTGAGACCAGCCTGGTCTAGATATTGAGTTTCTGGCTAGCTGGGACTACAGGAGGACTCTTTCTCAAAAAGACCAAAAAAATCTTTTTTGGCAATCTACAGAAAGCAGTTCACCCTGCAAATTAAGACAAATTAAGATGACATCAACCATAGAAAAAAGATATTTCCTATAACAGAACAGTTAAACTGATAAAGGAGGATTCATGAGCCAAAATTAATGCCAGAGAATGGGGGGTTTTGAATCAAATAAAGGTGTTTTCAAGCAAAAATTTAGCACTTGCAGAATAAATGTGAAGTTAGAGTTTGTATATGAAATAGACTAGCTAAGATTTTATGAGGTAGATTATGTCAAGAGGGAACATGCGAGTAGCAAGGTTAGAACTTGAAAGTTACTGAGTTGCAAAGAAGGAAAAAGTTTATTTTTTTTTCGAGCCATCTTAGGTTCCTTGGCCAGGGCTCTCCAAATAAGAATCATGGATAACAGCATGCCACAAGGCAAGCAGACACATTTCCCAGAACCTGTAGGGCATGCATGTGAGGTAGTGCAGCTATGAGCAGCAGGTGATGAGACTGTGGGCTTGGGTAGCATCCTGACAAAAGAACAGCAGTCTGAGGTGGAGTGACAGTACAAAATGAGAGGAGTTTCTGCATGGCATATTGTGGGCAGGCAGAGATGTAGAGAGTGAACAAAAACTGGACTAGTTGGTAAAAATTGCCTGTGGGTTCCTCTGCCTCTGTTTAGGACTGATGGGCCTGGAGGGAGTCTTCAGTTAGTAACTTCTATTCTTCCAGGTAGAAAGGGGAAGGAATATGTTTGTAAATTGGTTTCTTGCTTTTAGGCATTAAGGGAGGGCAGAAAAGCCCCACTTTTGATCTGTTTCTTATGTTATTTCACCTCAAAATAATCATCATGCTAAAGTGGTATAGCATGGATGGCATTTTCTCCCATTCAGTGTTAACAAAATATAAGCATTGAATTTAAAAAGCCATGTAAGAATGATTAATTTTGGTATAATAAGCCAAGTAAAATTAAAATATTAGACAGTAATAACATGAAGCATTGGGGAAGCAGCCACTGTTTCCAGCCCTTCTATTGTTTGAAAAGAAGGAAAGATATTTAAATGTATAGTTAAGTCTGCAATGTTAGGAAAGCAAGAGCAACTCCAAAAAGAATAGGAAGCCAGATGTGGTGGCTTACGTCTGTAATCCCAGCACTTAAGTGGCTGAAACAAGAACATTGATATAAGTTGGAGGACAGCCTGAGTCACATACTGAGTTCCAGGATAACCTGGGTCATAGTGTGAGACCCTGTATAAAAAAAGACCTGTGGGGGCTGGAGAGATGGCCTAGCAGTTAAGAGCACCGACTGCTCTTGCAGAGGACCCGGGTTCGATCTCCAGCACCCACATGGCCGCTGAGAACCATCTGTTAACTCCAATTCCAGGAGAACTCCAGTTCCAGGGGAATCCAAGACCCTCTTCTGACCTCTGTGGCATTGCACGACACGGGTGCACAAACCTACATGCAGATAATACACTCATACACATACAAAAATAAATTTAAAAAAATTAAAAAAAAAAGACCTGTGATGGCTTCAAAGGAGCTACTGATGCAAAAAGAAAGAAAATTTAAAAACAGGAATGAAATGGATAAATGTATATCTGTCAAACTTGTGGAAAGAGAAAAAAGAAATGAAAAAAGGGATTGAAAAAGAAAACTATAAACAGAAGTCTGAGGACTAGAAATCTGTGACTGCAGGTGTGGCTTGGACATGAAACCTCTGTAAAGGCTTGAGTGTTGAATACTTGTTCCCTAGCTTCTGGTGCTGTTTTAGAAGGTTGTAGAACCTTTGAGATATGAAGCTGAAGGAAGAGGCTCTCTCCTGGGCAGGGCTTGAGGTTTATAGACTGCCCACTTCCTCTCTGGCCTCTGTTTGCTGATGTGCTGAAAAGCAAGTGGGTTCTGCTGCTGCCGCTGCCACAGAGCTGCCTGCTGCCATGCTTTCCCTGCCATGATAGACTGTACCCTTTCCAATGGTAAACCACAATAAGTTCTTCCTCCCTTCAGTTGCTTTGTGTCAGGAGTTTGATGAAAGCAGCAAGAACAGTCACTGATACAGAAGGTGGTAGCACTCCCTGTGTGTCAGCAGTCATCACAGATGACTCAGAGAACAGAACTACTTAAAATTCAGAGCCTCTTAAGCATATAAACAAAAAACCTTGCATGTATCAAGAGAGGTGTAGGAATCCCATGATACAGCAAGGTTGCTATAGACAGACTGAATCCCCATCTGATTCTATTTCATTCCAGAATCCATTAAAGCTGTGACACAGGCATTTTTTATTTTCCTTAAAAGACATAAATGCACAATGACAGCAAAAACAAGAAATAAAAAAAGCAGCAGCTTAATTTTGTGAGCTGTCAGGCCTAAGGATGACTAGGAACAGATTTTAGATGTGGCTCAGTGTAGAGTGCTTGCCTAGCATGCGTGAAGCCTCTAGTTTGATCTCCAACACATCAACAAAAGAACTGATTAGGTACATTCTAGTAACTAAACCCCAGGCCAGAAGTATACAAGTTCCGGTATAATATACAGCAGGAAATTCTGACTGTGCTCCAGAGTGATAGCACTGGGGACTCTATGATCATGGGTTGTTGTGCTGGAGTAGGTGATTAAAATGATGAATGTAGAGGGTTCAGTTTTTTCCAGGTGCCATGTAAATCCAAACCTTGCCCAGTCTACACCTGCAGAAGATATTCCTTCTGCTCACCCTCACCCCAGCACAGCTCTCCAGGAGGAACAAACTGAAGCACCTCTGGGATAGGGCACAGCAAAGTACAATGGGACCAGTCACTGAAGAGCGGGGTCAAGAGCTCATGTGCCTTTAATTGTTATGACAATACACTCTGACCGAAACCAACTTGGGGAGGAAAGGGTTTATTTGGCTTATTTCTCACAGTCAGAGTTCATCACTGAGGGACCCCCAAGGTACGAACTCAGGGCAGGAACCTGGAGGCAAGAGCTGAAGCACAGGCCATGGAAGAACATTGCTTCCTGTCTTGCTCCCCTGGCCCATTGGCTCAGCCTGCTTTCTTATACGATACAGGACAACCTGTCCAGGGATGGCACTACCCACAGTGGGCTGGGCACTTGCACATTATTCAACAATCAAGAAAATACTCCACAGAAATGGCCACAGGCCAGTCCAATGGAAGTAATTCCTCAGTTGAGGCTCCCTCAACCCAGGTGTGTCAAGTTAAGACCAAAGCTATCCAGCACATTTGGGTACCCGAGATGTTCCAGAGGAACATCCTGTGGGCCAGTGCCAGCTTGTCCTGCAGGCATGCTTGCAACCGGCAGGCTTCCCTCTTATGCTCTGAGCTTGAAAATGGCAGGCACCATGTGCTACCAGGTATCTGAAGGGAACCTTAGTCAGTTAGTGAAAGAAATGCAATTTAGAAGATATGGAGTGGGGGATGGTGGTTTTTAGGTAAATTGGCAATTATCTTTTCAGGTAGTAAAAGAAAGATACACATCATGAACTTTGCAGGTAAATGGATGGAACTAGAAGATATTATTTTGAGTGAACTATCACAGTCCTGGAAAAACAAAGGACGAATGGCAAACTAAGCAATGTTAACATAGTTCCTCATGATCTGAAAACAACTGTGCTCTTTTATAGTGAATCCCTTAACAGGTTATAGAATTAAGCTACCATTTATTTTGAGACTTAGGCAGTTTTGGTATATTGGTGGAGGGTATGTATGCACAAAATCAAAAGAATGAGGGGGAAAAAACTAGTTTGTCATGACATTGTGTCTAACCACAATGGTATCTATCTTATGGGAGTGCTTCTTAGTATTTCTTATACAAGGCTGCTTGAGCTTTTGTAAAATATTTTATAAAATAATTTTTGTAAAATACCTTTTCTAAAATATTATACAATAGTTAAAAGTATCATGCTGGTGTAACTTAGCTTTTCTGGATGCTTAACAACCATACTAAGGCCCATACCAATTTGGCTGAGGGATTTAAGGGATAACTTTATTCCTTGCCCTCAGAGGTCAGCTAAGTCCCAGGGGACTACACATCTCTTGAAATGTCCTGCAAATGTGAGTCACCAGTCTTCCTGTGCAGGGAAGTCTTGGAGATCCACTAATGGTACTTCAGCTACTGTCCAGTCTATAAAGAGGAAAGTCTGCTCATGCTTCAAAAAAAGGGAAGCCTGATCTAGCAAGACCTGACTTTGTCCTCAAGAGGGAATTGGTAAATGAAAAGCCAAAAGAAACCAGGGGCTCCCCCCGCAAAACCCGAGTGACCTTTGGGGATCAGATCCTCAACTGACCTTAAGAAAACAAAAACCTTGGTTAATCTGGGCTAATAGTGTAGCCTTAAGCATCCAGAAATAAATACTTAGTAAGGCCTGAGAAATTGTACTTTACTTAAGGTGTAAAACTTGAGATCTTAGTAAAAAGACAAAAAGTAAAAGAGAGAGAGACAGAGAGACAGAGAGACAGAGAGACAGAGAAGTTGTTTTGCCTGTCTTACTGGCAAGTGCAGCTACCCAGAGGCTGCCACTGCTTTTGCCATCCTTCAAAGACATGAGACACAGCTTTTCAACCTTCCAATATAGACTGAAGACTCATGTCTCTCCAAGAATCCTCCAAACCTTCAGTGCCAGATG
Organism: Rhizomys pruinosus; assembly: GCA_009823505.1. NCBI lineage: Eukaryota > Metazoa > Chordata > Mammalia > Rodentia > Spalacidae > Rhizomys > Rhizomys pruinosus. Next base: position 479,169 of record VZQC01003549.1, read on the forward strand.
GGGACTACTGAGACATCCAGCTTGTGGACTGAGCTATGACTGGGGTTTCAGTCTCTTCAGAGTATAGACTGCCATTATTGGACTATAGTGTATCACAGAGACCAGTACAGAAGGATCAAGATAGGACCTCATTTGGTGACTGTCCTAGTTTGTCTTCCATTGCTGTGACAAAACACTCTGACCGACACCAACTTGGGGAGGAAAGGGTTTATTCAGCTTACATCTCCCGGGTCACAGTTCATCACTTAGGGAGCCCAAGACAGGAACTCAGAGCAGGAACCTGGAGGCAGGAGCTGAAGCACAGGCCATGGAAGAATGCTGTTCACTGGCTTGCTCCCCTGGCTCATGCCCAGCCTGCCTTCTTATACTGTACACAACAACCTGCCCAGGGTGGCACCACTCATTGTGGGCTGGGCCCTCCCACACTGCCCAACAATCAAGACAATACTCCACAGATGTGGCCACAGGTCAATCCAAAGGAGCCAATTCCCCAATTGAGGCTCCCTCAACCCAGGTGTGTCAAGTTGACACTAAAGCTATCCAGCACAGTGACCATGGGAAGGGAAAACCCTAATGTGTAGCACAAGGGCAGAACTGAGGGTTGTTTGGGCTTGCCAAGGAGGCATGACATCTTTCAGTCTATTAAAAAAAGAAATCATAAGCTGAAGATGCTAAAACATATATGGCATGCATATATGCATATTTTGGATTGATGCAGATTGGAAGGAACAACATCAACAAAAAGACTGGGTCAAAAAACTAACTGAAATGGTAAACTTCTGCTCAAAACAGTAAACTTCTGCATTGAAAATTTTAAAAGAGATTGAGAAAAGATGAAAAACATGATTGGCAGAATGCATGAGCTCTGGTTAGGGGCGGGGGGCAAGGAACAAGGAATGGGTCTAGACTTGATTGGAAATTTTGCATGAAATGCACAAAGCTTCAATAAAAATAGGCTCTTAAAAATAAAAAAAGAAAGAGTCCCATCCATGCAATAAATAAGAATATTGGTACAAAATGTTTACAGGACAGGAACATTCCAAAATCAAAAGCAAATTCATAGAAATGAAAAATAAAATAACAGTAGATACAAAATTCTCAGTATAAAATGATTTAGAGTAAATCATCCAGAAAATCCAGTACAAAGACAGAAGCATGGCAGATAGAAGAAGCTGGAAAATTAGAGGACTAGTGTTGTTTTAAATGTATCACGTGTGTGCAGCCTTCCACGAGGTGTTCTCCCCCCTGGTGGGGGGTGTGATTTGGAAGTGAGGCCCAATAGAGTGGGGGGGGATAGAAAGATAGATAGATAGATAATAGATAGATAGATGATAGATAGATAGATAGATAGATAGATAGATAGATAGATAGATAGATAGATAGAGAAACGGACCTAGAGACAGGAACCAGGAGCAATTCCACAGGGGAAGTAACTCGGTTTATTGCTATAATCCAGGATTTTTATACATGTGGGGGTTGGGACATACAGAATTGGGGGTTGGGACAGGCAGAATTTCAGACCATATCACTACAGATCACTACTCCAGATCACTACAGGAATGTGACAATGTTTTGCCCAAGGTATCAAAGACAATTGGTGCCAGGCAGGTTTTCACAGGCAAGTAAGAGATCAGCAAGTGTCCAGACTTGGAGGTTGCTTACTGACTCTCTAAGTGCTTCTTCCAAAACAATACCTACATCTCCTCCTTTTTCTTTATTAAAAAAAAAAAAAAAAGCTCTGTTGTCACATAGTGTTATTATTTTTTTCTTTTGGGGATACTCTGGGAAGTGCGACCCAGCATGGCTCCTGCTGGAGGGCAACAGAACCTGGTTGTGTGTATAGTAAGCTGGAAGTGTGACTTATGCTCTGTACATCAAAGAGAGAGCCCTCAGGGTCAGGGGCTTTGTCCCAGTTGAGGCAGGAGTACTGCATATCCCGACCTCCAGGTTGTAACCAGGACAATGATTGCAGATCCCCACTTCCAGCCAAACAAAGTCTCAGCCCTACAGCAATTTATTAAAATGGAGCAGTGTGGCCATCCTTCTCCAGATGAGAAAGGGATGGCTTGATATTGGACTAGGACACTCTGGGCTGTAACCCCAAATTGGCTTTTGACAAACCAAGAAGCCGACCTCCTAAGGAGGAGATTAGTCTTAATAAAAGGGATTATTTATGTGGCCTAGAGGGACTTGGGTTGGGGACAGGCAATAGGGCTTTAAAAAATTATAAAGCAAAAGTAATACTTTTTTCTCCCCCCAAGACATACAGGTATGTGAGTGACATTTTCCTTTTATTTTTATTAGTTTTTGTTTTTGTTTTTGAGACAGGGTCTCCCTATAGCTCCAGCTGTCCTGGAACTCACTGTGTAGACCAGGCTGGCCTTGAACTCACAGAGATCTGCCTGCTAGGATTAAAGGCATGCACCACCATGCCCAGCTTAAAGACTCTTGGCCTCCATGTGGGTGCTGAGAATCGAACCCATATCCCCTGCAAGAGTAGTCAGTGTTCTTTTTTTTTCTTTTTTAAGATCCAAATACAGAGCGCATTTTATTCCAAAATGTCTGGTTATATAGACAGCATGACTCAACTCCCAGGGCCAAATCCTAAACCTTTTTGTCACTAAATCCCACCCCATGGGCCAGGGAGGTCCCATTGGTTTAGAATGCTACCCATCTTAACTAAATTTTCCCACTTCTCACGCTTTAATTTTTTTTTTTTCTGAGAAGCAGGGGAGCCCACGGATGAGGCTAACAACACAAAGCAACCTGAGTTTTGAATAGCTAGCTGCTCAATCCTGTTTTGAGTGCCAGGCAGTGGGGGGGCAGGTCAGACCTGAGACTTTATTTTCACACTAAGGCCAATTAATATCCAAAAAAACCCAACCATGAAGTGAACCAATTGTCAAGCATAAGCAATGAATGTAACATTCATGTAAAACCAATTAGCAAGTATCTATGTCCAAATTTTGAACAACCCAAGGTTCCCATAGTCCAATTGGAGAAGCTTGTATGCACAAGCATGTTGATCAATTAAGATTGCTGTAGTCTCACAATTACCCGTGTCTCTGCTGCCCTTACATTCTATCATGCCTCCTCTTCCTCAGGTTGTTCCCTAGGCTTTGGGAAAGGGACACAAGTGGATGAGAAGCAAAACAGTCTACTTTCTCTGGAGATGTCATTTTGGACTCTAGTCTGTTCAGGTTGTTTCCCTTCATGGGTTGACAGTTTATCCAGGGGTACGTTTTTAATCCTACTAACAAAGCACAAGCAATTAGATGCACAGGCATTTAAATAGTACTAATTATTATGACAAGCTAAGCTGTGAGTATAGACACAGATGTTTGGATGGTATGCTAATCCATGAACTGTGACTTTTCTGTAAAGGGTGACAAGTTCTCATTGTGGCTTATAATGTCTCCTAACCACTAGAGGACATAAGCTTATGGCATCAGCCATGAATTATTCTTCCAAGGAGAGGGCTAATTGCCAATTAGATTTGGGATATACGGACATATGGATGCCACTGGCTGAGCAATATCTCCAGGCAGTTGAGGTGTAGCTGATATTGACGGAGGAGTCTTGCTTGACTCAAGGAGACCAATATTTTGCTTCATTGCTTTAGTGGCCTTCGATAACACTCTCTGGCATTCCAGAGACCACTGTATACTTGCAAGTATAGTCTCAATACATCTTTCCCATGCTTACACCAGGTCTTCAGCAGCAGGGCTTAACTGCCACTCTTCTTACAGGTATCCCAGTTTATAGGCAAAAGGCCTTTATCTTTTGGGGGCTTGGATTCCCTAGCCAATTTCTCCTTGGCAGAATAATCCATTGCTGATATCAGAGCTCTCCTGTATTAATATATTTTGCTTAATTACACAGCTTATAAAGACTTTACTATTGTATTTGGCTATGAATAGAGAATTATCCTTCCACAGTTCCTATGTCTATCAGTCAATTAAAGAAAGCAGTTATACCTGTTTTATAAGAAATTACCACTATAACGGTTGGCTCTAATTTACAGTTAGGGAATGACTTCATTACCATCATGTTTTCCTTTTTCCTATAAAAGGGAGAGGTAGGAAAGTTTCTCAGCATCTGGAAGGTAAACTTCATTGGGGCACATTATAAACAGTTATCCTAAATAGAATTCAGAGAGATGCTCAGTGGCTGCGACTCAGGCAGTCTGAGGTTCCACTTTCTTTAATGTTCAGTTGGGTCAGCCTCTCTGCTGGCATTTCCCAGTCCATCCTCCACAGCCAAAAGTCATACATTTTCAGGAATTTAGGTTGGCATCTTTACCTGTAGGAACATACAAATCTCCCATTGTTAGTTTCAAGATCTCAAAATTGAAAATTTAAAGATTTGGAATACAGTGTTTTCCATTTGTATCCCAGAGGGTGTACTCCACCACCACCACCTCCCTCTTTTTGTTTTTTAAATTTTTATATTTTGACCTATATATGCTTTAAGTTGTATTACACATACCTATAAACAGGAACCAAGGCATAAGTTTTCATCAAATTCACCCAAACTGTTTATCATTGACTGTATGCTATTTATTTGGGAAGTAAACTTAAACTTAATTCCTTTAGTTAAATTATCCTGAAGGTAAAAGAAAATGTTACAAGGTGATACTGTATAACACAGAAAAATAGAGACCATTTGTGTACCTTAACCCCAAAGTTATTGTTGGAAATTCAATACAAATTATAAATAAAACAATTAACATTTTATATTCCCAATTAGTTCAAATGTCAGTGCTCTTAACCGCTGAGCCATCTCTCCAGCCCCAGACATTTTCCTTTTAAAAGTAACATTTTTTTCTCCCATATCTAAAGACAACATTTTTCTCCCATGACATAGACATGTGAATGACATTTTCCCCTCTAAAAGTAATATTTTTCTCCCCCTACGACATACAGGTATTATTTGATTACCTTTTAACATAGATGGTGATTTTAATTTTACCCCCCAAAGTCTTAAGTTTGGCTGGAAAGACCTGTACATGTAACTATATTGATGGAATAAAGTCCAGCCTATAAGAGTCCACAGCTATCCTTTTGGCCTCTGGCAGGTTTTTTTTCTATAGCTAGGAGCTCCTAGGCTTTGAAGAGGAAGTGGGAAGGGTGGGTGGGAAGCAGAGTAATCCATTCTTTGTTGTTAAAGTTAGCTCCTGGGGCCTAGGTAGTCTGTCTCAGCCTTTTCCCAGCAGGAGATTGGCAGCTTGGCTCTGGCTCCAAGTCTTTACCAGAGGGCAGAGGACTGTGGGCCTGGAAAGGAAGCAAGGCAGGGGCCCAGTGGGCGGCCTTGGGCTGAGCAAGAGTTTAGGCCTTCCAGGGGGTGCTTTCTGCAATTTACTGATGGAATATAAATAGTAAAAACACAGGCACTTAAGTAAACACTATTTATTATACTAGGTTGTGCTGTTGGTATGACACAGGTGGTTAGAAATACCATTTTTTTATGTTCCTGTGGGTATTTATAGAAAATATCATTTTAGTAGATAAACAGATGAAGTTTAATTAAAGTTCTTTCAAGAATGAAATATATTTTAGCCCTTTAACATTAAGTTTGAAAAATAAAAGAATGTATCAGTTTAGTACTTGGGGTTTTACCCATGGCCTTTTAGCCTTGATAGGTTTATTGGCCCTGACTTTTAGCTTGATAAGAGACAGCTATAATATTTTTTACTGATACAATTGGCTGTTGGGAGAAGCCCCAGCCAGTACAGTACCTGATTTTGATACATTTTTAATAGATGTTTATGAGAAATAGAATATCCCTCCAAGAGATCTTATGTCTCTAATGTAAGGAAGAAGTTAAGCTTTTGGGAGGCATTATATTAATTTTTACTTTTATTTTAGGAGAATTTACTCTTTTGAAAATCGTACAGGAACTAGTGGCTTGAGGTCCATTGTTAATGAAGAGGTGAAATACAGTCTTTTAAAGCTAAGTTATCTTGTAGATAAAAAAGGGGATGTTACAGATAACATCACAGAAAGACACTGGGAACACTGATATGTCCAGGCTGTCACCTGGAAATCTAGTATGAATTAGGAATAAAAGTAATAACAAATTGTAGTTCCCATAAATTTAAGTGTTACCAATCTTTTATGTTGATGCTATTAGACCAGTTTTTAAACAATATAAGTAATTTAGCTTACCATTATATAATGTGTGAACAAATTTTGGGTAAAAGTAAAAATAAGTTAGATAAACCTTGATTAAACATACATTGTGGTCTTTAAGTTACTTGATTAAGACTTCATCCTGAAGAAATAAAGTTTATGTATGTAATTTTAACCTTTATATATTACAACCCCTAGATACATTACTTTAAGGTATAAATTTTATAGAATGGGTTTTACAGATCTTCATTGGGTGTTGGCAGATCGTAACCAGCAGATGACAGTACATACTCATTAAAACTTTGAACTATCACATGTGTAATTTATATTTACCATTAATAAATTAATTTATTAGCTGTTTAAATATACTAACAGACCTGAGTTAGGGAGAAAAAAAGGTCAATCTTGGTTCTAGAGTTAGCCTTTACTGAATTTAGACACTAAATTTATGTAAGCAGTAGAATTATAACAAGTTAACTTTTAACCAAAACTTTATAAAGTATTTTTAACTGAGTTTTTAAATGACTGATAGTTGCTAAAGAACATTTCATTAGTGTTAAAGCCTTTTGTCAGACCTGACTGGCCTTTCTGAAAATCTCCATAGAATCTGACTTTTGCTTTTAGGTTGCTGAAATAGAAAAATGGAGTTAGTTTTAGATGGTTAAAGATAAACATGAATCAAAATGACTTATTATTTCAGCTAGATTACAAGCCACATGATCTGGAAGCCTGTGAACTTTAGAGTGCTGACCGCTCTTGCAGAGGACCCGGGTTCGATCCCCAGCACCCTCATGGCGGCTGAGAACCGTCTGTAACTCCTTCCAGGGGAATCCGAGACCCTCTTCTGACCTCCGTGGCATTGCACAACACAGGTGCACAGACCTACATGCAGACAGTACATTCATACACATACAAAAAAATAAATAATAAAAAAAAATTTTTTAAAGAAAGGTGAAAACAAATCTAAAAGACTCCAAAATTGTCTGGGACCTTTTAAATTGACCTTAGAATTGTCTAGGATGCTTTTAATTAATTGACTTAGAAATGCCTAGGTATTTGGGGCTGGAGAGATGGCCTAGCAGTTAAGAGTGCTGACTGCTCTTGCAGAGGACCCAGGTTCGATCCCCAGCACCTACATGGCAGCTGAGAACCATCCGTAACTCCAATTTCAGGAGAACTCCAGTTCCAGGGGAATCCGACACCCTCTCTGACCTCTGTGGCATTGCATGACACAGGTGCACAAACCTACGTGCAGATAGTACATTCATACACATAGCCTGAGGCTCCAGGGAGACCTTGTCTCAAAAAGACAAAAAATAAATAAATAAAAATAAATAAATTAATTAATTAAATTAAAAAAAAGAACAGAAGTAAAAATTAAAAAAAAAAAAAAAACAAAGACATGCCTAGGTCTTCTTAATTAATTGGTTAATTGTGCATATTTTATTTAAAGATTTTTTTGGGTACCCATGTATTAGATTTAGAAATTTACTTGCTTGAGATGGAATTTAACTTAACAGATTTTGAATGGCCATATTATAAACATTTTATCTCAAGATAAAAATTGATAAATAAGGAACAGTACAATTGAACTCAATTTTGAATAAGTACCATAAGAAAAAAAAAAACACAGTAAGGTTTAAAGGTACATTTTCTTTGTGTATTTTTGGAAGACCTGTTTGAGAACACAAATCATTTGAAGTTTTTCTCCACTGGGTGACAGGCCTGAAGCACTCTGGGAATCATAGTCCAGTGGCTGGAATGTTAAAAAAAGGAAGTTAACATAGTTGCGACAGGTTCAAAGAATTCTGGGGTTTGTAGTCTCCTGGAGCACTCAGTCACATGCTGCCAGGAGGCTGAATGTGCAATATGTTTCTCTTTCCTGAGTGATTGTTTGGAACTTCCCCGGTACTCTGCTCCAGAATTGGCAGGCCACAGCTCGCCGCCTCCACCCAGTGGCCTTGTTGGTGAACGTGCAATATGTTTCTTTTCCTGAGTGATTGTTTGGAACTTCCCCAGTACTCTGCTCCAGAATTGGCAGGCCACAGCTCCCCCCCTCCACCCAGTGGCCTTGCTGGCATCGCCCCATCACTGGGCGTGGCCTCCGTCCCTTTGGTCTGAGTCTAGCTGATGCTTGTGTGTATGCATGCACATGGATTTATTTAGGATGGAAAGGGAGAGAGCTGATAGTAAATAGAAATAGCTTACAGGCAGAAAGCTTTTGCAGCTGCCAGGCTCAGCAGAGGGGAACCCAATTAGGTTAATGATTTTCTTGCTCCTGTGGGAACCAAAGTTAAAGGTTAGAAGAAAAGCTAAAGACAAGATTGAAAGTTTATCCTCTATGAGGAAATTCGTGAGGATGTGCCAAAACCTACCCTCTACCCTGATCCTTTTGCCTTTCAGGGGTGGCTCACTTCCCTACTCTAAATCCTCTGGAATTTTTTGTCCCACTCAGGAGGGACATTGGGGCTGAGAGAGACAGCCCGAGCTGAAAATAATACCCCCACTCAGGAGGGGGCGGGACTTGTCTGGGTCCATTGCAGTCATTTCCTGCTGACCTGCCTTATTCAGGAGAGGCATGGGGTTATTGATTATAACCTGAAAACCGTAAATCTTATCTTTTTTCTTCTTGTCTTATGAAAGGCTGAGCCCCACGTTGTGTTGCCAGATGTTGTTTTAAATGTATCATGGGTGTGCAGCCTTCCATGAGGATGTTCTTCCCACCTGGTAGGGAGGGGAGGATTTGGAAGCAAGGCCCGATAGAATGGGGGGGGGGGGAGACCCAGAGACAGGAACCAGGAGCAATTTGACAAGGGAAGTAACTCGGTTTATTGCTGTAATCCAGGATTTTTATACATGTGAGGGTTGGGAAATACAGAATTGGAGGTTGGGACAGGCAGGATTTCAGGCCATATACTCCAGATCACTACAGGAATGAGACAATGCTTTGCGCAGGCATCAAAGACAATTGGTGCCAGGCAGGTTTTCACAGGCAAGTAAGAGATCAGCAAGAGTCCAGGCTTGGAGGTTGCTTGCTGACTCTCTAAGTGCTTCTTCCAAAAGAATACCTACAGATTAGTCCTGGAAGTGATTTCTAAATAGGAGGAGCTTTAGGAAAAGAAGAAGAAATTATTAGTGGTTAGAAAATAATCAAAAATGATTTTCTAGACAGGAGGACTTGAGCCTCTAACTGAAAGGGCAATGGAAAAAATTAATTACAGGCTGAGGCTTAGCAGTGTGACCACCAATGGCAGATGATTTCAGAACCATCTAGAAAAAAGTGTTGTGCTAGAATCATAATGCCTCCACACTCATCAGAGCAGCAAAGGAAGTTATCAGATTAAAGCAACACCTTCAGAATTGGAAACCAATACTGTTCAATGTTTGGCCAAGGCTCAGTCCATGGGAGCTTGCAGAGGAATGCTGTGTTCTTGTGGCCTTAAACCTTGACTTCTTGCACATTTTTAGGGAAGGCAAAGCAGGATGTGTTTCTTGATGAGGGAGTGAAAAAGAAAGGTAGTAGACACAGGGCAGAGGGAAAAGAATCCTAGAAATTCTATCCAGGAAGACAGCTGTGACCTAGTAACTAAAAGGAGACTCACTCCATGCTGGCACAGGTCCAGGGGCAATGAATTCACAAAAGTGGAGTTCATTCACATCAAGTATGTTCAGGGTCCTACTGAATTAGGAGGGTGACAGGATGTCTGGGGCTCAATCAGGCACAAAGAAAGGCAACTGAGCAAACTGAAACATGCTACCTGACTACTGGGAGAACAAACAAATGTGGAGAACCCCAGTGCTTAGAACATACTAGCAGTAAGCTGTGCAGCTTAACTCCACAGGAGGTAGAGACCCCTGGCTCAAATGCTTGGGACCAGACACTTTTTAGTTTGGATTTTTTTTCATGTTTTTAGAATAATTGCATGGACTTTATCAGTTCAGCATCTTTAATCCAAGAATCTTAAATCTGAAATTTCTCAAAGCATAAGAATGTAGAAGCTGTAATATATAGTCAAAATATAATACTAACCATCTACTGATTTAAATAAATGGAGAGTCAGGAAATGCAAACATAATCTGAATTCTCATTTTCCATAATTAAAAAGGTCATTTACTAATGCCTTTTTTTTTTTTTTTTTTTTTTTTT